>JAKSZT010000536.1:462841-636493 GCA_026826555.1 Tolypeutes matacus
AAAATGAGCAAACTAAGCTCAAAGTGTGAGAAATAAATTGCCCTTGGTTTGCTCTGGGAGCTTGCAGTGTGCGCCCTCCTACACCAACGCCATCTAATATTTTAGGTAATCTAAGCACCTCTTAAAATATATGTATATATATATATATAAAAAATAACATTTTTGTAAGCAAATACACATATATGCATATATATTTATATATCATTTTGCAAAAATAAAAAATAAATAAAAAAATAAAAGGTATGTTTTTCATTTCTAAAAAAAAAATAAATAAAACAATAAATTGCATTGCAATATACTGCAATGAAATTATATCAAAGTGAAAATATTATTTACAAGAGCATCAAGGAATTCCACTGCTTCAGGCAATGTACAGGGTCTGGGAATAGAAAGTTGGGAAAACAGGTATTATTCTGGCCTTAGGGAAGCAGCAGGGGAAGGTGAAATACCATTACACACTTATGAGACTAGTTAAAAAGAGAATACTAAAGAGTGGCAAGAATGTAGAACAATGCTCACGTGAATGCAGAACAAAACACAGCTTCACTGGAAGATAGTGTCAGTTTCTTATAAACTTACCAAATGACCCTGTAACCCCACTTCTGATAAAGAAAGTGTCGGGTCCCTAATCCCCTCTCAGGAGAAACCCACAGCTTTAGGAAAATAAGCTCCCCTTGGTCTTTGGTCGCTCTCTCCCTTCCTCCCCTTTTCTCCCTGGAATCCACATATTTAGGAAGATAAGCACTCCCTATCTGCCCCTTTCAACTGGAATTTACAACTCTAAACAGATAGTGACTCTTTTCATCCCTAATAGCCCTCTGCTTTAGAAGATAAGCTAACCAAACTCCTCTTGCTTTTGTAACCCTGCCTGCCTGCTTGCTTAGCAATTTGCCCACTTAGAGTTCCTGTATACACTTATGAAAACCAAGACATGGTGCTCAGATTTTTTGGAGACTTGTATCTCCTCTGGGGCCATGTGTAATAAAAGCTTGTTCACCCACCCCCTCAGAATGCCACTTGGATTTTCATTCCATCTGCCACAACATTTGTTTCCCTGACCAGAAAATCCAACCAAGCAGGCCTGTTGTGCCTCTGGCTTGGGGCAGATGGGCATGGCTGCTGGTGATCTCTGAGGGAACAAGGAGGGTGCCACCCATCCTCTTAACAGGACCTCCTTCTGAGGCAGTCCCTGTGGGCCACACCTTCACACACCGGCCTGACTCAGTGGGGAGGCAGAATGAACAGTGCCAAAAGACTCCAGAAAGGTAAGGCCCTGGGTGTCAAGTCCTCAGTCAAGCCCATCTCTGGACAGAATGGGAGAATGATCACCTCCCAAAATCTCAAGTACTGAGATTCCAGAATAGGGCAATCCCTGCAGGAGGGACTACATAATCTCTGAGCAATTGTGTGTGTGAGTGAGGATGACAGAAGCTTGCCTCTGTTATTCCAGTCTGTGACACCAAAGCATATGCTACAGAGCCTGTGTAGGCCCTAATCTGTTTTCCATGGCTACCTATATGGGATAATGGCCAACCCTGAACTCTGCCTGGGCACCTTAGCCAAGATGAGCCAAAGTTCTCGTGAGAGACATGGGCAGGTGGGCATCTGAGTGGCCTCAGAAAAGGCAACCCATTCCTTCGTCTGTCTTGCAACACCGACTCAGGGTGTGGACTTATTACCGTTAATTCCTGAGGGAGGGACTTTGTAACTTCTGAGTGATTGTGTTTGTGAGTGAAGATGACAGAAGCTTGCCTCTGTTATTCCAGCCTGTGGCTCCAAACCTTATGCTACAGAGCCCATATGGACCCTAACCTGTTTTCCATGGCTACATAATACAGCATAAATAGTCAACTCTGAACTCTGCCCAAGCGCCTTAGCCAAGATCAGCCAAAGTTCTTGTGAGAGACATGGGCAGATGGGTAACTGAGTGGCCTTGAAAGAGGTGACCCCTTTCCTTGTCTGTCTTGCACCACTGATGCAGGGTATGGGCTCATCACAGTCAAAACCTACCATCTTAAACTGAATGCTCAAGAATTTCAAGAAGGGTTTTTTCAGAGATTATGGCATCTGCATGAACCCCAGCACACTCCAAACCTTATGTGAAATAGAGTGACCTACTTTTAACATTGATTGACTCTCAGAAGTGACCCTGGATATAGCCAGGGTCTTTGCAGTGTGGCTGGTTGTCACAGGAACTTCTGGCTACCCCAATCAGTTTCCATACATCAACTCTTGGTTAGCGATAGCCCAGATTCTGCCCCCTTGGGTTCAATTGTGCATTGGAAAAAAGGGACAGAACAGGGTCTTGGCTGCACAGGAACAGGGGTCCAGAAGCCCGTCATTCATGAAGGGTCCTTGGAGGTCCACCCACCCCCACCACCAATACTGCCATATGCTCCAGGTCCTCTACCCTCTCCTCCTAGCCCAGGAGTGCAGGCAGATCTCCCAGAAACACCCCCACTTTTGGACCCTTCAGGAACATCGACTCCCTCTGAGAAGAGCCCTGGAACCCCAATAGCAAGGAGGCTCCAGACAGCAAAACCCGCATTACAGATGCCCCTCCATGAAACACAGGGTCAGGCCCAGATCAGTGAGGATGGGAACATCTGACCCTGGAGGCTTGTTTTATACTACCAGCCCTTCACAACTACAGACCTCAAAAACTGGAAGCATCATACTCTCCTAGTCAGAAAAGTCTGAGGCCCTTATTGAGCTCATGGAATCCATTTTCCAAACCCATCATCCTACTTGGGATGATTGCAGCCAACTCCTCCTGACTTTGTTTAATACAGACAAGAGACGACAGATTCTGATGAAAGCCCAAGAGTGGCTGCAGGAGCAGGCCACTCCTGGCATCTTAAACCTGGAAGATTGGGCACAAGAGGTGGCACCAGAAGCCAGACCAAACTGATTCCTCAACACTAATCAGGGATGGGCTGCACTCCAGCAATATCAGGAAGTGCTCCTTCGAGGGGTCCAAGAAGGGGCAAAATGACCCACAAACATGAATTTAGTTACTCAAAAGCCTGACGAATGTCTGGGAGATTTCTATGAATGATTTTACAAGGCCTTCAGAATCTATACCACTTTTGACCCAGAAGCTCTCAAAAACCAGAGAATGGTGAATGCCGAACTGTTGCACAGGCAGCAAAGGACATTAAAAGAAAGCTCCAAAAATTAGAAGGGTTCATGGGGATGAACATCTCTCAACTCTCTGAGGTCACCAACAAAGTATTCATCAATTGAGATGAAGCCACTGAATGAGAAGCCAAGAAGTGAATAAAACATCAAGCCTCCCTACTGGCAGCAGCCTTGGGAAATCCTGACCCCATCAGAAGAGAAGTGCCACCTCAAAAAGGGGGGACAAGCACCAGAAGGGTGTCCCTGGCCAGAGACCAATGGGCCTACTGCAAAGAAAGTGGACACTGGAAAAATGAGTGCCCCCATAAGACTCAGGCACATAGAGGGAACATCCCTAAAGTGAAATACCGACCTGAGCCCCAAGACATTCTGATTGGACTGGCTGGGCTCAACCCCAAACAGAAGCAACCAGGCTCACTGCAACTTGGCCCCCATGAACTCATGGTCAAACTACAAGTCAGGGATCAGTCAATGACTTTCATGGTGGATATTGGCACTGAATATTCTGTGGTCACAACTGCCATTACCCCCTTTAGTAGAAAAACTGCTAATATCATAGGAGCGACTGGGGAATAGTCAAGCCAATGACCTTTTTGCCAGTCAAGAACTTGCCAGCTTGGTGGCCATGAAGTACTCATGAATTTCTGTACCTGCCTAAATGTCCAGTTCCCCTATTTGGTAGAGACTTCTTAACCAAACTGTGAGCCTAGATTACCTTCAAACCTGAAGGGCCAGCAAGTATAAGTGTCAGAACCAGCCTCACTCTCCTCATCACCGTATCCTGAAGTGAAAAATGGAGACTTCATGCAGAAGAAAGTTCAGGTCAGAATCCAGAAAACTTGCTGGAACTTTCCCCCCAGGTTTGGGTGAGAAAAACCCCCACCAGGAATGGCATAGAACCATGCACCCATTATCATCGACCTGAAGCCTGGTGTGGTCCCCGTCCAGCAGAGGCAGTATCTGATCCCCCGCAAAGTGCAATTGGGCATGGATGGACATATAGATCTCCTGAGAAAAGCAGGAATCCTGATTGAATGCCAGACACCCTGGAACACCCTATTATTACCAGTAAAGAAGCCGGATGGGAACAGATATTGACCAGTGCAGGTTTTACAAGCCATTAATAATGCCACTCTCACTTTACCTCAGGTTATTCCCAACCCATACACTTTGCTCGGACAGCTGCCACATGAGGCCACCTGGTTCACTTGCCTGGACCTAAAAGATGCCTTCTTCTGCCTGCCACTGGTCCCCCACCCCAAGCCAGCCTCTGTTTGCTTTTAAGTGGGAATATCCTAAAACCCAGCAGAAAACTGGTAACCTGGATCCGGCCCCTGCAAGGCTTCAAAAACTCCCCTACCCTTTTCAGGGAAATGTTGACAGTTGATCTGGCCACCTACCCCCAGGAGGACTGCAGGTGTGCCCTCTTGCAATATGTACATGACCTCCTACATTCCAATGAGGTGGAAGAGGACTGCTAGAGAGGGACCCAGACTCTCCTACAACTTCTAACACAGACTGGGTACAAAGTGTCTTGGAGAAAGGCCCAGATCTGTAAACTGCAGGTCAAGTACTTGGGTTTCTGCATCACACAAGGGCATTGAATGCTCAAACCCAAATGAAAGAAAGGGATCTGAACCATCCTTCCCCCTACCACAAAAAGAAAACTTCATTTGTTCCTCAGGGCTGCTGGGTTCTGTCACATCTGGATTCCTGGGTTTGCAGCCATGGCCAAACCCCTTTAGGAAGTTCTGATGGGTCCAGAAAAAGAGCTCCTTGCCTGGGGAGAAGTTCAACAGGGGTCTTTCAACACACCAAAAGACAACTCAGCTGAGCCCTTGCCTTGGGTCACCCAGATGTAACTAGAAACTTTAACCTGTTCATGCATGAAAAAAACAATGTAGCACTGGGGGTTCTCACACAAACAGTCAGCCCTTGGCAAAGACACATCGCTTACCTTCCCAAGCAATCAGACACTGTGGCTGCAGGATGGCTGCCCTGACTGAAAGCCCTGGCAGCAACTGTAACCCTCCTCAAAGAATCCAAAAAATTAACCCTCAGACAGGCTATTCATGTTATGGTGCCACACACAGTCACTGCCCTAATAAACTCACACGGGTACCGGTGGATATCTAATCCCCAACTCACACATTACCAAGGTTTATTCTGTGAAAAACCCAGAGTGACAATAGAAACAGTGCACAGTCTAAACCCTGCCACTATTTTACCAGAAGAGGAAGGAGTTCCTGAGCATGATTGTGTTGAAGTGACTGATAAAGTTTACACCAGTCACCCCAACCTCCAAGACAAACAACTCCCTTCCCCAGATCACACACAATTTAAAGATGGGAACATTCTCATTAAAAATGGGGGAAAGCTTGTTGGATATGCAGTCACCACTACTGAACGGGTGGTGGAAGCGGCATCTCTACCATGGTGATGGTCCGTGCAACGAGCAGAACTCTGGGCATTGGTCCGAGCCCTGCAGCTAGCCACTGGACAAGTGGTAAACATTTACACTGACTCTAATACGCATTTGCTACCATTCATATCCATGGGGCAATTTATAAAGAAAGAGCTCTCCTACCCTCAGGGGGAAAGGAAATAAAAAACAAAGAAGAAATCCTCCAACTGTTAGAAGCAATCTGGAAACCAGACAAAGACACCATCATCCACTGCTGGGAACATCAGAAAGGAATGGACATGGTCGCTCAAAGAAACAGGCAAGCCAACAAAGCAGCTCAGACATCAGCTGAAGGAACCCATGGAATATGAGTCCTGGAATTGACACCGCAGATGTCCCTTTTATGACAAGAGACTAATAAATTAAGCTATACCCGGGAAGAACAGGAATGGGCTAAGAGAGAAGGGGGAAGTCAAATCCCTGAAGGAAGTTGGCTGCTCCCAGATGACTGGATTTTTGTCCCAAAAGTAGCCACTCATGCCCTCATCCAGTGATAGCACCAACTCACCCACCTAGGGAAAACTGCTCTAGAAGTCTTGCTCCGGAGATTCTACTACATATCCCAATTAGCTTCTCTCTGCCACCATCAGCAGCCAGTGCCAAGTTTGTGCCAAAAACAACCCTTTACAACCACCCATGCTCCAGCAGGTGTCCAGCACACAGAGATGGCCCCCTTTGAAGATCTCACAGTAGACTTCACAGAAGTGAAACCAAATTGGGGATACAAATATCTGTTGGTGATGATATGCATCTTTTCAGGTTGGGTTGAAGATTTCCCCATTCGCACCAAAAATGCAAGAGAAGTGACTAAGAATTTACTTCGAGAAATCATTCCCTGACATGGGTTGCCACTGTCTATTGGAATTGACAAGGGCCCTTCCTTCCTGGCTGCTGTAGTCCAAGAGCTAGCAAAAATGTTAGGAATCAAGTGGAAAATCCATACTGTTACAGGCCCCAGAGTTCAGGGAAAGTTGAACAGGAATCGAACCTGAAAGCCACCACAGCCAAGTTCTGCCAAGATACCGGTCTTTCCTGGGTAGACTTACTTCCCTTAACCCTTCTCCAAGTTAGGTGTACCCCAGGACCCACAGGCTATTCACCCTTTGAAATTCTATTTGGATGGCCACCTCCAATTACCCGGGCCTTCAAAGGAAACCTCAAACTTCTAGAGGAGGCTAACCAAGATTCCATTCTCCAGCAGCTGGGGAAAACTCTAGCGGAAATACATAAAACTGTCTTGTCCCAGAACCTTATCCCCCTGGGACAACCAGGGCACCCCACCAGCCAAGCGACCTAGTCTGGATCAAAGACTGGAAAAAAGAACCCCTTCCTGGACAGGTCCACATACTGTAATCTTTTTAACTCCCACTGCTCTTAAAGTTGCAGACACCGTCCCTTGGATCCATCATTCCAGGGTCAAGAAGGCACACCCCAATTAAGAGCAGGACAGCTGGACAGCACAACCGGTACCTGGCACCCCTTGAGAGTGCGAGTCACCGGGGATCCTGAAGCACTAACCTCAACCAACACCTGCTGAATGGACCCTTGCTTCTGGTGGATTCTGTGCTTATACAGCCTCCTTGTCTTAATATTTGGAGTTGGACTTTCTGCTGTGGCCCCTGCAGATTGGACTGTTGTGAATAGAGCCCTATTTGCAATTTCTTACTGGTGTATAATAGGATACTTCTCTGCCTTGGCTTGCTTGTTCTTTCTTTCCTTGTCCCCTCCCTAGGGGCCAATACCTGCCCCCAAAATCTATGGCAGCTACAAGTTAGTCAAAGCTGCAGCAAACAATCCATACTGAATGCTTCAGCCCCATTCTCAGCAGGTGCATCTTCAGCTTCTGTAATATTTGACACTTGCAGGGCAATCCAAAATTACACTCCTTACACTTTATTAGTTGCCCCTTAACCCCACAGCCCCATACCTGCCCGAAGGAGAGGGTGTATGGGCTGCAACTATGGGAGTTATGACAAGTTCCTCTGCCAAGACCCCCAAAAGAGCAGAGGATTCTGCCGCTCTTGGAGTTTGCTGGTAGGTTCCACAGCTCCCTGGAAAGGGGTCCCACCAACTTTTCCCTGTCTCCTAAAGAAAATCCCCAGGTGGAACGGTGTGGCATAGAAACCTGTGAACCCATAAAACTCACCTTATTGAACATAACCACCAGATCAGAAAATACCTTTTTAAAGGCACAAACAGGGCTAAAATTAGGAATCAGAATATATGACCCATCGGGGCTGGACCCAGGGGACCTCATACTGGTCCAACTGATCCAAGTAACCCAACTCCCAGAGAAAATCCTGATGAAAAATATCAATAAAACTGCCCAGATGCTAAAAGTCAAACTTATAACAGCCTCCTACTATGTCCTTTTGAACCAGGTTTGAAATTTCCACCAACTCCTAAATGAATCCATGCCAACATAGCTGCATCCTGCTGGCTGTGCACTTCCCCAAGTCTAGCCATCTTCCCCATACCTGTTTCATGGAATGTAACCCTCCTGACCCATGACAGCTCCATGGAAGGAACCAGGTCCCTCCCAGTCCACATAGCAAACCCCCAGGAAAACTGGCTAATTGTAAAAACATAACTACAAGGTCTCCTTCAAACATCCTTCCTCAAAGAAGGACTAACTGTAACACCACCTGCCCACTCAATGAGCCTGACTGATGCACTGCATACTCCACCATCTGGGTCTGTGGCACCAATGCCTACCAGAGGATGGTCAGGGCATCTGTTACCTGGCTTGTCCAGCACCATCATTCTCACTGTATGGAGATGAATTGCCTGGAGAGCTCTCCCAAGCCAAATGCGCAATACAGGCAATTCTGATACTGTTAGGAAAAGGAGTAGTCAGGAGTGTAGCAGTAGCAGGAGTCTCACTCAGAGTTGGTCAGGAGGGCTTACAAACCCTAGCATGGGAAACATCAAACAACCTCAAAGAAATATCAAAGGCTCTCAATGGGTTGCAAGACCAGATAGACTCATTGGCAAAAGTGGTTTTACAAAGCAAGTGAGGATTTGACTTGCTCACCACAGCTTCAGGGGGGATCTCTCAGGCCCTGGGGGAAGAATGCTGTTTCTATGAAAATTCCTCAGGGATAGTTAGGGACAAGGTGGCCCTACTAAAAGAAAGAGCCAAAGACCACTTAAACTGTGGTCTTTGTATACCAGGTATCTGCCAATGGGAGCTACTTCCAGTATCTCCTTTCCTAGATTTTGCCATTCATGCCAGTAATAGCCTCAGTCTTCTTCCTCTTAACTTTCAGGCCATGCTTTCTATGGTACCTAACACAATATATCACTTCCTCATGAACCACCTTAAAGCACAAAGTTAAATATCATGTTAAATATCAGCCCTTGGGGACTACATAAAAATCCCCATGTTAGCAGGTGATGCCCCATAAAGAATTATAAGGGCATCAAAGTGGGGGATGATAAAGAAAGTGCCGGAGGGCCCTAACTCCCCTCAGCAGAAACCCACAGCTTTAGGAAAATAAGCTTTCCTTGGTCCCTTTACACCCTTCCTCCCTTTTCTCCTTGGAATCCACATCTTTAGGAAGATAAGCACTCCCTGCCTGCCTCTTTCAACTGGAATTTACAACTCTAAAGAGATAATGACTCCTTTCCTCCCTAATAGCCCTCTGCTTTAGGAAGATAAGCTAACCTTGCTGCTCCTTTTGCTTTTGTAACCTGCCTGCCCACTTGCTTAGGAAGTTGCCCACTTAGAATTCCTATATAAACTTATGAAAACCAAGACAAGGTGCTCCTTGTCTTGTTTTTTTTGGAGACTTGACTCTCCTCTGGGCCCACGTGTAATAAAAGTTTGTTCATCTGCCCCCTTAGAGTGCCAGTTGGGTTTTCATTCCATCTGCCACAACAACACCACCTGATGTCCATCAAACATCCCCAGTGGACACCATGTGGAACAAAGAATCACCAAAGTGAACTTCTGTATTCCAAAAACTATGATGGGGAAGATGGGTAATTGCACACAGCAAATGTTTCAAATAATGCAAATTTATTAAAAAGACATGCAGTAACCATAATAGTGGTTAATTTGTCCATTATACATTTCTTCTCTTGAAAATTGAGATATGGATGAAGATTGGGGAGCAAGCTCCTGTATAGATCAATATATAGATATAGATACCACATGAACATATATTAATTAGAACATTTCAGTAAGTTTACACATGAGAAAATATTTGCCAGTGATCTTCTTATAGAAATTAGAATGGATAGAGGCCTTATTGCAGGAGTGAATTTTAATTTTGACTTTATACACTTTTCACTGCATGTCCCTATTAAGACTGTTCCTTTGTCTTTCAGTCAATATCCTTTGAAGACTCCCTAAGTTGTCTCTGATCAGAGTCTCTTGGCTTCATTAACTGCTAGAAATTTTCATATACATTTCTCTAAAATGGTGACTCTTTCCTCTCAGATATTAAGTATGATCTTAGCAAGGTTTTCTGATCAGATAACCTGTCAGACTCTGCTGATTTGATTTTGATTTTGTTTTTATTAATGAGGATTCTTTTGTGTTTTTTATATCATTCCCTACCTCAGTGTGTTATTAAATTTGTGACACAGGAAACAAAGTATGCATTTCTAGATAAATATTAATATTATATTCAATAGACCATGAACCAGTCTGAGAGTCAACAAGTAGCAATCATTTTAATAATTCCATTTAAGAAAATTGAAACTACTCGACTAAAACTTTGAGCTATTCTTAATGGCATTGAAAACAATTCAACCCAAATATGAATTGCTTCAAAATTCACCTATGATTGACAAACAATTACTGTTATCAGTGATGTTGGGGAATGCAAAAACTTGCTGTGTTTGGGAAATTTAATTTTTACAAATTTATTTTCAGCAAATTGCTTGTAGACAATATGCTCTGTTCAGTAATTGTGATGAAGCTTACATTGTAGAGGAGACAATTCTGTAGATGCAAAGATACAACTCATTTCCCCATAGAATCCAGTATTTAGAAGGACTGGCTCACTTATTCTTAGGATTACATTCACACATTCACATTCCACAAAAATCTGAAGCAAATTAATATAAAATTAGCAATGTGCATGATTTCATTTCTCTGTTTCCAAAAATAGGTTTCATGTGC
Source organism: Tolypeutes matacus (assembly GCA_026826555.1). Classification (NCBI taxonomy): domain Eukaryota; kingdom Metazoa; phylum Chordata; class Mammalia; order Cingulata; family Chlamyphoridae; genus Tolypeutes; species Tolypeutes matacus. The sequence goes on from JAKSZT010000536.1 coordinate 473,578, forward strand.
TTTCCTAATACCTTTTGGAGCAAGGAACATTGCTTATATGCAGCCATATAAGCGTAATTTAAAAGGAAACTTTTTCCTTGTACCAATTTCCCCCCTGGAATCTTGTTTCTACACATGCACAAAAAACATATTTTATGTTTAAGAGGAGTAGGTGAATGCAAGGAGCCCTTCCACAAGCCCAGGTCTACCTCATGTTGAGCACTTTGGCATGGGGGTAATTACTGAAACTCTCTGTGTGTTTCTTTGTCTGACAAGAAAGAAAAATGAGTCATTATTGGGCTTTCCATGCAAGTCAGTCCCTGAATCTCAACAGAGTTCCAACACCTATTCTTGAGTTCATTGGTCTCACCCAGGACAACTAATAAGGAAATGATGATGGACAACCACCATACCAAGGAACAAAGTGAGTCTACAAATGCAAGGAAGATAGTCTAATCCACCTAACCCATGGAATCTAAGACATCTCCCAATTAGAGGTGAAGAGGCCATCACCATCAAAGAATTCTCAGGAATGGGGAATGAACAATGGACTATAGTAGACTTGCTGTTATTCCACTACAGACTTATTGTTATCCTAGCAATGGAAGAACTTATATCATTGATGTGGAGGCAGTAACCTCCAGATGTTCTGAGTTGAGGGAAAGGGAAAAATAGGTGTAATATGGGGCATTTTTGAGACATTGGAATTGTCCTGAATGATGTTGAAATAACAGATATAAGCCATTATATATCTTGTCATAACTTACAAAATTGTGCAGGAGAGAGTTTAAACTATAATGTACACTTCATGGCTGGCAATGTTCCAATATGTTTTCATCAATTGTAATAAATGTGCCACACTAATGAAGGATGTTGATAATGTGGGAAAATGTGTGAAGGCTAGGGATTGGGACTTATGGGAATTACTTACATTTTTTATGTATCAATTATGTAATCCACGTATCTTTAAAAAATAAAAAAAAAAATTAAGAAAGATGAGTCACTGGCTTTAAACTTCCTAGTTAAAAGAAATGACAGTTGCTCTTTAAACAATTGCAATCCACTATGTAAAACTGATTAAAGCAGAGAATCTGTGATTGGAAGCAAGTGCAATTCCTGGTCCTCCAGCCTCTGCAGTAACCTGTATGTTACCTGCCCTCTGGAGAACATTCTCTGATACCCACTGGATTTTCTCCCTGTACCATGTTTTATCATTTTTCAAACCATGCATTTATGTAAGTACAGTGTTTGCAAATAAAATGGAAAACAGAAATAAGTTTACTCCTGCCATTTTATCTAAAATTATCCTACCTTGATCTAATAGCAGAAGCATGCTTTGCAAAGTTGCCAAAGTGCTTTAATCTTATTTTGTTTTTAAGTATTTTCCTCTGCATGCATATGCATATGTGTTGTTATGTGCATGTGCGACAGTAAAATTCAATGGACGAAAAGCAAAGACCAGGATCCACTGAGGTCAGAAACACCTCTAATTACAAGACTTCATTCAGGCCTAACCAGAGAATTCTTGCCCCTAGAAAATTTTTTCATTTTACATCAGAGCTTGGGAAACATGCAAAAATAATAATAATAATAATAATAATTTACATGAAACATTCTGCCTGGAAGAGGAGCTGTATTGCTAGAAAAAAGACAGGCCCCCAGAATTCAGAAATGGCATTCATGTTGGTCTTCTGTACTTGGACCTATATTGGGTTAGGCCATGATTTCCTGGGTGGGAAAATAGCCTTCTGTTATTAGGCATTAGGCTACTGACCATTAGGGAAATGCAAAGTCAAACTACAATTGGATGTCACTACACATCTATTAGAACAGATAAAATAATGAATAGTGACATTACCAAATGTCCTAGGAGATGCCCTGACAGGATCCCTTCTACAATGTTGGTGGGAATGTAAATAGGACAGCCACTCTGGAAAATAGTTTCTTAAATACAAAACAAAACTCCAAAAAACTATATTAAAAATGCAACTATCATATGATGCACAAATTGCCTTCCTAGTTATTTTTGCCAGAAATAAAAGGCCTCCCCCAGCACTTTCTGAGTCAGGGTCAGATCCCAAGCAGAGCTTTATGAAAGGGCAGTTGTGGTCTAAGTCTCTTCCCAACATATGCCACCACCATGGACACCTTGCCTAAAATACTGATTGAATTACATCCCTGGAATTGTCTGGCATTTAGTGAGTCTTTATAAGCATGTTCAGAGTTGAGGACCCTGCAGGCTTCCATATATGCCATTAGATTTCCTGATTATGCTAAGACAATTAAGTGCAGAAAGCACAGATCATTAAAAATTGAGTGTTCAAACCATCACATATAATCAAGTCACCATCACACTGGTGAGAACAGGTCCCCATCCCCAATATCAATTGGGACACCCTAGACAGACAGAAATGGTTGCCTAGGAGTCTAGTTGGCAGGAACCACAAATTTTCTCCATTACCTCATAGAAAGTGAAATGGGTCCCTGAAAGGCAGTGCAAATTGGTAACTGAAACCCAAAATTTTACTTGATAATACTTTTGAAGATTTTGTTCAAGAGGACAAGGGACACCAAATGACATCAGCAAAAAAACTGATGAATTTGACTTCATTAAAATGAAACATATTTTCAGAGAAAATACTGATAATGGAAAGAAAAGATAAGCCACAGATTTACAGATTATATATGTAAATCTCATATCTAATTAAGAGCTTGTATCCAGAATATTAGAACACTTAAAACTCAACCATAAGAATATAAACATTCCAACTAAAATTGGCTAAATGTTTTTACTAGTACCTCATTAAAAAGATATATGGGTGGGAAATAATATCTGAAGAAAAAGCTCAACATAGTCATGGGGGAAACACAAATTAGAGCCTCAGGAGATAACAGGACACACTTATAGAAATTGGGAATTCCAGATAATAGCGTGAATCTAGAACAACAGGAACTCATATTCATTGCTCATGTGAATGCAAACAAAACAAGGCAACCACTTTGGAAGACAATGGCAATTTCTTATAAAGTAAATTATACACTTAACAAAGAGTACTGTAACCCCACTTTTCCAAAAGTGAACTGAAAATATTTTGATGAAAAGTCCTGTACACAACAATTTCTTGGTCACCATAAACAGGAAAAAATAAAAATCTTAATCAACAGATGATAAACAAAAAAGAAGATGAGGAGAAAGGGGAAAACTGGGTGGTAAGAGTAATATGTGGTCTGAGAGGTGTCTCTCATTCCAGAAAAAAAAGAGAAAGAAAGAGAGAGGTAATTGACTAGTAACACTAAATATTCAGAGCCCCTCTTCCATTTACATTTTAAAAAGAGGGAGACAGGCCTGGCCAGAGTGGGCCTGATAGCTAAGGTAGATGCCTGCAGGCCAACAAATCGTAGGTCCAGATATTTACTTAAAAAGATGGAGATGATGCAACGGGGAGAGCATTTCTTTGGCTATTTAGATAGAAATACCTGGTGTGCACTCAGAGCACTGGGGAGGCCCTTTTGACACAGAGTCGTGGAACTTTTTTTTATAAGGAATCCCCTCTCCCCAAGTTACCAGCCAGCGTTTGCTCAACTAAGACTCCTACTACCAGCAAGGCTTGGGCCAGGTGAGCTACCATCAGGAAGTGAGAGGGTCTCACATCAGTTGCAGATCAGGCCCAGGCAGTCACCCTACAGGGGCCACACAGACCCTCCCTGGAGGGCCACACCTCCTCTTTCTACATATCAAATGCCCAGTCCTCTGTCTCCCATGGGAATTGTGACTATTGGAACAATTCTTATCAAACAGAGATGCCTAGTGGTAGCTTCTTTGGATCTTACTTTTTCCCATTGTAGATATTGATACCATAACATCTTGCCTGGAATACACATAAGTCCAGACAATTGCATATATAAAATCATAGCTGGTTCACATTTTCCTTTCCCTCTGATTTGGAGATCAGTAGTCTCTGTGCCTTTCAGCAAAAGGAGTTGTCAGCCCTGGGTGGTGGCCACTGACCAGGCATCCTGTGGGCTCCCCCTCACCATCCTCTTTCTCCAGGTCTCCCCAGCATTTTCTCAGCCATAGTCAGATCCCAAGCAGAGCTATATGGAAAGGCAGTTATGATCTAAGTTTCATCCTCACTTATGTCAATACCATGGACAATTTGCCTAAAATACCAAGTGAATTACAGCTCTGAAATCATCAAGAATTTAGGTCTTTATAAGCATATTCAGAATTTTGGCCCCTGTAAGCTTTCATATATGGACAATAGATTTTCTGCAAATATGCTAAGACAATTTGGTAAGAAAACATTGATTTTTCAACAATAAGTATTCTAACAATCAATCATATATTGATATACAATCCAGCAAATATCATGCTGGTGAGAACATATTCATTCCCAAGATCAAATGTGACACCCTAGACCAGGGATTCATAACCTTTTTTGTTCCCCAGACCACTTTGCCAGTCAGGTAAAATCCATGGACCCCTTCTCAAAATGTAGTGGCAGATAGTTTTGTGACACTCAACATAGGCATATGTTTGAATTTGAGGATTTTTCAAAATTAATTCAAGCTCACCGACCCCCTGAAATCTTTCAGTGGACCCCTTGGGGTTCATGGGCCCCTGGTTAAAAATCTGCCCTAGAGAGAGAGAGGGTTGTTGATGTCTGTAGTCAGTGGGACCACAAATTTTCTTCATTACCACATGAAATGCCAAACAGGACCATGAAAGGGAGTCCAAACTGGAAACTGAAACTAAAATTTTACTTGATTGGAGACCCAAACAATACTTAAAGATTTTGTTCAAGAGGACAAGGAAGACCAAAACAACATCAACAACCAAAACTGATGAATTTGACTTGATTAAAATTAAGGACATCTGTTTAGACAAAGGCAGAAGAGACAAGCAGATTTACAGAATATATATGTCAAAATATATAATAAATACATCTATGAATCTGAAAGATGACAAGATCAGTACACTGATCACTTATTTTAAAAACATTTCTTTTAGAAAAGTAAATAAATGGAGAAGAAGACTGTGTAAATGGACCCCAACCACAGTATTTGTAAGGGCTCAGTTCTACCCAAATTGATTTATAGGTTCAATACAAGTAAGAGGCCTATAAGTTTTTCTGCAACTAAGGAGCAGATTTTAAAATTCATATGAAAATGAAAATATCTTAGAAGAGCCAAAAAACTTTGAAATAAAAGACATATATTTAGAAGATCTAAACTACCTAATATCAAGACATAATTTAAAGCTCCATTACTCAAAAACATGTGACTTTGGCAAGTAAATAACCAAATCAATCTGTGAAACACAAAAAGAAGACCGGAAGTATCCTTATACATATGGTTAATAGATTTTCATCAAATATACTATGACAATTCAGTGGATAAAATGTGGGCTTTCCAATAAATAGTGTTCAAACAATAACATATTGATAACAGACTGGAATGTGAAATGTAAATTCTAGAAGTTCCATAAGAAAACATGGAAAAACTTCATGTTTTTCACTTAGGCAATGGTTTCTTAGCTATGACAGCAAAAGCACAATTTCTAAATAAATAAAATAGGACTTCATCAAAATGAAGAACTTCTGTTATGCAAAAGACACCATAGAGAGAATTAGAAAATAAGCCACAGACTCAGGTAAGTTTTGAAAATCCTTTATCTGTTAAATGACATACCCAAAATATAGTGAGAGCTCACAGAATACAAAAATAACAAAATTATAGGTAAAATATTCAAACACTTTAATAAAAGGACAATGCATTGATGTCAAATAAACATAAAAAATATGCACAAAACCATTAGTATTTAGGAAAATGCAAATTAAAATCTTAGCACATCAACTCCAATAGCTAAAATTTAAGAAGGCTCAATGTACCAAGTGCTGGCCAGGATGTGAAGGAACTGAAACACTCACACAATGCTGGTGGGAATGTAAAATAGTACATCTGCTTTAAGGAAAAATTACAGTTTCTTACAAAAATAAATAAACTCACAAAATAAGGACTAATCATAGAGAGAGACAGTTACCTATGGGTCTGGTCAGTAGGAACCACAGATTTTCTGTCACTGCATGAAAAGTCAAGCAGGGCCCCAAAAGGGAGCCAAAGAGGAGCCCAAACTGGAAACTAAAACCCAAAATTTTACTTGATTGGCAATACCAACCATACTTAAAAGATTTTGATCAAGAAGACAATAAGAAAGGAGCAGACTGTTGGTGAGAATAATATGTGGTATGCCCTATCTTCCTAGAAAAAATAGAAAGAGGTAATTGACTTGTAACACTAGAGACTTGGACACCCTCCTCTATTTACATTTAAAGAGGAAGAGACAGGACTGTCTAGAGCTCACTGATAGCCAAGGCAGATGCCTGCAGGCAAATAATTCATAAAGTCAGAGTTTTACTTAAAATGATGGAGAAGATGCAATGGGGAAAGAATATTTGACCTTTCAGATAGAAGAGATCTGGAATGTATCTGCAGCCCTGGGAAGGCCTTCTTGACTCAGAGTCATGGAAGATTACTTTTATTGGGAAACCCCTCTCTGCAAGTTACCAGGCAGACTTGCTCAACCAAGAATTCTACTAACAGTAAGACTACAGATCAGGAAAGCTATTGGCAATACTTGAGAACATCTCATATTAGTCACAGATCAGGCCTAGGCAGCCACCCTACAGTAGGTCACACAGCCCCTTCCCTGAAGATTCCTCTTTCTTCCTCCTGCATATTAAATGCCCATTCCCCTGCCCCCTGGGGAATTGTGATTATTGGAATAATTCTTTTATAACAGTGACACCTACTGATGGCCTCCTGTCCTCTTATATTCCCCCATAGGTATTGATGATACCTTAACCCCTTGCCTGGAATACACATAAACCCTGACAATAACATATATAAAATCATAGCTGGCCATCATCTACCTTTCCCCCAAACCTGGGGATTTGTGGTCTCTGCACCTTTCAACAAATGGAGTTGTTAGCACTGGGCAGCAGCCATTGGCTGGGCATCTCAGAAATACCCCTCATCATCCTCTTTCCCCAGGCCTCCCCAGCACTTTCTCAGCCAGGGTCAGATCCCAAGCAGAGCTATATGGAAGGGCAGTCATGGTCTTTGTCCCATCCCCACAAATGTTACCACCATGGACATCTTGCCTAACATACCAATTGAATTAGAGCCTTGAAAGCATCTAGTACTTAGTAGGTCTCTATAAGCATGTTCAGAGTTGAGGACCCTGTAGGCTTCCATATATGGCCAATAGGTTTTCTGTAGATATGCTAAGACAATTCAGTGCAGAAAGCATGGGTTTTTCAACAGTGAGTGTTCAAACAATCACACAGGATCCAGCCACCATCATGCTGGTGAGAACAGACAACCCCAAGATCAATTGGGACACCCTAGAGAAAGAGAAATGGTTGCCTATGAGGCTCCATTACTGCAAGGAAAGTCAAACAGGTCCCTGAAAGGGAATCCAAACTGGAAACTGAAATTGAAAATTTTACTTGATAATACTTAAGGAATACCAAATAACATCAATAATAAAAACTGATGAAATTAACTTGATTAAAGTTAAAGACATATGTTCAGAGAAAGACACTGTTAGAGAGAAAAGACAAGCCACAGATTTACAGAATATATATATGTAAATCTCATATATCATTAAGAGCTTGTATCCAGGATATAAGAACACTTAAAACTCAGCCATAAGAATACAAACATTCCAATTAAAAAGTGGTTGAATGATCTTAATACTACCCCGTTAAAAAGATATATGGGCAGAAAATAATATAAGAAGAAAAACTCAACAAATTAGTAATGAGGGAAATGCTAATTAAAACATAATGAGATACCACTACACACTAATTTGAAAAAAAAATAGAATACCAAATAGTAGCATAAATGCAGCACAACAGGAACTCATATTTATTATTCATGCGAATGCAAAACAAAACAATACATCCACTTGGGAAAACAATGCCAGTTTCTTATAAAGTAAATCATACTCTTACAAATGGTTCTTTAGCCCCACTTGTATCTATTTATTCAAGTGAACAGAAATTATTTCCACAAAAAATCTTATATGTAAATATTTAACCAGCTTTGTTCTTGGTGACAAAAATTGGAAAACATAAAAATGTTCATCAACAGATGGAAAAAAGATCTGAGTGAGGAGAAAGCACAGACTGCTTGGTAAGAGTAACTGACCCCTTTCATCCCAGAAAAAAGAGAGAGAGGTAATTGACTAGTAATACTAAAGAGTCCAAGGCCCTCCTCTATTTACATACAAACGAAGAGAGATAGATCTCTCTGGATCTGGCTGATATCCAATGCAGATGCCCTCAGGGAAAAAATTCATAAGGCGAGGTTTTTACTTAAAAAGATGGAGATGATGCAATGGAGAAAGCATTTCTCTAAGCATAGCCATAGAAGAGACCCTGAGTACTTCTCCTACCCTGGGGAGTCCCTTTTGACACAATCATGGAATTTTTTTTTTCCTGAGAAACCCTCTTCTCATGTTAGCAGGCAGCCTGGCTCAACCAAGGCTCTACTACCAGCAATGCTTGGGCCAGGTGAGCTAACAGCAGGACAAGAGAGGGTCTCACATCAGTCTCAGATGAGGCCTAGGCAGCCACCCTATAGGGGCACACACTGCCCCTTTCCTGAAGGGTCTCTGCCTTCTGCTGCATTGAAAGCCCGGTATCTACCCCTCTGGGAGTTGTGACTGTAGGAACAATTCTTATTCAACAGCAACACCTGGTGGTGGCCATTTTTGCTCTTGCTTTCTGCAATATAGTTATTGATGCTTTAACATTTTACCTAGAATAAACAGAAACCCTGACAATTGTATACAGAAAACCACAGGTGGTTCCCATCTGCCCTTCCCCATGATCTAGGGATCAGTGGTCTCTACATCATTAGTTCAAGGGGGTCCTCAGCCCCAGGTAGTGGCCCTTGACCAGCCAAACTGTGGTCTTCCCCTGCCATCCTTTTTCTACAGGTCTCCCCAGGACTTTCTCAGCCAGAGTCAGATCCCAAAGCAGAGATATAAGGAATGGCAGTCCCATGATAAAAGTCTCATCCCCCAAATATTTCACTACAATGGACATTTTGCCTAAAATACTCATTGAATTTCAGCACCAATATTGTCTGGCTTTTAGTAGGTCTTTGTATGTTTGTTCAGAGTCAAGGCCCTGGTGGACTACACTTTTGCAGAAAGGAATTAGCCATTGATGAGATGGCATATGGAAGTAGGTGCCCACATGTCCTGGGAAAGGCGTGCACCTGAGGAGGTAGGTGTCTTTTTCTGGGGCATTCAGCTTAGGAACTACTTACCTGTAGAGACCAGGCCTTGCTTGGTTTTTCCACAGGAAGCTTCTGAGCTTAGATGGAAGGATGTCAGGCAGTTTAGTGCTGGTTCCTGGAGGTGGCTCTAACCAAGATCTGTTAGTTATCTGTGAATGATTTCCTGTAAATGATTTCAGGCTTGGTTCATCCCTTAAGATGTAATCCCTAGCCTTTGCTCCTAAACCCACTAACAGACTTTAATCACTTCTTTCATGTGCAGACATTTTGAAAGCTAGAAGCTTCTGGGTAGATGAAGCTGGGATATAGCCACAGGCTCCTCTCCACTCAAAGCCTTCTTCCACCTACCCCACTCCCAGGTGATAGGTTAAAAATTGCAGGGCCTCTGGGAAACTCCCCAATCTGGGTCAATGCCATTCCTCACTTTTCCTAGCCCCATTTGAAAATTGCTGGCATGGAGACACATTTAGCTTCTAGCCAGATGAAAGTTCTAGATCTCTGTGGACATCCCTGAAAGGACAGGACAGAGGGCTGATGAGTAGGAGGGAGGGAAGGCTCTGAGAGGACAGGGGCTCCACAGAGGGAGCCAAGTAGCTGGGGTCAGGAGGGCCACATGGGGCAGTGTAGCAGGGCTATGTCACAGATGTCTGATTGTGATGTCCCCAGTGCCACAGTTGGAGATTGGCCCCGGGTACCACAGGTGGAATAAAATGTGGACAGAGGGGTGTGGGTGCAGGGAGGATGCTCCCCAGCTCCTGTTCCTTCTTCCTGACTCCCACCACATGTTACCCAGTGGGGACCCACCCCCTTTATGAATCTGGGGCCAGGACACAGGTCTCTGCTCCCCTTCCACACCCATACTCTCTGCCCTTAGGGCAGCTAAAGAAAAAGCAGAGGAACACCAGGTAAAGCCCCTTTGGGGTTAGAAAGAAAATAACACAATTCACATGCTCAGGGACCACAGGAAGCACTTTAGCAGAATGAGCAGCTGTAGGGAATTTAAAAGGAGGAGGATATTGGAGTTGATCCAGAAGATGTGACAACTAGATGGCAGTAACACACAATCTAGTCATAGGGGGGTTGATGTTGACTGCTTTGTAGGCAGGGACCCCTGCAGAAAACTTCCAGAGGCCACAGGGGTAAGGACTCCCCTGAAGGGGAAGCAGGACCAGAGGGTCCAATGCATTTTGTAGTCTTATAAACATCCATGCCTAGCCTATAAATTGAGGGCCTATGTTGTGCTAGATTCCTGGGTTATACAAATAAGTAAATAAGTAAATATATACAAATAAGTAAATAAGTAAAAAATGGTTATTGAGCTAATTTTAAGACAATTAGATATGTCATTATTTGAGCTTGGCTGTGACCCAAAGGTCTCAAAATAACTTCATTTCTTCATAGGTATATTCTCAAGAGAATTTTATGCAAAATGGACAGCTAGGCAAGCCAGATTTGAGAGTTTTAAAGCTACTATGCCTGAAATGACTCCTCAGTATTACCAACAATGCTAAGCCCCTCCCACAAATGCATTCATCCCTATCTCTATATTGGATGAGGGATTTTCAATGTGGAAGGATTCTTTCTAGGGGAATACTCCTTCTAGCAATGCATCACCAAGGCCTGGTGCACAGGCTGGCACACCACTTGGAAGGCCTTCCATTTCTTGGTAGGTAGAGGTTTGTTTATTAAGAGACAATTGTAGGTCAAGTAATGCCATTTATAATGGCTTCCTGATTCTTTTTAAAACCAACTGACTTCTCTAAAGTAAACTCTCCCAGGGACTCCTAAATCAGGGCAAAGTCCCACTTGGGTCTCTTGTGACACTTTCTGCTCTGGTATCCAGGCCACCCCCCTACCTCCTACCTTGCCTAAATAAGGCTGGCCTCAAGCCCCAGAGCCAGTGAGGGTGAAACTAACTATGGATATATTTACTTATAGAAACATTCACACCAACATTGACACGTACATTTTTATATGTCTATACATATTAACTTAAAGGTCCACAACAGGCTTCTGTATCACATTGTTGTCAAGTGCTCTGACAGAATTTTATATGATTTTATTTTCATGGAAACATGACAATTTATAACTCCTTTCCCACTCCCTCTGTCCTTTTTATTCCCTACCCCACCCATCCCTCCCTAAGCTCAGGGAAATTGTTACTTTTGGTCAGCAGAATCCTGCTCATACTATATCTTTCCCACCAGCCCTTCTCTGAGCAGTCTCCTTCTCTGAGTCCCCTGTGGAGGGCTGACAGATCCTTGTGCCTTCTATGTGGTCCTGGCCCCTTCCAGACTCCCCAGATTTTCCGTTCCCCCTTTTGCAGATCTTATCCTTTGGGCAGAAGAGACAGGTTAATGCCATGTGGTGGCCACAGGGTTATGTTGGGCCTAGATGTCCCTGTTAGTCCTGATAATGATAAGGATGGAGATGGAAACACAAATTACTTTCAGACGTTTTTACTTCTTGGTAGGTATTTTATTTAGAGGATTTCTGTGAACAGGAAACCCAGTTAAGAGAGTTTTAGTATATGAATGAAATAACAAACTGGTGTATTATATTCACGGAAATAATAAAATAGATGAATTTCTGTTACTGGAAGAGCCAGGTAAGTGGCTTTGGTATTATTTTGTTAGTTTGTTTGTTAGTTTGAGATTCTAGGGTGAGATATTGAACCTGGGAGCTCATATGTGGGAAGCACAGGCTTCCCACATACCAGGAGAAGTGTGGAGAAGATGTGGAGAAAGGCAGAGGAATGCTCATTCACTGCTAGTAGGATAGTAAAATGGCAAAGGACTCTGACCACCAATGTGGAAGACAGTTCATTGGTTCTTCAGGTACCTAAGTATGGAGTTCCACCCATGCTCAGAGAGCCATGATTTACAAACACCACTGATGTGAAGAGGGGTGGTTCCTAAAGAAGGAGTGGGAACCAGGTTAGGTCCAGGGGACCTGGTCTGACTTGTGGCTGCCATTGGCCATTCCTGCTCTTGTCCTGCCCCAGCCCCAGGCCCCTCCCCTCCCAATGCCCCAGATCAACAGGTTTGCTTTATGATGTATGTACTATTATTGAGAGTGATACTGTCCTGATTCAGTTCCTAGGATTGCTGGATCCTCTGGTTCCCAATAGATATGTATCCCTCAGATGAAATAAACATTTTCAGTGTCCAGTGTCCATTGTAGGAAGCAACGGACTTTTTGCATTTTCTCATTAAGAGAACAAAAGATAAATTATTTTCTTCATTTCACATTTTATTTGAAGACATTCAAAAGTAATAGAAAGCCATATCACACAGCTATCATGACTACCTGAGTGCTAATTTTGTTTAATTCATCTTCCCACTTCCTCACCAGTCTGAGATGCTAGGCAAATAGATAACTACAGAAAAGGGCCTTCTCAACTGCCCATGTCCACACCTCTTGTGCAGTCTGTGAAGAGAGGAAACCCAGATATGTCTAAATCAGTATCTTCATTTTTAACCTTTTTCCATTTGTCATGATGCCACATAATTTGGTGGCTCTGTACTGCATATACAACAGATAAAAAATAATAATTAAAAACAACTTCATAATCAGAACATTGGTGGCCAATGGCTCCTTCACTGACAAATGTTGTCCTGACACTAGGCAAACAAGGGAAAATGGTGGGTTGGAAAAGAGGACTCACCACCAGTGTACATGTGGCCCTCTGTATTTAATTCAACTGCAAGAGACAGTGAGAACCCATTTTCAAAAACAGTTGTGAAAGCCAAGAAAAGAACAGAAACTGGCCAAGTAGAGAGACAGGCTTTCCAAGTTATCCAATCTTAAATGTACCAAAGCAGATAAGAAATACTTCCTTGAAGAAACTCAGCTCAGCAAAGTAGTTCCTAGCCCCAGGTGAGTAAGAGAAGGCCTTGGAGCATTTGACCAATGCCATTGCCCTGTGTGACCAGCCACAGTTGTGATGGCAAGTTTTACCACAAGATCTTCCACCACCAGTGTTTCAGGTGCTTCTAACTAAGCTCCTGACAATCCTTCAAGCTCAGAGCATGGTGGAAGATGATGTGGAATGGAAAACAAATGTGGGGATCCTAAAATCTCAACTGAAAGTGTTTAAAAAAGAGAAGATGAAAACTGTAGGAGAATAAGATCAAATGTGCTTTGTACAGACCAAGAACCACACTGAAACCTATCCAGGATATTTTTTTCTTAATTTGTATAAATCCACTTGTCTTTTTATTTATTTTTGCCAGTGAAAGGTGTATTTTAATGAGAGCTTTCTATATTATAAATACACAATTTTCTAGTTATGGTAATTTGAAATTCCATCGGTTTTGTGTTTTCCTAAAATGTACAATTAAAATGTACATATGCATAACAATACTTACGATAAAAATATCAAGAGCTCCATTTGATATATATATTTATAAATATATATGAGAAAGCTGTAGAAAGTATATTTTTAAAGTGAGTACAGGTTGGTATATATGAAGAAATTGGATGAACACTTGATTGTTTATCCAAACTGAGTTTTTAATATTTTGAGAGATTAAAAAAATTATAATGGAAAATGTGCCTTTCTGTTCACTGACTGTGTTGCAATGGCCCCCATGCCTCTCTATCTAAGTCTGGTATTCACAAGACTGGCATATCTGTGATACCAGGGGCAAGAGGTGCCTAAAGCAAGAAAAGAGAGGGAGCTTTTTTGGAGCATCTATATCTGTGATCTGTAAATTATTTTAAAAATATCAAGTTTTTGTCAAAATAAAATCTATTTTATTATTGACATCTTGACAGATATTACATTTCCTGGTTTTTCATTTTACCATATACTTTGCCACTGAAAATTGTTCAAAAGTGCTTTCCTTTTTGTTTCTATATTCTTCACCCTGGTGTTTACACTGTTGAGGATTGTCAGCCAATGTTTGCAAGTGATTTTCTTAAGTAACTTTTTGAATCTATTTGTGTGTGTTAACATTTACCAGTTGTCATTTTGTTATGTTTTTGGGGGAGGAGATATACTCCTATTATTACTCTGGTAAAATGTAATATAAAATGTATATGCTCCAAACTGAATTTGGCCTTTTTAAGGAATAAATTATTTCTTTGGCTTACTGTAGGGAGGATCAGATTAGTGACCATGAAACTAGGTTACCTGCACATAAAACCAAAAATATAAAAGTGTAAAGTTGTTTTAGTTTTACATTTTCTGATTAATGCCACTTAGTTTACTGAGAGATGTTATTTTAGGCTATAGTAATATATTTGAATATTTTAAGTACTTATGAAATTTAGTACTCTACAAATTATTTTTAAATATCTTTTCTTCAGATGTGGCTGTAAAACCAAGAAAATTGGTTTTCATTTCAGTGTTTAATTGCATTTTTAACTTCAGGTTGGTGGGAATAAAGATTTGAAGAAATTTGTGGCAGAAATCCCTGTGATAAAATGACCAAAACATTCTTCTTTCCAAGCTAAATTTTGTGGGAGTGAGTAGAGAGGGAATTTATCAGGTTACTAAAGTAATGGGTCTCTGACTTAACAGAGGCAGCTTGGAAAGCACAGTATATAAAAGTGTCTTGGATGGGATGAGAGCTATAATATTGTGTTTGGAATAACAAGGATCTGTCATGTATCTCAGTGTTTTCATTTTCTCTTCATCCTTTTTTTATTGGCCTTATAACAACATCTAATCTATTAGGCAACTTCTGGCTATGGTTACCTGATAGGAAACAAATCATAGCAAGTCTCTCTAGCTTGAATGATTTTTTAGACACCTAGTTTTACTACACACTCTCTTAAGAGTCAGATTGCTACTGCATTCTAGGATATTAAATTATCCCACAATTGTAAGCTTACCAAAGTAAAAACAAAGAAATCAAGGAAATGAGTAGTGTCTTCTGCCTCCTCCTCCACCTGATCCCCCCCAAAAGATTAATTGAACTTCCTCCAACTGCACATAAAGAAAAGAAATTCTAGTAGAAGTGTATTTCTTGCTTCCTTCATATTCAGAAAGTTTATTTCCATCCCACTACCTCCAAAAGGACGCAGTTTAAAAAGTGTTCACTAGTGACTTCTGATAATGCCATTCTTACATTTATTATGTATATTTGTTGGTGAGTATTGACTTTGCTACTTTAAATCTGAATCCATATATTATGATCATTGAACTTAATAGCTCTTTGCTGTTAGAAAGTTATTTTACAGAATTGTGCTAAGACATTTAGAAAAAAGAAATTGAACTGCTGTGGTAAAAACCAAGTTGGTTCCAAAAGTTATTTAGACATCATTTGGTTGTTAAACTTTTCTTTTAAAACTGCAATAATTTATTTATTTGTATTGCTCTGCTTTGGAACTGTAACTATATAAATGCTTGTTTGCTATTTTTAGTTTTACAAAAATAAAATTATGATTTAGTTATCCACTAAAAACTGACAGGCAGGTTGCAAAAGTTAAACCAATCACAGTCCCAGGGTGAGCTCCCATATACCTCAATACCCATGGCAAGAGGTGGGGTGAGGGTGGTGTAGAGGGTGGAATATTGTTCAGGTGTAAAAAGGAAGAAGTCACGATGCAAGAGACAATATGTATGAATCTTGAGGACATTATGATGAATGAAATAAGCTAGGCACAGAAAGACAAATATTGAATTACCCTCAATATTTGAACTAAATATAAAATGTAAATTTATAGAGATAGAATCTAGAATATAGGCCATCAGGGGATATATTGATTGTGTCTGGGAATAGGGAGCTAATGCTTAATTTGTACACAATTTCTATTTAGATTGATTTGAAAGGTTTGGAATTGGAAAATAAAAAGTAAAAAGTGAGGGGAGGGGTTGGGGTATATGGCTATCCTCTATACAGTCAATGTAACTGTTCAGAGATCTAAAACTTCCCTAAAATAAATATAATAATTAATTATATGAAGTTTAAAAAAGTAAAAAAAAAAAAATAACTTCTTAGCAAAAGAGTAGAAGGGAATTTCCTTAAACAGATTAAGTTTGTCTAACATGAACCTATGGTAATGACCATACTTAACATAGGATTTTTCAGAGATCAGCTTTTCCCCTGGAATCAGAACCAGTCAAAGAAGCCTGCTCTCACCACTTCTGTTCTTTCCTGTAGTGGAAGGGCAGTCAGGGCAATAAGGCAACGAAAATGAAATGAAAATGTTGCATATTAATGGATGCAGTTATTACATGAATGGAAAATCCACCATAATCTACAAATATAACAGTCAGTAAGAGAACACAGCAAGTCTCTGGGTACAGGCTTGACAAAAATCAACATTATTGCTGTACACGTACACCAGCAACAACTACAAAATAAAGGGAAATACCAGACTGGGAGAAAGTAAAACAAATAAAACAATAAAGGATTAATTTACAAAATACCTTAACTCAATTTGAAAATCACAAGTGACCCAACAGAGAATGAAGAGAGTACATGAAGAAAAAGAAACATGCCAATAAACACTTGGAAAACTCCCTGTTGCAGGAACTGCAAGATCGAGGGTACAGGAGGCCCACAGGGCACAGGGAGGGTGGGATCCCAAGATCAGAGAGAGGAGACAGTGGAGGAAGATCTCTGTCACCCTAAGGCTGGTAGTAGAGGCTGGTCACTTTGCCCCTCCCCCTAGGACACCCCATGTGACTCCCTCCCCCTCCACAATGCCAGGAAGTTTATCATTGACCCATTCATCTCTTATGACCTGCATGTGGAAATACTTGAGGGACATTTCTACCCTTCCAAGACTTTTTTGAGATCACTTAAATAAATTGTGTAAGAAATGCATTCTGAATATATTCAATAGTGAAGCAGATACACAGAGAGTATTTTCTGTTTGAATACAGAGTTTGAGAACACTTAAACTCAACCCTAAGAATACAATCATTCCAATTAAAAATGGCTAAATGGCCTTAATAGTACCTTTTTAGAAGGATATATTGGTGGGGAATAATATATGAAGAAAAGCCCAACATATTAGTCATAAGTGAAATGCAAATTAGAACCTCATCAGATACTTCAACACACTGTCTTGAAAAAAATAAATGAGAATACCAAATAGTGGCATGAATGCAGGGTAACAGGAAGTCAAATTTATTACTCATGTGAATAAAAAAAATACAGCCACTTTAGAAGATAATGTCAGTTTCTTATAAAGTAAATCACACACTTAACAAATGGTTGGGTAACGCCACTTGTACATATTTACTCAAGTGAATGGAAATTATTTCCACATAAAATCCTGTCCAAAATATTTAAGCAGCTTTGTTCTTGGTCACAAAAACTGGAAAAAATAAGTATTGGTGAGCATGTGGAGAAAAGAGGGGGAGGGAGAGAATGGGCAGACTGGTTGGTAAGAGTAATATGGGGTCTGAGTGGCCCCTCTCATACAAGAAAAAGAAAAAGAGAGAGAGAGGTAATTGCCTAGGAATACTAAAGAGCCCAAGCTCCTCCTCTATTTATGTACAAAAGGCGAGAGACAGACCGCTCCAGAGCTGGCTGATGGCCAAGGCAGAAGCCCACAGGCAAACAATTCATAAGGCCAGGATTTTACTTAAAAAGATGCAGATGATGCATTTCTTTGAGCATTGAGATAGCGGAGTCTCCAAGTGCATCTCCTGCCCTGGGGAGGCCACTTTGACACAGTCTTGGAACATTTTTTTACTGGGAAACCCCTCTGCACAAGTTACCAGGCAGTTTGGCTCAAGCAAGGCTCTATACCAGCAAGGTTTGGGCCAGGTGAGCCATCAGCAGGAGGAGAGGGTCTCACATCAGTCACAGATCAGGTCCAAGCAGTCACCCTGCAGGCACCCACACAGCCCCTTTCCTGAAGGGCCCCTGTCTCCTCCTCTTGCATTAAAAGCCCAGTCTCCTGCCCCTCTGGGAATTGTGCCAATAGGAACAAGTCTTATCCAACAACAACATCTTGTGGTGGCCTCTTTTGCTCTACCTTTCTGTACCATAGTTATTGATGCTTTAACAACTTGCCTGGAATAAACAGAAAACCTTACAGTTGTATACATAAAATCACAGATTGTCCCCATCTTCCCTACCCCATGATCTAGGAATTTGTGGTCTCTGCATCTTCACTTCAAGGGTGTCATCAGCTCCAGGCAGTGGCCATTGACCAGCCATCCTGTGGTCTTCACCACCATTCTCCTTCCACACGCCTCCCCAGGACTTTCTCAGCCAGAGTCAGATCCCAAAGCAGAGATATAATGAAGAGCAGTCCCGGGATAAAAGTCTCACCCCCAAATCTGTTGCCACAATGGACACTTTGACTAAAATATTCCTTGAATTTCATCCCCAATATTGTTCCAGCTTTTGGTAGGTCTTTATAAGTTTGAACAGAGTTGAGACCCTGGTAGACTAACAACTTTACAGAAGGGAATTAGCCAGTGATGAGATTGCTCATGGAATTAGGTGCCCACCTGTCCTAGGAAAGGCAGCCACCTGAGGAGTTAAGTGTCCTTCCCTGTGACATTCAGTTTACCAACTACTTACCTGTAGAGACCAGGCCCTGTTTGGTTATTTCACATGAATATTCTAAGCTCAGATGGAAGGATGTCAGGGCAGTTTATCATCAGTTCCCAGAGGTGGCTGTAACCAAAATCTGTTAGTTTTCTGTGAATGATTTCCTGTAGATGATTTCAGGTTTTGTTCAATACTTAAGAAGCAATCCCTAGCCTTTGCTAACAAAACCTCTAGCAGATTTAATCACCTCTTTCAATTGCAGCATTCTGAAAGCTAGAAGCCTCAGTGTAGAGAAACTGGGACATATCCACAAGCTCCTCTCCATTCAAAGCCTTCTTCCAACTACCCCACCCCCAGGTGGCAGATTAAAAATTTCAG
Source organism: Tolypeutes matacus (assembly GCA_026826555.1). Lineage (NCBI taxonomy): Eukaryota > Metazoa > Chordata > Mammalia > Cingulata > Chlamyphoridae > Tolypeutes > Tolypeutes matacus. The sequence goes on from JAKSZT010000536.1 coordinate 492,714, forward strand.
GGCCTCTGGGAAACACCCCAGTCTGGGGCAATCTCATTCCTCACTTTTCCTAGTCCCATTTGAGAATCACTGGCATGGAGGCAGTCATTTAGCTTCTAGCCAGATGAAGGTTCTAGATTTCTGTGGACATTTCCTGAAAGGACAAAGCAAAGGGTTGATGGGCAGGAGGGAGGGAGGGTTCTGAGAGTGTAGGGCCTCCACAGAGGGAACCAAGCAGCTGGGGGGGTGGGGCAGGAGGGTCACCTGGAGTGGTGGAGAGTACTATGTCACAGATATCTGATCATCATGTCCCTGATGCCACAGACACTGGCCCTGGGAGCCTGAGCTAGGACAAAATGTGGACAGAGAGGTTTGGATACAGGGAGAATGCTCTCTGGCTGTTGCTCCTCCTTCCTGTCTCCCCACCACATGTGCTGGGACCCACTCTCTCTATGAATCTGGAGCCAAGACACAGGTCTCTGCTCCCCTCCCTCACCCACACTCTCTGCCCTTGGGGCAGCTAAAGAAAGTAGAGGAACACCAGGTAAAGCCTCTTTGGGGTCACAAGTTCAGTGACCACAGGAAGCACTTTAGAAGAAAGAGCAAATGTAGGAAATTTAAATGGAGGATTTTTGAGTTGATCCAGAAGTAGATGTGACCACTAGATGGCAGTAGCACACTATTCATAGGGGGGCTTGATTTTGATTGCTTTGTAGGAAGGGACTCTTGCAGCAACACTTATGGAGGCCACAGGTGGGAAGGAAGCAGGGCAAAGAGTGTCAAGGTAACTTGGGGCCTTATAAGCATCCATGCATAGACTACAAATTGAGAGCCTGTGTTGGGCCAGTATCCTGGGGTATGCAAAGCCAGTTAACATTAAATGGCTAAAAAAAATGTTTATTGGGCTAATTATAAGACAATTGCATTTGTAAGTATTTGAGTTTGGCTGTGTCTCAAAGACCTCAAAATAACTTTATTTTTCCATAGGTATTTTCTCAAGAGGCTTTTCTGTGAAATGGCCTGCTAGGCAAGCCAGCTTCAGGAGTTTTAAAGCTATTATGTCTGAGATGACGCCTCATTATCACCAACAGGGACACAAAGTCACTGTCCCTATGTTGATAAGGGCTTTCCAATGTGAAGGGATGTTTCTGAAGGAAGCCTTCTCCAGGGGATGCATCCCTAAAGCCTGGTGCACAGGATGACAATGGTAATAAGTGGTAAACACAGGACTTGGAAGGCCTTTCATTTCTTGGTAGGTAGATGTTTGTTTATTAAGAGTCAATTCTATGGTAAATAATGCCATTCATAATTTCTTCCCTATTTTTTTTTTTAAAGAAACAACTGACTTCTTTAAAGTAAACTCTCTTGGGGACTCCTAAATCAGGGTAAAGTCCCATCTGGGTCTCTTGTGAAACTTTCTGCCCTGGTCTCCTACCTCAGACAGTTCCTAAATAAGCCTAGCCTTGGACCAAGTGAGGGCCAAACTGTGGATATATTTACTTATAGAAGCGTTCACACCAACATTGATTTCTACCTTATTACATATGTCTATACATATTAACTTAAAGATCCACAACATGGCTTCTATATCACTCTGTTAACAGTTGCTCTGACACAATTATGCATGCTATTATTTTCATGGAAATAGGACAATTTATAACTCTTTTCCCACTCCTTCTGTCTTTTTATTCCCTACCCCACACATCCCTCCTTGAGATGAGAGCAAATACTATTTTTGTTTGGCAGGATCATTCTCATTCTGTCTTTTCCCATCAGCCTCCTCAAGTGGTCTCCTTCTCTAAGTACCCTGTGGAGAGCTGACTGTTCCCTGTCCTCTGTGGGGCACCGGTTCCTCTCAGACTCCCCAGATATGCAGTCCCCCCTTTTACTGCTCTGATCTTTGCGCAAAAGATGCAAATTAATGCCATGTGGTGGCCACAGGGTCATGTTGGGCCTGGACATTGTTGTTAGTCCTCATGATGATATGGATGGATGTAGAAACCCAAACTACTTTCAGGTACTTTTAGCTCTTGGTAGGTGTTTTATTTAGAGGATCTCTGTGAAAGTGAAAGTCAGGTAAGAGAGTTTGGTTTATTACTGAAATAGAATACTGGTGTTATTGTATTCATGGAAATAATAAAACAATAGAGTCATTTTGGTGACTTGGACAGCCAGTTAAGTGACTTTGAATAGTTTTATTTTTTGAGGTTCCAGGGCCAGGGATTGAACCTGGGACCTTGTATTTGGGAAGCTGGTGTTCAACCCCTGAACCACATTGGCTCCCCTGTGTTGGTTTTATCATATGTTTGTTTGTTGTTTCTTTTTTATTGTTCCTTTAGGAGGCACCAGAAATTAAATCCAGGACCTCCTATGTGGGAAGCAGGCACTCAACCACTTGAGCTGCAACTACTCCCATGAATAGGATTTACTTAACAATATCTCCCTGGTTATTTAAACTGTTCATAGTGCTCATTTTGGCAGCACATATACTAAAATTGGAATGATATAGAGAAGATTAGCAGGACCCCTGCACAAGGATCACATGAAAATTGAAGTGCTCCATGTTCTTAAAATTGTATTTGGATATTTTAATGACTTCATTTTTGTAGAAGTTTTGAATCACAAAAGGGTTACAACTGGGGCAGGGGAAGATCATTGGTGTGGGGTATCAGTGATGGGGGATACATGGGAAGAAGTTCACCTGGGCATACATATAAGGTATATAATAATGTTCAAATGTTCATAGGGCATTGTTACAGTGGATGGAGACTCACACAATAACTGAGAGAATATTGAATTCCCATCCTGGAGTGCCCTGCCACAGTCCCCCAAGTGTAGGGGCAATGACTGAGAAAGGAGGATGATCCACTGATGGGACCTTGATATTGATTATTATGCTTATGAGCCTTTGCTCTTGATATTGAAGCAGCTTACTGTTGTGGGGTGCCTAAAAATTGCCCCCTGAGAACCCTCTTGTTGCTCAACTGTGGCCTCTCTAAGCAAAATGCAGCATATAAATGCATTACCTTCCCCCCAGTGTGAAACATGAGTCCCAGGGATGAGCCTCCCTGGCACTGAGGGATTACTACCAAGAATCAAGTAGCAATGCAACTGGAAAAAGACCTCAAATAAAAGGGGGAAAGGTAAAGACAAATGAGTTTATATGGCTGAGACTTCAATGTGAGTTGGGAGGTCATCCCAGAGGTAACGCTTACACACACCTCAGCAGGATCTCATAGACTGCCAAAGGGGATACTATCCCATGTAGTGGGGCTCCTGAATGCTCTGGAGACACCCAGGTCCTATGGTCAGGGCAGATAGCTCCAGAGTTTGATGTCTTGCCAATGGACCCTACTTTGGAGTTTGTGCTCCTGAGATTGACAGTGTTGGACTCAATTATGTCTTCTCTACACATGACTCATCTGTCCCTTCTATTTAAACCTATACTTGGTGCTGGAATTTGTAGATGTATGTCCAGAGACTCAAGTCTTTGGGCTGTCCATGTTCCAGCTGGGCCCAGAACCTCAGAGGAGTTGCAACACCTATTCTACAGCCCACTGGACTCACCCAGGACAACTAACAAGGTGATGATGATGGACAATGACCATCCCCATGGTCATTGTCTGAAACTTCAAGCAAGAGAGTCCTATCCATCTTCCCCATGGGATATGAAAGCCCTATCAATTAGAGGTGGAGTGGGCATCACCATCACAGAATCCTCAGGGTTGGGGAAAGAACTATGGACTAGAATGCACTTACTGGTATTCTACTATAGACATACTGTGATTCTACCAATGGAAGAAGTTACAACATTGATGTGGGGCCAGTGGACACTGGAGGTTCTGAGGGCATGGAGATGGAAAACCAGTTGTAATATGGGGGCTTTACTGGGACTTGGGAATCATTCTGAATGACACTGCAATGACAGATATGTCATTTTATATCATCACATAACATGCAGAACTGTGTGGGAGAGTGTAGACTGCAATATGAACTATAGTCCATGCTTAATGGCAAAGCCCCAGGATGTGTTTAACAATTGCAATGAATGTGCCACACTATTGAAGGATGTTCCTGTGGGAGGGTATGGGAAGTGTGGGGAGTGGGGCATATGGGAATCCCTATATTTTTAGTGTAACATTTGTGTAATCTAAGTATCTTTAAAAAAAAAAAAACTATTAAAAATGTGATATGTAAAATAAATAGCTAAATAAATAAATTGTTCATAGTAATAACAAGGATAATAAAAGAATAATAAAGTCCCTTATTCTGTTGATATCTAATTTTTGTCCACCCATTTTAGTATTTCAATTAGGGGTCCAGAGTCAAAACTGTTTTGAAATAATTCTTAAACAAAGAATTCCTTGTGATTAAAATATTATTTCACTTTTCATAATAACCATTTCCAAAGATGATTATGAATTTAATTCTAGGCATGGTTTGCATGTCCTGGTTTATTGAAGGGCCTATTAGGCCAGAGACACTGAATCAACCATTGCCTCCTTCAGACTCTATTCCATTTCTACAAATGTCAGACATGGGGTTACTAGGCCCTCATTTACAGATGGGGACACTGAGGCTCTGAGAGGGGAAGGTCCAGGCTCAGGCTCACAAAATTTGAGTGGCAAGGAAGGACCAGAGTCAGGTCTCTGTTCATTCTTGCTCTCAGGACACCAGCTCAGGCTGACCTGTGATTTGCCTGGAGAAATGGGATGGGTTCCCTCTCCCTGCAGGTATGTATGGTGGTCTGGACCTGTAGCCTACAGAGCAGATTGGGGTGCAGTGGGGAAAGGAGTGACCCTGAACCTTTGTGGTCCAGACCTGGACAGTGTCCTTTACCCTTGAACATGACTAATGCTGACTGTGTTCTCATCAGCCCTGGCCACCTTGCTCAATGCCTGGGCTTGGTCAACTCCAACCAAGGAGCAGCAGACTTCCTGCTTGCTGTGAAAAGAGAAAATGACTCTAAGTCAGAGGGCAAGGGTAGGGGGACTTGGATTAGAACAGCCACCTTTCACCCAGCCTGAGGGTTCTGGCTCCAGAAAGAAGTGAGGGAATCCCAGTCAGAGGGTGTGTCCTGTAGAGTTAGATAGAATGTGAGGAGAAAGGGCATGCACAGCTGTAGCAGCTTGACATTGTTTATGAATTCCAAAAACAGATATTGGACTATGTTTGTAAACTGGTCTGTTCCTCTGGGAATATTAGATCATATTAGATTCAGAAGTTTCACTTTTATTGATTACATTAAGATTGGGGTTTTGATTGGGCCAGATAAGTAGGACTTTGAGTCTCTACACTCTTGGTGAGTGGGGACTCACAGAGAAAATGATTGGACAGTGGAGAGAGTTGGAGTATTGATGCTGGAGCCCCAGGGAAGTAAATCCAGAGAAAAGCAGATACATGAGGAAAGAGAGAAGGCTCCATGAGGCACGGTAGAGGCCCTGGGAAGAGAATGAGCCTGATAGTCCATAGCTGACCTTGTGAAGAAAGCAGAGCTGCTGAGCCTGGAAAGAAATGAAGGAGCAGGGACCAAGGAAACTTGGGAGGAAGGGAAAGGCAGAACCCTTTCAGAGACCAGCAGCCTTCCTGCTCCAACATGTGGCAACAAATTTTGGTGAGGGAAGTAACTTATGCTTTACGGCCTTGTAAGTTTATACCCCAAATAAATACCATTTATAAAAGCAAACCCATTTCTGATACTTTGTATCAACTCCCCTTTGGCTTACTAATACAATATCCTTCCCAGCTTTCAGTTTTTAAAGTAATTGAATAAATTGAGAAAATTGATTCATTTGTGACAAATACTTGAAATCATTATGTAAATTGTGAGATATGACAAATTCTGTGAGCAATTGCCATTCATTCATCAATATCATAACAAATCCTATAAACTAGCAGTGAAATGTCCTTCACTTTGTCAGTCTGCCTGGTCTCAGCATCCCTGAACAAATGTCTTTTCACAGAGACCCATCCTTCCCTTCCCTAACCCTCTTCCCTCCTATTCCTTCCTAAATTAATTTATTTTCTTCTGAAATTGACAGAGGCTTATTATAAATAATTCAATCAAGAAAACATAAAAAATGGAAAAAACTGCCAACTTTCTACAAAATGGAAATGATCCATCATCAACATTGATCAGAGGAACCTCCTACCAGCTGTCTTCCTACTCTTATATGGAGATGGAAGAATAGAGACCTGACTGATAGAATGGTATTTGTTTGTATATATGAAAATAGACAGATTTAGCAATAGCCAGCTACTGAGTTTGATAAATACATTTGTATAAAAATACATATTCTATTTTTCAACTAAACGTAAGTTTCATGTCTCCTGAACCTCACAGAAGATAGAGGATGTGGTTTTCTGTACTGGTATTGCTGCTCAGGACTCACAGCCAACTCACACCAACTCCCGTGTGACTTTGTTTCTGCCATGGGAGCTTGAACAAGTACTTCTTTCTCTGTGAAGCTGAGAACTTGACCAAGGCAAGCTGGGGCATCCAGCCACCCTCCCCTTTGGCTTAAATTTTCAAGGAATATCATGGGCCATGTGAAGACACAGCTCTTCCCTTTCAAGGAAAATTTCAGTGCTTCATCTGTGAAAAAAGTTCTCCATTTCATTTGTAGGCACTCTACTTCAGAGACTCTTAACTCTCCTTATGCCAGCTGGCTTTGTCCTGTTGCCAAATGTCTTTTCTATAATTGCTCTAATTTGCTTGGCTTTATCTTTTACCTGTATTACTGTGATTTTCCAAAAATTTCCTCCACACTGCTAATTTGACTTCCATCTATTTCTATTATGCTATATATTTATATATTAGTTTTGTAGTTGTCATGTATCAGTTCTCATGGTTAATCACCATTTCTTTTCCGTTCTGTCATTCTATATGTGGGTCCTGAGATCCTTCACACAGAGTTACCTTTAAAGGATAAACCCTTTCTTCTTGCACTTCCTGGCACTGAGGTCTTTGGGGGATGGTTGGCATTTGGGGAGGGGTCTTGCTACCCTGTGAGCAACTTTCATTGGATGTCTCAGGCTCTTCTCACTCTCTCAGAGATTATGCATGCCGTTTCACATGATGTTTCCCATGTGGGTGCATTTTTATTTGACATTCTGAGACCTCTATGGAAAGTCTTTTTTTCCTCCTGGGAAAACCTTGGGTATTGATCCTTTAAGTCTACCTCATCCACTTTCACTTTCTCCTCTTCAACAGGTCTGATCACACTTAATCTGGAGACTATTGTCATATTGTATATATGAGCCAAGGCACTGAAAAGTGAAGAGAATAACAAAAGGCACATTATGATTCCGTGGTGATTTGAAGTGTTATGAACCCCAGAGTTCTGAAAGCTGCAAGTGAAAAGTTCTTAAAGTTAATCCATTCCTGTGGGTGTGGACACATTGTAAGTAGGTAAGACATTTTGATGAGGCCACTTCAGTTAAGGTGTGACTCTCCTCAATCAAATGGGTCTCAGTCCTATTACTGGTGTCCTCTAAAAAGAGAACGGAGAGAGAGAGAGAGAGAGACAGAGAGAGAGAGAGAGGAGAAAGCCGTGGATGTAAGAAGCTAAAAGCAAGTAAACCCAGCTGAGGTGGGAGAGATCAGCAGATGTAATCACTTACCTTACCATATGGCAGAGGAGCCAAGGTTTTGCAGCAGCCAGTCTTTGGGGAAGAAAGTACCACCTTGATGATGACTTTGTTTGGATATTTTCCTGGTTTCAGACTGCAAGCTAATAAATTCTCATTGTTTAAACCAACCCATTCATGGTGTCTGCTTAGAGCAGCCTAAGAAACTAAAGCAGATATTATCCTCCATATTAAAATATCATATTTTAAATTTTTGTTTAAACTATTTTTGGAGAAATAAATTTCTATGGATCTAGTGGGAGACCCAATTCCCCTCCGTCAAACAGGTGATTTAGATAGCTCTAAGTGATTACTAATTGCACTGTGGAAGCAGCTGACTCTTGGAGCTCCTTACTCTGTCATGATTTTGCCCTTCCTCTCCATATCTATTAATTTTTGATAACTTATTCGTTGTGAAATAGAGCCTTGTACTTATCTTGCTTTTCCATTTTAGCCAAGAGCCTGGATGTCTTCTCTGAATTGTTGGCCATTCCATTTCCTTCCTGTGTGCTGCCATACACATTCCTGTGTGAACCCATTGTAAGTAGGTAAGATCTTTTGATGAGCTACCTCAGTACAAGTGTCACTCTCCTCAAACAAGGTGGCTCCTAATCCTATTACTGGTGTCCTCTATAAAGAGAATGAAGAGAGAGAGAGAGAGAGAGAGCCATGGAAGTAAGAGGCTAAAAGCAATGAAACCCAGAAAAGATCACTTGCCCTTGATGCCTCTTCTGGTCATCTGTCCCAAGCTGTGCTCCTACGTGTTAGCTGGTGATTCACAAGGGTGTTAATACATTCTGGACACTAATTCTAGAATCAACATGAGCATTGCAACAATTTTTCCTCTCTGTGGCTTTTCCTTACATTTTGTTGCTGGCTTTGTTTGTTTTGTTTTTCAGATACATCTTTCAGCAGGCACCCAGGGATTGAACCTGGGACCTTGTACATGCAAAGCAGGTACTCAACCACTGAGCTACAGCCACTCCCATTCAGATACTTATAATTTTAATGCATTTACATTTATCAATCTTTGCCTGAATGGTTTGGTTCTTTGTGCCATAATCAGTAAATCTTTCTCTAATGAGATTCCATAGGAGCTTCCTATATATTCTATTCTAAGTGTCTTATAGTTTGGATTCTCAATCCTGAGTCTTTGCAGTTACCTGAGCTGATATCAGTGGTGGCAGGTGGCCCAGCAAGGACCCTGACCAATAGGTGCCCCAGAAATTTCCTCTGCTCATGTCCAATTTGGTGACCCTGGGTTCTGTTGTATGCACACCAGGTGGGTAGTGTGGAAGGATTGACCCTACAGGATGAGTCCCATCCAGCTCTCCCTGAAGTTTCTGACCCAGGTGCCTTCCATCTACCATCTGGACCATGTTTGAAAGTCCTTGAGCAGCATGGTAGAAGGGGATGCTCACCCATCCACAGTTTACCTTCCAAACTCTCCCCAGCCACCACCCCTACTACATTACCTTGAAGCCTGGCAAAAGATGCTTTGAAGACTTGCAGGGTTACCTTTCCCAGTACTGAGTCATGCTAACTCACTTAACTCCCTCGAAAATGCTCTGAGATTTATGGTTTATGAATTGATGAAATGGAGGCACTTAGAGAGTAAGTAACTTGCAAAAGGACATGCAATCAGGAGGTGGCAGGTCTAGGACTGTGACCCTGGAATCTGCCTCCTGAAACTGTCCTCTAACCAGGACTGCTGCCATGCCTTGTACGAACTCCCCAGAGCACCCCACCTATTTTAGAGACCCTGGTCTGGTGCCTCATGAGCCCTCTCCTCAGGGGAGCAGGGAAACTCTCCTTCCCTTTCATTATATGCTCAGACCCTTTGTATATTTGTTATACTCCCACTCATGACTCTTTATCACCTCTTCTGGATCACTGGCTCATCTCAAGGAGGCTTCTAGAATATCTAGCTCATGGTAGGGCTTAATCCATATTCGTGAGTGAGTGTTGGGTGATGGACTTGAGCTTCATTATTGTGAGTGCACCGACAGACCAGAAGATGAGGGAAACTCTCAACCCTAATTTTTCCAGAACTGTATAGAAGCTAATTCCCTGGACAGTTGTCCCTTTCACCCATCCCTGCATTCACAGTCCCAAGGTAGGTCAACCTGCCTTCTCCAGGTGCCTGCCTCACCCAACCTGCTGACCATCCCTCTGTAAAAACTGAGTCCAGAGCCCTGTCTGTCCTCAATTCTGTCCATAGGACATCTGTGGCTCTCAAGGAGCACAAGGCTGGGTCACTTTACATTCATCCTTTCAGAATGAGGGTATCTTTCTCTTTGGAAGGCTCTCTGGTAACAATCTGTGGTGTCTTACCCTCCACAGTCTTTCCCATTGTTGGAAGACCCTGCTGAGAAGGATGCAGCTAGAGGTGGTCTGGAAAGGGCACTGCTGTCCAGGGACCTCAGGAACACATCACTGTCCTGTCCACTTGGCTTTGTGAGTTGGACACAGAGTGGCTTGTCCTAACTGGAGAAGACCCAGTGTCAGGAGAGGTTCAAGTGGCATGTCTACACTCATTCAGGTTCCTACCTGCCATGTCCCTGGTCTGTGACTTTGACTCCATCTTCCATCACCTGAGTCCAGGATACCTCCCTCCACAGGCTATCCTAACACCACAACCAGGACCACAATGCATACATGTGCATGGATGTACAGGAGTGGGCTCTCATGCCCCCACACATGTACATCAAGAAAGTCCTTTCCTGCCTACAAATTGGTGCCCCTGAATGCACACATGTCCCCACATACAGTCATGACACTGAAATAGAGGGCCATAGCAATGATGACTTTATTTCTCCATCCTCCATCTGGGCATGTCTTTGTCATCTGCAGAAGCAATTTTCAAGAATGTACAGGATGAAATGCATCGTAACCCTCTTTCCTTCAACTTCACATTTCCAGCAACCTTCAGGACAGACTCTTCAATGACTTCAACTTGGCACAGAAATCCTCCATCCTTTCCTCCTTGTAGTACCACCCTGCAGTTGGGGGCTACCTTTTCTGTTCTGCTTCATAGTCTCTACAATCAGCACAAGCCCCAGCAATCTCCCCAATTGATTGTAGATGTAACCAGATATCTATGCATTCAACTCACTAATGATTACGGTCCATGAAATGCCTTTGTATTGCAATTAGTCCATTACTTGCTTGACCAAACAACTAGACATTAACTGGCTGAGCTGACACATTAGCCTAACCATGACAGTTCTCATTCCCTGATAATGGTCACATGGTCAAAGTTCATATTTACCACTACCTTCTTCCACTACTCATTCCATTTTCCCTTTACCCACAGAAAGCACTTCAGCTGGCAGTGATTTTTTGCCTGGTGCTGTGACCCAAACTTTCATTTCTGAAGAATCTGGGCCATTATTAGTCCTGCTTGGATTGGGTTTTTGCAATTTTCCATTTACTTTAATCACAAGGTATGGTAGTACTAAGAGACATTAGGGGATCTCCTGCATTCCAGACAAACTCTTCTTTACCTCCATTGTGTATGATCAATCCCCCCATCAAGTACAGTAATTCACTTCCTTGCCTGTTGATTGAGAGGCATGAGGACCCCAAAGTGGCCAGGTGATAGTCCTAACTTCATGATCAATGGAATCATTGTTTTGTTCCCTGGTGTAAGCACTCCTCCTTTTAGACCTAAGATCTGTAAACCAGCATATCTTAAGGATGAAGTGACAAGAAGCAAAATTTTCCTAGTGGATCACTAGGGTTAAGAGTGAATGGTACCACTCCCATTTCCACTTCTCAATTTCGAGATGTGTGAATCCTGGTTATGGAAGAAACAGCACCATCATCAGGACGCTGATTTAGAGCATACACAGCACCCTGGAGATCATTGCCTGAGCCCTGCAAGGTACCACCACTTAGTTGGCACAATAATTGGGTCTTCAAAAGGTCATTCAACTGTTCTATCAATCCGGCTGCTTCAGGATGATGGAGGACTTGGCAAGAACAGTGAATTCCAAGGGCATGTGCCAATTCCTGCACATCTTTTGTTGTGAAGTGTGTCCCTTGATCAGAAGCAATACTGTGTGGAATACTATAGTGGTGGAAAAGAAACTTGGTAAGTCCACAGATCTACCATTTGTGGAAGAAGCTTTGTATTCAGGGAAGAAAAACCCATATCTGGAGAATGTGACAGTTCCAATTAGAACAAATTGTTGCCCCTTCCATGATATAAGTGGGCCAATGTAATAAACCTGCAACCAGGTAGCAGGCTGATCACCTTGGGGAATGCTGCCATATCAGGGACTGAATGTGAGTCTCTGTTGCTGGCAGACTGATTAGTCAGCAGTGACTTTAGCCGAGTCAGCCTTGGTGAAGAGAATTCCATGTTGCTGAGCACACGCGTAAACTCCATCTCTACCACCATGGCCAGTTTGTTCATGAGTACAATTTGGCAATAAAAGGAATGGCTGAGGAAAGAGGCTGAGTGTTAGCCACACAGCAGATCATCTTATCCATTTGATTATTAAAATCTTCCTCTGCTGAAGTCACCTTCTGGTGAGCATGCACATGAGACACAAATACTTTCCTGGTTTATTGCCTCTTCATAAATGTCTACCGACATACCTCTTCCCCAGGCCTTTTTTTCACAAATTTTCCAATTATGTTCCTTCTAAGTTCGTGACCATCCAGCCAAACCATTGGCAACAGTCAATGAGTCACTGTACAAGTACTCCTTTAACCATTTCTCCTTCTAAGCAAAATGAGCAACCAGGTACAGTATTCAAAGTTCTGCCATTGGGAAGAGTTTCCCTCACCACTATCCTTCAGGGATGTCCCATAACGAGGCTGCAGTGATGCAGTTGTTCACAATCTGGTGTGGGTTCTGGACATTCCTGGTGTGGGTGGGCAGATATTAAATGGTGAATCCATTCTAGCATTCCAATCTCTCTAAGCCTTTTGATCCCCTCATCTATAGTATACTAGGGTAAACTGGGCATCTTGACCTCAGGCATTGTGAGTCATCTTTTGATACATGTTTCAGCCAGCCACCTGCACAAACTCTTGAGATCTTTTTAACCCTTTGATCTATAACATTGAATCCAGAATTTCTGCTTAGTGGGTCCATATAAAAATTCAGCCTGATTCAACTTTATATTCCTTCCACCATTAACTCATACCCTTAATATCCATTCCCACATATATTCTCCTGATTTCTGCCTATATAAATTGGAAAATTCATATAGTTCCTTTAGAGTATAGTATATTTCCTCATGGGTTACACTTTTTATTTCACCTTTGGGGACTTGTTGTGCTTTTAGTCTAGTTATAGGTCTGGAAGAGAAGAAGAGTAGTGGGGGTGGGTATGGAGAAAAATTAAGAGTGTTTTGTCAGCTAATTACTTCAGGGCATTCTCTTTCAGTTTCATCTGGTGAGACAGGATTAAAAACCTCAGGCATGGTTTGGATGGCAGGCTCCTCCAGACAGGTTGGATGTTGGATGATGGATTCTTCAGAGAAGGGAGGTGGTGGAAACTCCTTGAGGCAGGTTGCAATTTGGGAGGTACAGGCTTGAGGCACGGTGGTACACTTCTCAAGGCAGGAAGGAGGTCCAGGCACCTTGGGGCTAATAAAAAATTAATAATAATATTTAACAAATAAAGTTCAAAAATAAAAATTGAAAAAATAAAACCTTATTCACTGTGTCTTTCATCACCATAAGATCTGTTTTCTTTTATGTACAGTGACAATTTTTTCCATATGTTCCCTGAGTGTCATGTTTTATTTATCTTCAGAGAAACTTTAGGTTACAGAAAAGTCACAATGAAAATATAGAGCATTCCTGTATACCCAGCCCCCTCTTCCCCTCCCACTTATGCCTACTACAAACATTTTACATGTGGATGGTCATGTGTTATAATTGATGTACAAATATTTAACCATTGCTAATATGGTCACTGATTTACATTTTGGTTTACATTTTGCACCATACACTTTATAAGTTTAGACAAAATTAAAAATGGCCTACATTCATCATTGCATGATCATGAAAAACAATTCCAATGCCCAAAAAATACCCCATGTTCTATCTATGTTATTCTTCCTTCCCTCTCCCCTCAAAATTTAGAGTAACCACTAGGCTTCAATTTTTGAAGAATGAGGTTCATAGTTACATGCAATAATATTGAGAGCTTGTCATGCTGGTGTGTTTTCTTTTATTATGTACTGCCCATGTTCTTGAGAGACTCTTGTCCCTCTAACTGAGAACATAGAAAGACTGCCTGGGATGAGAGTTTAATATTTTCATGATTATTGTGTGAGTCTCCTCCCGCTGAGATAACACACTATGACAAGATGAACACTTTCATATTCCAGAGAAGCATGCCCCAGGTGTACCTTATCTTGCATACCCTTCACACCCAAAACCCTGCACCAGCAACACTCCCCTGCCATATTTGATAAAAGAACATTCCCACCATTGTAATTTTAACCAAAGACCTACAAATCCCAGAGTTCACTTGTTCCTTCCTCCAGCCCTCCCCCCAATACCATGGATAGTCTGACACCCCACCCTACTCCCCAACTATTTCCCCACTGCATTCCAACACTCTGGAACCCAATAACATCACTGCATCACTATCATCTCATCCACTGCTCAACCACCACCTTCCACCTTATGATAGGTCTTGCCCATGTTGAGCCTGAACTCACCACACTCTACTCCCTTTCTGTCTCCTGATAACCTATCTTCCAGACTCTGTCTTTGTGTGTCTGCTCAATTTGCTTAAGTCATATGAGTGAGGTCATGTAATATTTGTCCTCCAGTGACTGGCTTATTTCACTAAATATAAGGTTTTCATGATTCATCCATGATGTCCCATGTGTTAATATTGCATTCCTCATACAGCTGAGTAATATTCCATTGTATGTATATACCACAATTTACTTATCTATTCATCTGTTGATGGACATTTGGGTTGTTTCCAACTTTTGGCAAGGGTGAATAATGCCACTGTGAACACTGGTGTGCATATATCTGTTCATGTCCCTGCATTCAGTTCTTCTGGGTATATACCCAGAAGTGGTATTGCATGATCATATGGCAGTTCTATAGTTAGCTTCTTGAGGAACTGTCAAGCTGTCCTCCATAATCACTACACTATTCTACATTCCCAATAACATTGGGTGAGTGTTCCCTTTCCTCCACATCCTCTCCAACACTTGTAGTTCTCTGTTTTTAAGTAGCCACCACCTAATAGGTGTAAGATGATATCTCATTGTAGTTTTGATTTGCATTTCCCTTATAGCTAGTGATGTTGAGCATCTTTTCATGTGCTTTTTAGCCATTTGTATTTCTTCTCTGGAGAAGTGTCTATTTAAATCTCTTGTCTATTTTATTTTTATTTATTAAATATATTTTTTATTTATTTATAAAAGATACTTAGATTACATAAAATGTTACTCACAAAAATATAAGGGATTCCCATATTCTCCATTCTCCACACCTCCCACCCTTCCCCACAATAACAACCTCTCTCATTAGTATGGTACATTCACCAAAATTGATGAACACGTCTTGGAGCATTGCTACCAAGTATAGATTATAGTCTACATTGTAGTTAACCCTTTCTCCCGTTCAATTCCACAGGCCATGGAAGGATATACAATGACCTGTATGTGTCACTTCAATGTCACTCAGGTCAATTCCAAGTCCTGAAAATGCCCTCATATCACACCCCTTTTTCCCATTCCCTGACTACAGCACCTCCAGTGGACACTGTCTTCACATCAATGATATAATTTCTTCCATTGCTAGAATCACAAGCCCACAGTAGAATACCAGCAAGTTTACTCTAGTTCATATTTTATTCCCCACTCCTGAGGATTCTGGGATGGTGATGCCCACTCCACCTCTAATAGAGAGGGGTTTTGATCTCATATGGCTGATGTTTGCGATTCTCTTATTTGCAGTTGTAGACTCTCTCAGTTCCTTGGTATGGTGGTTGTCCATCCTCACCTCCCTGTTAGTTGTAGTGGATGAGTTCAATGAACTGGGGAGTAGGTGTAGCAACTCTGCTGAAGCTCAGGGCACAGCTGGCACATGGATAGCCCAGAGATTATAGTCTCTTGGATATAAACTTACCAACTTCAGCACCAACCATAGGTTCAAATAAAAGGGACAGAAGAAGTATGTGTAGAGAAGTCACATCTGAGTCCAACTTTGTCACACTCAGGTGCACAAACTTCAAAGTAGGGCTCACTGGCAAGACATCAAACTCTGGAGTTATTTGCCATGACTGTAGAACCTGGGTGTCTCCAGAGCCCTCAAGGGCCCCACTGTTTAGGGTAGTATCTATGTTGGCAGTCAGATCCTGCTGAGATGTGCATAAGAATTACCTCTCTGATGACCTCCTGACTCACTTTGAAGTCTTTTAGCCATATGAACTTATTTGTCTTTACCTTTTCCTCCTTTTATTTAAAGTCTTTTTCCAGTTGTATCACCAGCCAGTGCTTGTTAGTAATCCCTCGGTGCCAGGGAAGCCCATCTCCAGTAGTCATGTTCCTCACTGGGGGGGATGGTAATGCATGTATATGCTGAGTTTGTGTTAAAGAGAGTCCACATTTGAGCAACAAGGATGCTCTCAGGAGGTAGCTCTTAGGCACCCTACAACACTAGGCCAAGGAGCAAATTCAAAAGCAAGAGGATCATAAACATAGTCATCAATATCAAGGGCCATCAATGGACCATACTTTTTCATTAGTCATTGCCCTTAAGAAATGATCTATAAGACATTTCCTAAGGATTTGATTGAAGTTTTCTTTCAGGCACGATCCTACCGCTCAGTTGGTTAATTCACAAGGCTTTATCCCACTTGAGGTGAGTTTCTAAACAAATCTTGGCAATGGCTTCTTTTAAGGTAGGATTCATTTGCTCAGTCTTCCCAGTGGATTGAGGTCTTCAGGGAGAATATAAGTGCCAATCAATAACAGTCCAGACACATCTTTAGTCACTTTAGAGATAAAAGCCACTCTATTGTCACTTTGTATAGAAAGAGGAAGTCCAAACCTTGGAATGATTTCTTTATGTAACACCTTGACTACTTCTCAAGCTTTTTCCATTTGGCATGGGAAGGCTTTTACCCCATTAGTGAAAGAGTCTACAAACAGTAGTAAGCACATGAAGTTCTCAGCAGCTCTTGGCATTACAGTACAGTCAGTTTGACAGTCCCCACTTCATCTTAGTTTTCTGTATTTTACTCTTTTGTTGAAGGCTGGAGGCTGAGTTTTAGGGTTAATTTGAGCACATGTTTCACATTGATCATTTACCGACTGAATCATGCTGCATAGATTGGGTCTATGAGGAATTGACTTATACACTGGAGCAGTTATATGTCAATAATAAGTCTATGGAAATAAGTGGGTTTCACTAGGCTTTCGAGTATGAATAATTTGACAGTTTTCCCACTGTTCTACCAGGGACTCTTTTTTCAACAAGCAATTGCCTGTGGCTTGTGTATATCCCCACTCTTTTTCTCTGGCTAAATCTTTTTTCCAGTATTGGAGTTTCCCAAATGGCTTTAGGTTAGGGTCTCACCAACTCTTGTGTATTAATTGGTGGTCCTGTCTTTCAATGTAGATAAGAATTGTTTCTATTCTCCTTGCAGCTATCTTAGTGGCTCTATCAGCCAAACCATTATGTTTGCTTCCCTTATTGGAAGTTTCATGTCCTCAGCAATGAATGACTGCTAATTCCTTGGGGGACCATCAAAACCTCAAACAATTTTAGAATGAGATCAACATGTTTTAGGTCCTTATTAGTAGCATTAAGTAATTCCCTCTTATTTCCAAATGTTTCCATGGTTATGTAACATTGCAAAGGCATATCTGGAGTTTGTATAAATGTTCACTCTTTGTCCTGCACTTAAAAGGAGGGCTCTTCCAAGGGCTACTAGTTCAGTCCTCTGAGCTGAGGTCCCAGAGGGCAGGGATCTTGCTTCCAAAATTTCTACCAGGTGACTGCCAAATACCTTGCTCATTGCTTCCTATAGTCCATAAAACTTCTTTCATCAGTAAATAATTCAAGAGAAGGGATTTTTAGTGTTACATCAGTCAATCCCAATCTACTGGAATATATTTTTTAAGGAGCTGTACTCAGTCATGTTTGAGGAGTGTCCACTCTGGTTTTATCCCAAACTTTTGGAGCAAAGTGGCAGGGTTAAGTTTTTCAATAGTCTTTAAGGACACAATAAGATTGTCTAGCAGAGAGGCTTGATTGATCTCCTTTATGCTTAAATATTGTAATTAAATCATGAGGAGTATAGCTATAAGCTGGAGAGCTTAATGTGAACTTTTCTGTCTCTAGAAAGAGGTCACAAGTTGGTCTGTCTGTGTGCTGACAGGCAGGCCAGCCTTGTGATGCAGAGTCCAGCTGTTTTATATGTATGCTATCTGTTGGTTGCTCCTCCAAATTTTTGAGCAAAAACTCCCAGGCTGATGCCTTGCCATTCATGTAAGAACAAGTAGAAGTTATTTTGTGGAGTCTGGCAATCTTAGAGCTAGGGCAGTAAGTAATTTTTCCTTAAGGTTCTAAATGTAATTGCACACTCTGGTGTCCAGACTAGAGCCTCTTTTACACTTCATTTAAGGGCTTCATATAGTAGCTTAGCTATAAGTCCAAAATTAGATATCCACAGCTTATAGCAACCAAAGCATGTCTAGAAACCCTATGAGTTCCTTTCTGTTTTTAACCATTGATACTCCTTATAAGGTTCCCTTCCAACTGAGCAAGAGGGCCCGTTGTCCCTCAGAAAATTTAAAACCATGATATTTGACATGAGTTTGTGTAACTTGGGCCTACTTTTCTGACACATATCATTTTTCTGCTACTTTCTGCAACATTATTACTATTACTATGTTCTCAACTGAGGCCTCATATTGAAGGAAGAGTCTTTCTCTGAGTTGCACTCAAAAAGTTCAGAGAATTATTGAACCCTTGTAGCAGAACAGTCCAACAATACTGTTGCTTCATTCCATTGTTGGGTTCTTCCCTTTCCAAAGCAAAGCGTCTCTGTGATTTCTTCTCTAGCAGGATGCAAAAGAAAGCATCTTTTATGTCCAGTACTGTGAATCAGGTGTATGTGTTAGTAATATTCTCAAATAGTGTGTAGGGATTGGGCACCACTGGATTGGCATCCTACACTCTCTGATGAATAGCTCTCAAACCTTGTACAAATCTACATCCCTAAGTACCTGGTTTAAGCACTGGTAAGGTAGGGGTATTAAAGTCCGGTTGACAGGGTCTAATTAGTCCCCACTTGAGAAATTTCCTGATTAGGGTTGGATGCTCGTTCTAACCTCCTGTCTGAATGGATTCTGTTTTAGATGTGGTGGGGTGGTGTTGGGCCATAGTCCTACATTTACTTCCTGTGCTTCAACTGTCCATTCTGGGGGACTAAATTAGGCCAAACCTCAGCTGGAATCTGTTGTTTTATCTCATTGGGTACTTCAAACTTCTCAGTGTCCCTAGCTAAATCCAGCAGAGCTGCTTGGGAGGCACAGATCTGTATGGCTTGGACCTGTATGTTCACTTAATTAGGTGAAAATCAAAGTGAAGCTTGCAATTTGGAGAGTGTTGACTGAGAAGGAGAATTGGGCATTCAGGCATGTAGTGAAATCTAATGAGTCAGATGTATCTCTCCAATCTGACATTTCAATTGTTCTGAGAGTCGATTAAACTTACTAATTCCCCAAATGTCAATGATAGGGATTGATTCATTAGTTTCTTTAATAAGCTTCTGATTTAAAACTGAATAAGTGGTTCCAGTGTCCATCAAGAAGTCAACTAACTTCTTACCCCCTTTAAATGAGACCTGAGGTTCATTGTGTGTAATCGAGATGGTTTGCTGACCAGTGGAATGTGCTCCCAGGACCCATCAATCGAGGTTTCTGTCTTCATCCCCTGTTAACTGTGGGAGGTGGGCTGCTAGTGTGATATCCTGGCCCATCCATTCCCAGGAAGATTCAGGCATTCCTGCTTCCAGTGTCCCTCCCTCTTTATAGCAAGTGCATTGCTGGGAACCTAACTGTGTTCCTGGGGTCCCTGGGGTTCTAACTCTTCATTGAGCTTCCCATGGAAGCTTTCCGTCATCTCAGGGTCTGTGGGCAGCAGGTTTCTTTTGCTGCTTCTTATGGGTGAACTCTAAGTTGTAAAAAAACATAAAGGCACTCTCTATTAATTATGGCATAGGCATGTCCAATTACTCTTCCAAATTCTGGTGTTTTCTCCTTATATCAGGAGCACATAAAGTATAATTAACAGTGCATATGGTAGTGGGGTTCTCTGGGTCTAAATCAGTGTACTGTCTGTAGGCCTGAGCAGTTGCTTTAAATAGACAGACTGGTTTTCTTCAGGGTCTTGAACTGTTTGCTGATTTTATTAAGGTTCATTTGTTTGGGCACTCCTTTTCTAAGACTTGCAATAATATAAGCCTAATGATTCAATTTGGTCCTGTCTGACTGCTCATTTGGAGCCCAATTTGGGGGAATAGGGGGAACTGCTTGGGCTTCTGGAACTTGAACTGAATTGTTTGGATTATTCTTCCTCAGAGTCAGCATGTTCATGGGCTTTTACATATATATTTGAAGTATATCACTTGTAAATGAATATATATAAACAATAAGTATATTGAAAAACTATCTGCATAATATCATACAGAGCTCCCATACCTATCCCACCACCAATATCTTGCCTTGTTGTGAAACATTTGCAACAAATTATGAAAGAGCATCATCAAAGTATTACTACTAACTATAGACCATATCTTACATTTGGTGTGTTTTTCCCCAACCCACCATATTATATTTTTTGTTCATAAACCATAGACTTTACCTAAAGTGTAAAATCAATGGTATATGTTTTAATCATAGAATTGTGCATTCATCACTTCCAATGTTCGAGCATTTTAATTACTCCAAAAAGTAAAAAAAAAAAAAAAAAAAAAAACAATAAAAACCAAACCACTAATATACCCATATGTTAGTGCTTCTAATTACAAATCCTATGATGTGCTTTCACCATTTCTATTCTTTCCAAACATTTATGAAGAACTTTTTTACCAATTCTGCATAGACTAAACCTCGTCTTTCCATTCCCTAGCCACATTCTATTTGCTGGTGTCTTATATTCTAGTTATTAAATCCATGAGCTTGCTCATTATATTTATTTCCTAATAACAAAAGCATACAATATTTGTTCTTCTGTGACTGGACTGGTTCACTCAACAAAATGTCCTCTGGGTTCACCCCCATTGTCACATGCTTAATGACTTCATTTCTTCTTACAGTTGCATAATATTCTGTCATGTGTCTATACCACAGTTTGTTTATCCATTTATCAGTTGATGGACATATGGGTTGTTTCCATCTTTGGACAATTGTGGATAACATCATTATGAACATTGGTGAGCATATATTTCTTTGTGGCACTGCTCTCAGTTTTTCTGGATATATGCCTAGCAGTGGTATTGCTGAATCACATGGCAGATCTATATCCAACTTCCTTAGGAACCACCAGACTTCCACAGTGGCTGTGCCATTCTATATCCCCAGTAATAGTGCATAAACTTTCCTATCTATCCGCATCCTCTCCAACATTTGTAATTTTCTGTTTTGTTAATAGTGGCCATTCTAGTAGGTGTGAAATGATATCTCACTGTAGTTTTGATTTGTATTTCCCTAATTACCAATTGTGTTGAACATTTTTTCACGTGTTTTTTTCACCATTTTATTACTTCTTTAGAAAAATGTCTCTTCAGGTCTTTTTCCCATTTTTAAAATCAGGTCATTTGTTTTTTTATTATTGATTTGTAGGATCACTTTATATATCAGGGATATTAAACCCTTGTTGGATGTATAATTTCCAAGTATTTTCTCCCATTTAGTAGACTACCTTTTTGCCCTCTTTACAAAGTCCTTTGAGATGCAGAAATATTTAATTTTGAGGAGGTTCCATTTGAATATTTTTTATTTTGTTGCTTGTGCTTGCTTGTTGTAATGTGTAAGAGACCCTCACCTACTACAAGGTCCTGTAGGTGTTTCCCTATATTATCTTCTAGGCATTTTATGGTCCTGGCTTTTATGTAGGTGTTGGATCTATTTTGAGCTTACTCTTTTTTTTTTCTCTTTTTTTTTAAATTATTATTATTATTTTTTATAAATATATATGTATATATGTGTATTTGCTTACAAAAATGTTATTTATATATATATACATATATTTTAAGAGGTGCTTAGATTACCTAAAATATTACATGGAACCCACTGGGATTCCCATGTTGCCCACCTCCCACACCTCCCACCACATCCCACACAAACATCTCCCACAGTGTGGCCCACCAACCTCAATGAACTTACACATCCTGGAGCCTTGCCACCAACCATAGACCACAGTTCACACCGTAGACCACACTCTCTCCCACTCAGTTCTGAGTGGTGTGTGCTGATTTAAAATGGCCTACATCCATTGCCACAACAGTACTCAGGACAACCTCCAACTCCCAAAGAAGCCCCTGTATTTCAACTGCTCATCCCCTCCCTACCCGAAAACTGTCAAGTGGCCACTGGCTCCACCTCATTGTTATAATTTCTTTCATTGCTTGTATAGGGAGTGAGATAGGGCTCTTTTTTCATTCTTTTGGTTATAGATATCCAGTTCTCGCAGCACCATTCATTGAAGAGACTGTTCTGTCCCAGAAATGTGGACTTGGTAGGCTTATAAAAAATCGGTTGATCATAGAGGTGAGGGTTTATTTATGAACTCTCCTTTCAAATTTATTCATCATTGTGTCTATCCTTATGCCAATACCATGCTGTTTTGGCCTCTGTAGCTTTATAATACACTTTAAGTTCAGGAAGTGTAAGTCCTCCCACATTGTTCTTTCTTAGGATGTTTTCGGTTATTTGTGACACCTTTCCTTTCCAAATAAATTTGGTAATTTCCTTTTCTATTTCTGTAAAGTATGCTGTTGGAATTTTGATTGGTATTGCATTGAATCTAGAAATCACTTTGGGTAGGACGACATCTTCATGATGTTTACTGTTCCAATACATGAACACAGAATGTCCCTCCATTTGTTTAGGTCTTCTTTGATTTCTTTTAGGAGTGATTCATAGTTTTCTAAATACAGATCCTTTACATTCCTGGTTAAATTAATTCCTAGATATTTGAGTCTTTTTGTTGCTATTGTACATGGAATGTTTTTCTTGAATTTCTCCTCACCTTGTTTATTACTAATGTATAAAAAGGCTAATGATTTTTGTGTGTTGATCTTGTATCCTGACATTTTTCTGAATTCATTTATTAGCTCTAATAGCTTTGTTGTAGATATTTTGGAATTCTCAAAATATAAGATCTTGTCATTTGCAAATAGTGAGAGTTTTATTTTCACTTTTCCATTTTGAATTTCTTGTACAGTCGATGTAGGTTGTTTGTGCTTTTCTACAAATTTGTTCATTTTGTTTAGATTGTCTAATTTGTTGGCATAGAGTTTCTCATAATATCCTCTTATTCTTTTTATTTCTGTGGGGTTGGTCATAATGCCCATTCTCTCATTTCTGATTTTATTTATTTGTATATTCTCTCCATTTTTTTTTCCTACTTAAGGGTTTGTTAATTTTATTGATCTCAAAAAGCCAGTTTTTGGGTTTTGTTGATTTTCTCTATTGCTTTTTCTGTTCTCAATATAATTTATTTCTGCTCTAATCATTGCTATTTTTTTCTTTCTGTTTGTTTTATGATTGGTTTACTCTTCTTATTCTAGTTTCTCCAGTTGTTCAGTTAGGACTATGATTTTAGCTTTATTCCTTTTTATTTTATTTTTTGTTTTATTTTTTTTTTAAGTCTTTTTTTTTTTTTTTAAAGATTTTTTATTTATTTATTCATTTATCCCCCCCTTGCTGCTTTGCTCGCTGGGTCAGCCAACCACACCGTGCAGGCGGGCCTGCCTTCACCAGGAGGCCCCGGGAACCGAACCCGGGGCCTCCCATATGGTAAACGGGAGCCCCACTGACCGAGCCACAGCCGCTTCCCTATTCCTTTTTAATATAGGCATTTAAGACTATAAATTTCCCTCTCAGCACTTCTTTCACTGAATCCCATAAGTTTTGTCCATGTTTTCATTGATCTCAAGATATCTTCTAATTTCAATTGCAGTTTATTCTTTGACCCACTGATTATGAGTACGTTATTTAGCCTTGATGTATTTGGGACTCTTCCCCCTTCCTGTCTATTATTGATTTCCACCTCCATTCCATTATAATCAGAGAAGGTGCTTTGTATAAATTCAATCTTCTCAAATTTATTGAGAGCTGTTTTGTGGCCCAAAATGTGTTCTATCTGGAGAAAGATCCCTGAGCACTTGAAAAGAATGTATAGCCTCCTGATTTTGGGTGCAATGATCTTTGTATGTCTGTCAGGTCCAGCTCACTTATTATATTGTTCAACTTCTCTATTTCCTTGTTGATTTTCTGTTTAGTTGTACCATTTATTGATTTGAGTGGCATGTTGAAATCTCCAAATATTATTGTAAAGACAACTATTTTTCTACAGAGTTTCCCTCATGTATTTTAGGCCACCTTGTTAGTGCATAGATATTTATGATCGTTTCTCCTTCCTGGTGGATTGTGACTTTTATTAATATATAATGGTCTTCTGCAACTTTTATCACTTTTTTTGCATTTAAAATCTGTTTTGTCTGACACCAGTATAGGTAGTCTTGCTCTCTTTTGGTTACATATTTGCATGAAATATCTTTTTCCAACATTTTACTTTCAGACTCTTTTCATCCTTGGTTCTAAGATTAGTCTCCTGCAGACAGCATCTGAATTACTCATGCTTTCTTAACCATTCTGTGAGCCTTTGTCTTTTGATTAGGGAGTTTAATGCATTAACATTCAATGTTATTATTGTGAAGACATTACTTGCTTCAACCATTTTATCCTTTGGCTTTCATATGTCATATCTTATTTTTATCTGTCTTTTTAGCCTTTTAGTCAGCCTTTCTGATACTCTTCACTTGTATACTTTCCTCCAAATCTTTCTTTCTGTTTTTTCTGGGTTTCTTTAATTCTTAAATTTTATTTTTATTTTTTATTTTTCCTGGCTTCAGAACTCCTTTTGGGATTTACTGAAGAGCTGCATTCTTATTTACAAACTGTCTTAGTTTCAGTTTGTCTGTGACTATATTACACTCACCATCATATTTGAAGAACAGTTTACTAGGGAAAGAACTCTGGGCAGGATGTTTTTCTCCTACAGTACAGTAATTATATCATAAAACTGGTTTCTCACCTCCATGGTTTCTGAAGAGAAATCTGCACTAAGCCTTACTGGACATCCTTTGTATGTGATGTTTCACTTCTCACTTACAGCTTTCAGAATTTTCTCTTTGTCATTGGTATTTGGCATTCTGAATATTATGTGTTTTTGGGTAAGTCTATTTGGATTTATTCTAATTGAAGTATGCTGTGTTTCCTGGACACATATATTCATGTCTTTCATAAGAGTTGGGAAAATTTTGGCCATTATTTCCTTAAATACTCTTTCTGCCTCTTTTCCCTTCTGTTCTCCTTCTGGAACTCCCATAAGGGCATGTTGGTGCACTTCATGCTATCATTCAACTCCCTGGGGACCTGCTCATTTTTTTCCATTCTCTTTCTTTGTTCTTCTATCTTTAAAATTTTAGCTGTTTTGTCCTGATTCTTTCTTCTATGATTTCCAATCTGCTGTTGTATGTCTCTATTATATTTTTAATCTCACTTATTGTTGACTTTCATTCCCATAAGCTCTGTTATTTTTCTATCCAGTATTTGAAAATTTTCTTGTGCTCATCTAGTATCTTCTTTGTTTTTTTATTTTTGGGGTATTTTTTAAATTTAGATAAGAGGTATTTTCATATTGAATAACATTTTGCCTCTGTTGTTGTTGTTAATCCAATACTTGGAACAAAAAGTGAGAATTCAGCCTTGTGTGAAGTACTTGTATCAGAAATACTTCAGAAACACTAAAATTGCCTAAGAAACTTCATGCCACTGGATTGGCAGGTTGGTGAAAACATATGGGCAAAAAAATCATCATTACAATAAGAGGAAGGAAGAAAATAATTTTTAAGTGCTTCTAAAATAGGTGGTGTCAAATACTTTAACTCATTTTTGCAATCCAAAGCACATTCACTAATAGAGGTGATAACAGTGATAAATATAAATTTTGAAATGGATTAGCCTATGGGACTTAAAGTATTACAACTTTTATATACCATAAGAGTAAGAATAATTGAAATTTGCAAAAATTTTTGCTAAAACTCAAAGGTTTTACCAAATACCATATCTACTTAAACAAAACATTTTTAATATATTAATAAGCTAATGAGAACATTACACTAGTTTCAGGATTGAAAGTATGTCATTCTCCATGAAGTGTTCAAAGCCAGATTTTCATATCAACCTTAATTAAAAAATACTTTATTGATGAAAATGTTAACCATCATCTGAGTCTTCATTGAGTTGTAATATTTTTGCTGCTGGAGGGTCTTGCCTCATTGTTGATGTCTGCTGATTGATAAGCATGATGGCTGCTAAAAGTTGGGGTGGCAAGCCATGACAAGCCAGTCAGGGACCCACAGCACAGCCCTCACAGAACAACAAATGCCACAGTGAACAGTGGTCACATGGGAGAAGCAAACAATCAGAGCTCACCCAGTACCTTCTCAATGTCTGTTATTTATTTAGTCATGTTGTCCTTTAACTCTATGAATTGTTTTAGGAGGTCTGTATGAGCCTCATTCATTAGTTGCTTCAAGTCCTATGTCACATCTGGGCCTTTGATTTGTTCTTTTGCCTGAATCATATTTTTTTTCTTAATATGGCTTGTAAGTTTTTGCTGATGTCTTGGCATCTGATCATGATGCTGAGTTGACTCTGTTGTTCAGTTTCTCAGTCTTGCTAAGGAATTTACTGTTAAGTAGCTGTGTGCTACCATTGTTTTTTGCTTCTTGGTTCCACTTTTTCTGTGTATTAAGGATTGTCACTGTTCAACTGGTCAAACCAGAGCTAAGGGCTCAGTAATGAGTTGCAGTTTAGATTCCAAGGGCCTTGGAGAAGGGGCATTAAAGGCATTTGATAGTCTATTTATTTATTTATTTATTTATTTATTTATTTATTTATTTATGTAGTTACCTTCTTTTCACGCACTTTTCTGGTCTGCTAACAGTCTTTGGCAGACTTCTCAGCTCTGACTCCAGATGCTAGAGGGGAATACATTCACTCTAACTCCAAAGGTGAGACAGAAGTGATGTCCTCAGGGTGGGCCAAGCTTCACAAACAAACTTTTTCAGAAGCTGTTCTCCTCCCTTGCCTGGCCACACCCTCCCTTACTTTGAGTCTTCAAGAAGAAGCCTAGGACAAAAGGGAGGGCATTTAAGAGGGCAAATTATCTTTCTTTTCCTGTGGGCTCTCAGGGAAACAATATCATGGCCCCATGCAGTCTGGAAGTGTGAGATCCCTCCAATCCAGTAAACCAAGTTCACTGGCCAAAAACTGAATTTGCTGTAGGCTGGTCCCTCTCTCTCCTCTGTCTTGGGAGAAGGGCCCCTGCAACCCCCTCAGTCAGCAGCCACCTGCCAGGGACCAGTGAACTCCCTGCTCTTTGATCTGAGGGTGGGGGAATGGGCACCAGCAGCTACTGCTGCAGGTTTACTCATGGGATTTTTCCAGCCAGGCAAAAATCTTTTCCTTCACTCTTCTCTCTTCTGGGTGGTGTCTAGTCTTCCCCTGGTGTCCTGAGTCCCAGAACAGCTTTCCAGACAATCTCTACTTGTCCTTTAGCTATTTTTCTTGAAAGAAGTGATCTCAATGCCTCTCTAATCCTCCATCTTTCAGGCCATTATATTGGTCATGGTCTTTTTCTAACACTATTCTCCTTTCTTCTGAAATTAGCAGCACATTCAATAAAGCCTGCATGTCCACCCAACTAGAAATATGAATTGCAATAAGAATTGAATATATGTTCCATTTTCTTGGGATCTTCCTTGTAACGTGGGACTCAATTCTTCCAATTTTATAAGTCTAAAGTGGAGAAAGGAGTGTGTACAAACATGTAACTTCTTGTATGGCCTTGATTAACAATCACTGCTAGCACCCACTTTAGTTGGAATTGTCCAGCTGTGGGAGAGCTCCCTGGCCAAACTGGGTACCACTCTGAGTAAGAGGTGGAGAAGCCATTTCTGGGGGATCTAAGGGCAGCTCAGATCACCCTCCCCTTCTTTTTCTCCTCCTTCATAAGGTGCCAGAGGAGCAGTGGGAACAAGGAACAAGTCTAGCATTTTGTCTGTGGGGTTGGAATCAGGAAATAGTATCTTCTCTTTTCTTTGTTGGGAGATTGTATTAGGCTTGTGACTTATTATCATCACACCGTGCAAAAACATTGAACATATGGTATCACCTCCCATTTACTAAGTTTTTTATAATATATTTCTAGTAGTAAAATACTATTGTATTGACAGGCAGTTCCGAGATGGCATTAGTTTAGGCGGGCACTCACTGCAAGCACCCAGAGCAAGGCAGATTGTGGACGGGGTCCTGCCCGGGGGAATGTGCTGTCGGCATGTGGAGTGAGAAGCTTGAGACATCTATCAGAGCAGATTGATGGCATGGACAGAACGGTAGAGATTCGTGAGTTTTAAGCCTGCCTGTGGTGGTTGGCACAGATGGCTGAGACCCTCACGCTTAGGGGAAAAAAAAAAAAAGGAGCCATTTGGAGCCACGAGCCCACAGGGCCCAGTGGGAGGGGTGTTCTCTGAGGGGGGGCTCTGGTAAAGGGGTGAGAGAGTTTTATTTTCTGGGGATTTGGCTGCCTGGAGCCCCTTGCACCTTGGGTGAACAGAACACCTGGAGTGAATCAGCACCCGTTGGAAGGGAGGGGTGAATCTGCTCAGAGAGGGAGTTGATTTGTCTAGCTGCCCAGGGATAAGCCCCGGGCCCCTGCGGAGCCAGGTAGAGGGGGCACTCGCCAAAAGGGGAGGGGTCTGGTGGAGGACAGGGAGGGGAAATTTTTTTGCCATCAGTTTGGCTGCCTGAACTCCTCATAGCTTTGGGGAGCAGAAAAGCTTACTTGAAGCAGCACCAGGCTGAGAGAAGAGGCAAATCTGCTGAGGAAACCTGATTTACCCAGCAACCCGGTGACGCTGGGGCTCAACTCCAGAAGGGGCCAAGTCAGCTGTCTTTAGCACTCTGCACTGACTAAAATCATAGCTCCAGCCCCCTGGGGAGTCCAGAAAGTGGGGCGTGCTTGATTGATTTCCACGAGCCCAGTTAGGTTCCCCTCTGTGAGGGGGGTGGTCTAGAAAAGGACTTATTTTGGGTCCTGTATTTCACCAAAAAAATTAAAAAAAGAGATGGTCACTTCAATAAATGAAAAATAAATTCTTTTTAATTTAGTTTAATAGCTAAAAGGTGTTTCAGGACCTGCATATAGAACCCTGTGGGGAAATTGATTGATAAACACAAGCAGGCAGAGAGTATCCGAGTGGACCCTAGGGGAATAATTGATCCTCCTTAACTCTGTTTTACTGCTTGCCTGTGTGGTTGTTTGTTTTTTTCTCTGTTTGTTTGTTGTCTCTTGTTTTTTCTTTCCTATTTCCTCCCCCTTATCTTTTCTCTTACATTTTTAAAAAAATTAGGTGATGCTAGCTTGTGCTTTTTTGCTGTGCTTCTTTTTCAGTAATTTCCCATTCTCCGTCTATATTGATTTTTTATTCCAAACTATCACTTATCCTTTCTTCATCTTTCTGCTTTCTGCTTTCTGTTGTGGCTCTTATATATCACATTTTTTCATATGCCCACAACTTAAGGGTGTCAAATTCTATTCCATCTATTTTGTTTTCTTCTTTTTTTTATTAATATTAACTCTTTCCTTTCAGCCCTCTCTTCACTATTTCTCTCCCTCCTCATAATTCTAGCCTTCTATATCACTATATATATATATCCCCCTATTTGGTTTCCCAGTCCATTGTAGGAACTCCACTTTTTTTCCTATTGCTCTACACTGCCTACATGAGTTAAATATTCATTTCATTAACTCTCATTTGGCCCCTCTTCTAACTTTTATCAATATTACTATTATCCTTCTTGCTTCCTCACATCTTTTGATTCCTCTGGCCCTAATCTTTTGTCTTCAAGGGAACATAGAAAGAGACAAGGAAATAAAATAAGAAGAAAAAGTGTCAAAGAGAAAACTTAACACAAATGCAGAACTCTAGAGCAGAGAGAGAAACTAATCAACTGAATAAACCATCAAGATAAAATGATGACTAGAGGGCAACAAAAAATTACAAACGACACTCAGAAACAGGAAAACATGGACCAGTCCAATGAACAAACTAAAAACCAGGAACTGATGCAGAGCATCGACAACTAATCAAAGTTTTCCAAACAAATATCATGGACAAACTTAAATAAGTGAAGGAAGAGATTAAGGATATAAAGAAGACACTGGGAGAACATACTGAAGAAATTGTAAACATGCCTAAAAAGTTAATGGATATGATGGTGACAATGGCACAATCCAAGAAATCAAAAAGAAGCTGGATTCACATAACAGCAGATTTGAACAGGCTGAAGAAAGAAATAGTGATGTGGAAGACAATACAGCTGAAATCAAATAGATAGTAGAACACATAGACAGAAAGATAGAAAAAATCCAGCAAAAACTCAGGGAATTAACCAACAACACAAAATGCACAAACATATGCATTGTGGGCATCCCAGAGGAGAAGAGAAGGGAGAGGGAACAGAAGGAGTGTTGAAGGAAATAAAGGCTTAAAACTTCCCAACCCTATTGAGAGAGATGGATGTGAAGATCCAGGAAGCACAACACACCCCAAATAGTATAAATCCCAACAGGCCAACTCCAAGACATATAATTGTCAAAATCTCCAATGCTCAAGACTAAGAGAAAATACTCAAGGCAGCAAGAGAAAAGAGAATCATCACATACAAGGGAAGCACAATAAGATTAAGTGCTGATTTCTCAGCTGAAACCATGGAGGCAAGAAGACAGTGGTATGACATAGTCAAAATACTAAAAGAGAAAAAAATTCCACCCACGAATTTTCTATCCAGCAAAACTGGCATTCAAAAATTATGGAGAGTTCAAAATATTCACAGATAAATAGAAACTAAGAGAGTATGTCAATAAGAAACCTGCACTTCAAGAAATACTAAAGGAATCTCTCCAAGTTGAAAGGAAAAAAACAAGGGAAAGAGAGTTGGAGGAGAGTTTAAAAACAACTGAAAAGACAAAAACAGAAACAAAACAAGATATGACATACATTAACCCAAAGAAAAAATGGCTGAAGTAAGAAATTCATTACGAGTAATAACACTGAATGTTAATGGATTAAATTCACCAATCAAGAGACACAGATTGGCAGAATGGATAAGGAAATATGATCCATCTATATGCTGTCTACAAGAAACCCACCTTTGCCGCTTTGTTTCCGGGCCTGAGGGTGATCAGCCCTGCTGCAGCCCGGGGAGCGACACGAGCTAGTTGTAGACCATCCGGCGTGCACTCCGGGAACGGCGGGGGGGTGAAGAAGTTGTCAGGAGACCGCAGGCCCGGCTCCCTGGTCTTCACGGGGGTTAAGGAGAAGTTGTCACAGGGTCGCCGTTTGGTGCCCTGTGGTCTCCCTGACAGTACTAAATGAAGAGACACCACTCACTTGCTTGCTGGAAGGTAAGACCTTTATTCAGGGAGAGCTGTGCAGTTTTATAGGCAGTGTTGGGCGGGGGTGAGCGTGTTGTCTTCTGATAGGGCTAAGCTGTTGCTGGGCGTGGGGGGAAGATTTGGGAGGGAGGGGGGAGGCTAGAGGAGAAGGCCAACATGTCCAAATAAGGTTATGGCGGTTGAGGGAATGCTGTGATAGGCTGAGAGAAATGGGGAAGTTGGGTCCGGGAAGAAGGTGGGGCGTAGTGCCCCGCAAACGCCTGAGGCAAGGTTTGGCTTGGGTAAACATTACCTCACACCTTCGAACCAGGGAATCAAGGAGGCTGAAAGTGAATGGCAGGAAAACGATTTTACAAGCTAACAATAGCCAAAAAAGGGCAGGAGTAGCTATTCTAATATCCGACAAAATAGACTTTAAATGCAAATCTATTGTAAGAGACAAAGATGGACACTATATATTAGTAAAAGTGGCAATCTCTCAAGAAGAAAGAACAATCATCAACATTTACGTACCTAATTGGGGTGCCTCAAAATACGTGAGGCAAACTTTGGAAAAACTAAGAGGAGAAATAAATGCCTCTAAAATTATAGCAGGGGACTTCAATGCACCATTATCATTATTAGACAGAACATCTAGACAGAGAATCAATAAAGAAATAAAGGCTCTCAACAATACCATTAGAGGACCTGGACTTAATAGATATATACAGAACACTGCACCCAAATACAGCAGGATTTACATTCTTCTTGAGTACACATGGATCATACTCAAAAATAGACCACATGCTAGGCCACAGAAAAACTCTCAATGAATTCAGAAAGATTGAGATTATACAAAGTAATTTCTCTGACCACAACAGAAATTGGAAATCACTAGTGACCAGAGAAACAGGTTAGGCACAAGGATATGGAAGTTAAACAAAACACTCTTAGTCAAACAGTTGGTCAAAGAGGAAATCTGAAAAGTAATGAGTAACTACCTTGAAACTAATGAAAACGACAACACAACATATCAAAACCTATGGGATGCAGTGAAAGCAGTCCTGAGAGGGAAGTTCATAGCTATAAATACATATATTACAAAAAGAAGAAAGAGTTAAAATTGAAGACCTAACTGCGCACTCGGAGGAATTGGAAAAACAACAACAAACTAAACCTAAAGGAAGTAGAAGGAAGGAAATAACAAAGATTAGAGCAGAACTAAATGAAATAGAGAATAAGAAAGCACTGGAAACAATAAACAAAACCAAAAGCTGGTTCTTCAAGAAGATCAATAAAATTGACAATCCCTTAGCCAGACTAACAAAGAAAAAGAGAGAACAGATGCAAATACATAAAATAAGGAATGAGCAAGGGGATATCACTACAGACCCCACAGAATTAAAGAGTGTCATAAGAGGATACTTTGAAAAATTATATGCCAACAAGAATGATAATTCAGAGGAAATGGACAAGTTTCTAGAAACTCAAAAACAGCCTACATTGATGAATGAAGAAATAGATGAACTCAACAGTCCAATTACAACTAAAGAGATAGACCCAGTCACCAAAAACCTCCCAAGTAAGAAGAGCCCAGGAACAGATTGCTACACAGCTGAATTCTCCTAACATTCTGGAAAGAGCTAACACCAATTCTGCTTAAGCTCTTTGAAAAAATAGAAGTAGAAGGAAAATTGCCTAACTCATTCTACAATGCAAACATTACCCTAATACCATAACAAAATAAAGATACCACAAGAAAGGAAAATTACAGACCAATTTCTCTACTGAACCTAGATGCTAAAATCCTCAACAAAATACTTGCTTATTGCATTCAACAACATAGCAAAAGGATTATACACCATGACCAAGTTGGTTTCATCCTGGATATGCAAGGGTGGTTCAATATAAGAAAATCAATCAATTTAATACACCACATAAACAGATTGAAAGAAAAAAATCACATGATCATCTCTACAGATGCAGAAAAAACATTCAATAAAATACTGCACCCTTTCCTCATGAAAACACTACAAAAGATAGGAATAGATGGAAACTTTCTGAATATGATAAAGGGTATATATGAAAAACCCAAAGCTAACATCATTTTCAATGGTGAAATCCTAAAAGCCTTCCCTCTGAGATCGGGAAGAAGACAAGGATGTCCACTATTACCACTCCTATTTAATATTGTCTTAGAAGTACTTGCGTGAGCAACGAGGCAAGAAAAGGGCATAAAAGGCATCCAGATTGGAAAAGAAGATGTAAAAACTTGATTATTTGCAGATGACATGATCCTATACATAGAAAGGCCTGAGAAATCGACAAGACTTCTAGAACTTATAAAGGAGTTAAGTCATGTTGCAGGCTATAAGATCAATGCTCAAAAATCAGTAGAATTTCTGTACACCAATAATGAGCAAACTGAGGAGGAAATCAGGAAAAAATACCATTTACAATAGTAACTAAAAGTATCAAATATCTAGGAATAAATTTAACTAAAGATGTAAAGACTTATATACATAAAACTACACAACACTGTTAAAGGAAATCAAAGAAGACTTAAATAAATGGAAAAATATTCCCTGTTCATGGATAGGAAGAATAAACATCATCAAGTTGTCTACCCTACCCAAACTAATCTACAGATTTAATGCAATCCCAATAAAAATCAACACTGTATGTTTTAAGGAACTGGAAAAACTAGCCACAAAATATATTTGGAGAGGTAAGAGGCCCCGAATTGCTAAAGACATATTGAAAAAGAAAAATGAATTTGGAGGTAGCATACTTCCTGACTTTAAAACATACTACAAAGCTACAGTGATCAAAACTGCATGGTATTGGTACAAGGATAGACCTACTGACCAGTGGAACCGAATTAAGAGTTCTGATATAGATCCTCGCATATACAGTCATCTGATATCTGACAAGGCCACCAAGGCCACTCAGTTGGGAGAGAATGGCCTCTTTAACAAGTGGTGCTTGGAGAACTGGATATCCATATCCAAAAGAATGAGAGAAGAATACCATCTCAAACCATATACAAAAATCAACTCAAGATTGATGAAAGATCTAAATATAAGAGCCAAAACCATAAAGACCTTGGAAGTAATGTAGGGAAGTATCTACAGGACCTTGTAATAGGAAATGGTTTCATAAACTTCACAGCCAAAGCATAAGCAGCAAGAGAAAAAATAGATAAATGTGATCTCATCAAAATTAAAAACTTCTGCACCTCAAAGGATATTATTAAGAAAATAAAAAAGCAGCCTACACAATGGGAGAAAATATTTGGCAACAATATATCTGACAGGACCCTAATATTTATAGGAAGAGATTATGGAGAATGGAAGAGCTATATCATTGCTTTGGGATATTTTCAAATGCCATTCAAGTGACCATCATGACCTCCAAGTGGTTAGACAAAGAGCACCCCCACTGACAGGGGAGAACAGTTTCTATTTTTACATATTGTGGTCCCACTGCATAGGGTTTGATTTAAGGAATTTTATATATGTGAAATTGTATTGGTTATTTGCATTTCATTTATTGTTTATGATGTAGTTTATAAAATTATTTAACACATGATTTTTCTAATCTGTGTATTGTTTGGTCATATTCCTTTTGTCTATATTTGTCGGTCGTTTTATTTTGGCTTTACATTGGTAGATATTTTATTTTCTAACTCTTCTGGATACCATTACTTTCCAGGTGATATTATTGTCAATATATTTTCCCATTCTGTAGCTGGTCTTAGCTTCTATTATCAGATAGACTTACTGATTTTTAATTTTGTTGGGGGTTTGGAATTAATTTACAAAATCTAAGCTAGTGTGAGTCAGGTAGAAGTTCTGTGATCATATCATTTATTCACATAGCAACCATGCCCTGAGCACTTACCCAGTGCCAGGTGTTGGGTTAAGCCTTGGGTTTGTGGTAAAAATGATCAACTTTCTCCCTCCTTTCCAGGAGTGCAGTATATGCAGGTAGAGATGGAAGAAAGTAGTAAACATATACATATGAAAATAAGAGCAAGAGCCATAATGAAAACCAAGCAGGATGCTACAAGGTGGGGTTGGAAGAACTAGATGGGTGGGCCTGAAAGGAATCACTAAGGTGGAATTTATGCTGCAACCAGAATGAGAAACAGGAGCCATCCCTGCACAAGTCTGTGAACAGTGTGCCAGAAGGCAAAAGTTTGCAGACTCTGGGGCTGAAGTGAGTTTGGCCTGAGAGGAGTTTGGAAAGGAGGCCAGTGTAGATGGAGGGAGCTAAGGGGGAGATGTGGGGAGGGAAGTAGGGGGGGGGACAGATCCTGGGGCCTGGTAGATTATATTAGTTATCTATTAGTGTGTGGCAACACTACCACTAAATTTATTGGCTTACAACGACAAATGTTATTGCAGTTTCTGTGAACAAAGAATTAAGGTAAGGCTAAGCTGTGTGATTTTGCTCCAAGATTTCTCCAAGACTGAGGAGTAGTCCCAACTGAGGCTTGACTTAGGAAGGATCTGCTTCCACAGTCAATCATGTGTTATTGGCAGTTTGGAATGAGGGCTTGAATTCCTTTCTGTCTATCTGGGCCGTCTCTCTTTTTCTCACAATATTGGCCTCTGAACATCATAGCCTGTTTCCCCAGAGTGGTATATGTGAGAAAGGTAGAGGATATAGATGGAGAGATAAAGATATAGTTAGAGAGATATAACAAAAAACAGATATAGCAAGAAAAAATCACAGGTGTTTTGTTTATCAATCTTGAAAAATATATATCATCACTTTGACCATATTCTATTGATAAGAAGAGAATCACTAAGTCCAAGAAGAGATTAGGCAAGAACAGGAGGTAGAGATACTTTGAAATCATTTGGTGGCTTTACAGAACATAAACTAAAAGGAGGCACTTAATCTTACTCAAAATATAATTGGTAGATATTGAAGGGTTTAGATTCAGATGGCAATATCTAATTTTCATTGAATTTCAAGACCATTGTGTTGGGTACTAGGAAATGAAACCAAGAAGATAAGTTACTTTTCCATGATCACATTATCAAGAACCAGCCCTGTTTTAGAGTTGAAATCTATGCTGCTTTCTATTCCTTCATGTAATTCTTCCATCATTAAAGTTCATGTATTAGTCATCTGTCACATTAGCTCATGAGTTTTATAGATATTATTCCATATACATCTGCTGAAGTCCCTAGGGTGTGGAAGCTAGAATGATCCTTATGGTTCTAGCCTAGGAGGCCCAAGAGGTACAATGACTCATCCAGGTACACAGATATGGCAGGAAAATTAGACAGGTCTGAAGTCAGCCCTGTCTCCTCAATACTAGGATCCTGAATTTCCCAGGTCTTCCCCAGGCACTACAGGGGCGACTGTGTTTGCATAACTGTAGAGTTAAATTGATGACATGAAAGAGGAGGCTGAAGAGGCATCAGGTTTAGGAGAGATTTTATCTAAGGAAGTAGGAAGGTAATGGGATGCCAAGAAGTACCCTCATTCCTTGGAGATATAATCCTACAGAACTTCGAACACTGGTAACCAGGCACCCACATTCTAGTGACAGACCCCAATACAGCTCACTTGAGCAGAGATGCTTGGGAGAACAAGATGTTTTCTTATTTCTTCCCAATATCCCATGTCTCTCACCTCAGGAAAACTGGAAGGGAGAGCCTTTTTCAAAGCTGCAGGAATAGAATTGGTTCAACCCCCATCCCAGAAGAATCTGGCCATTTACCAAGAGACACTCAAAGGTAAGACAGGTTTCACAAGGTAGTGAAATGAATGCTTTACAAATATTCTGTTCCTTCCTGGGCAGCCCCACAGCACTTCCCACTACCAGTGTGCTTGAGTTAGGGAGGGCTGAGCTGTTGGAAGGGACCTGAGTGTTACAGAACCTTGGCAGGAGCTGGAGGTTGGAAACCTGGTTGGCTCAAGTTTACAGCCTGCTCATGGCTGGCAGGGTGGGAAAGAGTATGCTACCTTGGTGATCATCTGCCCAGATGTTAATCTGCAGCTTTGCAGCCATCATCTCATGTCTTCCTCATGGGCTGGATGTCAGTGCAGTGTTCTGTTTCTTATCTGGGGAGAAGAAGTCTATATGGAGTTACCCCTGTGGTGACAGCCAGCAGGACCCTAATGATGAACTGATGAAGGGAGTGGACTTTGGGACAGGTAGGAGGGCTCCATTACTGAGCAGTGGGGAATGTGAATGGGGGGCTCTGAATGAGGAAGGGCAAGGCTGAAACTTTTGTGCCACACACCTGATGGTTTCCGCTACAATGTTAATCCTAGGGGCTTCCCCCTGTAAGGGCAAAAGTGCCAAAGAGAGCTGTAGGTGGTGCTCAGGGCACTCTGGGTGAGAAGGGAGGCTGAGATCTCAGAGACCGCATTTGGGAGACTCCATCCACACTACTACCACTTCTAGGTTATTCTTGCCAACAATTGGTGGTCAAGACAATGAGGTTTGTTGAGAAAATGGTTCAGAAGTCTTCCTGAAACATAAGTCATGGGTGCTCAGCTCCCTGTGGGTGCTGACTAGGCTGTGCCCCTGCCCAACAGGAGAATAGTGTTAGCAGAAAGAAGAGATCCACCTGTCACCCACAGAGAATAAGGCAGCATGTTGCACTCAAGCTAGAGGCTGTGGTACATTGAGGACCCACGGAGGTCTGGGGCAGGAAAATGTATTCTGTTTTTCTCCTTCATCCTCTGGATGCTTATGGAGCGTCTACCATGTGCCAGTGCAGTGCATAGCTGAGATAGGCCATCAGAACTCCTGGAATTTAGGTTTGAAAGAAATTTCACAGGGCATAGCAACATCCTCTAAAACGTGGGTAGGTTTATATTTTATATTGTTCATATTTTCAATTATTAAATGTACAAAATAAAGTTAAAAATAATAAAAAACAAAAAATATGGGTATCTGTAAAAATCACATTAATAAGGACCCATTTCTTGACCTAGAAAAGTGGCTTCCTCTTTAAAGTTTTGAAGGAAGATGGAATATATTCTGTTTCTGGTGCAGAGGTTTCTATGACCACCAATTAGGAACTCGTAGCTTTCAAGATGAACTCTGGAATTGCATCATCAGTAAGTGGGGAAGGGGGAATAGAGGAATGTAAAAATCTCAAAACTTACAATGTGCAAAGAAAAAGGGCAGAGGATGATTATTAGCAAATGGCCTAAGAGCAGAAAGTACTGTGCATCCTCAATCCCCCTCTAGGTGTCCCATGGTCCATCTTTGCCCTTAGATTTGAGTCCTTCTGGGATCTTGGTCTCTGACCTCGGAATTCCTTTTCCTGCTACATTCATTTCAGGGGAACATTTGTGATGCAGCCTCCAAAGCCACAACAGACCTCATTTCATAAGCTTTACTCCTCCCTGTGAACTGGGACTTCTAGCATCCCTGAAATTCCTTGCACAATTTGTTTTAACCCAGAAATTCCCCTGAGGGTTGCCAACCTCTCTGCCAAGTCCCTGGAGGCCATTCCCCCCTGACTGGACTCTGATGATTCACAGTGAGTTCTGGTCTCTGGATCAGTGGCCTTATTCCTTACCATGGAAAGAGAACTAACACTTTTCATCACTGGCCAAGGTGATATTGTGCTTTCCAGGGCTGTGGAGTTCACCAGTTTACACACTCATATTTTCACTGAAATATCCTAAAAGATACATCAGGCCCCAAACCCTTACAGCTCACAGCCCCTTGGGATGGTGGGAGACTTTGCACTGTGGCTATGCTGAGAAGATAGGAACCTAAATGCTGGAGAGAGTTGAAATATATAACATGTCAGGGTGGGAGAAAGAGGTGGTCATTAAGACTGATGACCCACAGGCACACAGGGCACAGCATTACCAATTAAACACTGCAGCCTTTCCAATCCAGGTGGTAGAGTCCCTGCCCTGAGCTCACCTGAGGGTCCTCTCTGGGCTTCCCCATAAGGTGGACCTAAACTGTTAACCCCTGGCCCTGTTCTGGGACTCCAGGGCCCTGCCCCAGCTTCCAGCCTCCACCTTGTTGAGGATTTTGATTATCATCCTTTGGCTTCATCTAAAATGGGGAGGTCTAGATCAATTATGGTGCAGTTTTGGGTTTTCAGTTGTGGACATTTCTCAGTTATCCCTCATTTCCCCAGGGCTCCAGGTGTCATGCAGACACTCATGGTGGCCTCTTCAGGACAGCTGAAGGGCAGAGCACAAACCCTGGCTCCCAACAGCTTAGGCCCTTGGTGACATGTCATAGTCATCCATGGACATGATTTGTTAAATGAATCTAGGTACAGCTGTACTTTCTCCTCAAAGACAAAAGTGCCAGGTCCTAAAGCTAGTCTAGGAAATGGAGGAAGTCATTGGTATCAGAGGAGTTTCACCTACACAGCTGGGAGGTTCCTGTGAGCAAAAATCATGTAGATACATGTACTAAAGCTAGTGCAATCTGATATGACAGAGGATGATTTTTGCTGCATCTTTGGTCTTCCACTGGCCAAGGGTGCAGTGAGAGTCACCCAGCAAAGGCCCATATTTAGGGGGACAATCCATCTCACTCAGTCTCTGACAGGGAGTCCTCCCTTTACTCTGAGACTCCTGGACCAATGAGAAAGCCCAGCTGGCCAAGGTAGTAACACACCAGCCCTGGGGTTGCACTTCCTCATGTTCTACTGGGTGGGGCAGCAGGACCCCACTGGACATGATTCCCCATAGGAAGGGGTTATGATCATTTCTGTCAGAAAGCAGTTGTCCCAGCAGTGACTTGGGCCAGAGGAAGGGAGGAAGTGCCACAGCTTGAGGTCTCCTGGGGCTGCTCTTCCTGAGGAAATGCTGCCCTCCAACAGCTCTAAGTCTCAGGTTTCTTTCTGTGGTCAGTGTGGCCCATTATGCCTGGCTTCTCTATGTGGGTAAGTGGTTTGGTGGCATTTTTTTAGTGTTCCATTCAGACAGAACCCTCCCCCACTGGTTCAGGTGGAAGGAGTCAGCAAAGACATGAGTGACTCTACAAGTCTTTGCAAACATCCACTGCATCTATTTATTGAGTGTACACAGATATCTATGAGGAGATCTGAGAACAGGAGGCCCTTTCTGTCGGTCCACCTTTGACTGATGGCCACTGAGTCACCCTGTCACATGGGCTTCACAATCAAAATTAGCATCAAATCAACCAGAACACTGACTGGAGGCTCTATAGGGGAGGTTGAGCTCCTTGTCAGCTTCTGTGCTCACTTGTCAGTTTCTGTGTCCACTGGGAACCTGACCAGCAAGGCTCCTTCTTAAGTGCTGTTGAGTAGTTCTAGATGGATTTGAAGCATCACATTCATGATGAGTGAATCTAAGGATCCCCTCCCTAATCACATGTGCTTTTCCATGGAGCCAAATCTTTGCAGCTATCCAGAAATTAACATTTATACACTTTAATGAGAAAGACCTTGGAACTCAATTTAAATTAAAGAATATCTAGCATACTTGTAGATTTGGTTTACCTCTGCACATGCAAAAGACAAATTATTTAACTTTCCCAAACTGGATATTAATTTATTTAATTTCATCTACATGATTTCTCTAATTTGAGTGTAAAGATTGTGTTAAAGAAGGCAAGCCCTTATTAGATGTATCTTTACTGTCATGTGAATTAATCAGGGCATGTCTTCTAGATTACAGGACTAAAGACATTATCAACTGCATAGAAAGAGAGTCATCCATGAAAACAGTCCTCTTCCTAGAGCAAGAAAGGTGTTTTGAGCACTGGAATGTGGTGAAGGCATGATCAATAAGTCTTGCTTTCCTCGCATTTTTGCTCTGTTTGTGTTATGAATATGGAAGAAAATTTTAACTAATGGGAGGCAATCCTTATTTGTTTGTAAATGATTTTGTTAATAAGAATATCATTGTTGGATTTGACTGCAGGCATTTAGGCCCAGGCTGTCTGAGGTGAGTTTAGGTTAGGTTACTGTGAACATACAATTTCTCCAGATTCATAATTCATTAGTACTTTTCAAAGATGAACTTGCCTAAAATCATTACATGAATAATTTTATGCAATTATACCAGTAGGAAAGACAAATAAAGAAACAAAGAAATGTATAATGATAAATTATATGTATGACCTAAAACAAAGGAACTCTTTGTTTAGATCTGGATCAACATCTTAGGTTCTGTGTCTATGTGGTCAAGGACAAGGTGGGAAATTTGAGTCACTCTTATTGGAGACAGATGTGGTAAATACTCAGAAGGATATGAGAACTGTTCTCTGTATGATTCTTTTGAAATGAATTTATATGGATTATACTGGACAGTAAACCTCAGTTGGGTTAGAAGCCAATGTTTGGATAGTGAATTCAATTCTATGAAGCTTTCTGCATGTTAGGAGAAACTGCAAAGGGGTTGTAATTTTGTAAATAAAGTATATGAAGAGGAGATTTTGACAATGGGGTGGGTACTATCTTATTATCAAAATGATAAGTGGCATTTCATGAAAAACCTAGGTGTAAACCTTAAGAAATCTGAACTGGGGAGACAGGCAGAAAAACTCTGTCTCTTTTTTTCTACGCATGTAATTCTTAAAATTACTAAAGATTTCTGAACCTCTGTTTATTAAATTTGTTAAATAGTTAAATAGTCTTAATAAGCAGATTACTGTGAAGATTAGATAACCAAATACATAAATATAAAAAAACATTTAAGACAACCATTGTTTTTCTGGGCTCAGATACAAATGGGAAGGTTAATCTGACTTCAGTTTCCAACAATGTCACCATTTGTCTATGAAATGCATGTACTTATCAATAGAGCTATAGGGGAAATTTTATGGTATAGATGACCCTTTACATTTATAAATTATGAAATGCAAGGATGTTACAGCTGAGGATGATTAATATAGGTTAAAATTTCAGCTACAACTTTACTAAAATATCTTATTGTGAAAATTGATTTTCTCCCATTTTTTTCATTCCACATTATTTGGCCCTCCTAATCTCTGGGGACTATGAGACATTATACCCCATGTACTTCTAATATTTTATGACACAGAGGATTTTCAGGACCATGTTTGCATAATGGGAGGCATTGATCTCTAAAAATGAAAAAAGTCCTGGAATGATCAACCCCATAATGAACTACATTTTTACTATTTGGGATGATAGCGAATTCCAATGGAACAAAATCTAGAACACAGATTGAGAAAATGATGGTTTGACATCCCATGTAGAAGATTCAAGATAATTTAGGGCAAGTGTACCTCCAAAGGACAGGTGTAGGGTAAAGCAGGGAGGGAGTGAGAGTCCAGTGGGCTGGGATGGATGGTTCATAAGCCAGGAATATTCATATCTGATAAATATGAGTGGTTTCTCTGGAGGTGGAGAACCAATATTTTAGAATAAGGGAGGGAATTGAAAATCTCTGAACACCATGGGCTCATGAAAGTATAAAACTCAATGGCTTTAATGTTCTTATCTGTGCAATAGAGGTATTCATATCTTCTTTTTCATTCAGAGTAGCTAAGTCCTTATTCTTGTCCCTGGGAGGGGAGGGTCCCCACTCTATTCCTAATGCAGCACACTTCATGCCTGTTGATTGGCACAGGAATACTTCCATGTGAAGGGTTGGGATTCATGACAGGTGGGCCCGGAAATTGAGGATGAGACCAGAGTCTTATGGTTTCTTTCTCCATTATCAAATTTGTTCACCTACTTTTTGTCTGCTTGTGAGTGAAAACCCAGAGGGAGACAGCTGTCCATTGTACTATTGACAATGCAATCACTGATGAGTAGGGAATTCTTTCTCCTGGAATTGCCCATGTGTTGTCAGCAGATGGGCAGTTTTGTCCTATTGGCATAGATATTCTAAGCTCATTTAGAAGATATTCAAGGATCTGTGCTGCAGTTCAGTTTATCCAGGCCTCTTGAATGTTAATTGATATGTTAGGGCATGATCAATAAGTAATGTCCTTTCCAATATTACACAGATTTGTTCTAGACTTCATTAAGGCTCTGTATTTACTGGAGAGATAAAAGGTTTTGTCTCATCTAGCCAACTTCCTCAATGCAGAAATAAAGCACTCATCAATCATGTTAATGACTGCAATTGGCTTTGCCAGGTAGTGAACATTGGTGATTAAGATGAGTAAGAACAGAAGTTTACAGTTAGAAGGGAAGCTAGCATTTCAGCAGATGAATTCAATCAAGCAGTGTTACAGATGCTAGCATGCAGGGCTATGCATTGTTGAGAGGAGGAAAAGTGAGGGTAACTAATACAAGAAAGAGAGGAATTGTTTCTGTCCCCCAATTTCTAATTTCTTAAAATATTGATGTATATATTTGCACATTTTGAAAACTTTTCAAAAACGATACCTAAAATTCTCCTTATCCACTTGCCCATTTTTCCAACTTCCAATTTTGTAGATAAGTTTTATTCCAACAGTATAAATGGAAGTAATTATAAGAAGTTTTGTTTCTTTAATTTTGGAGTGCATTCAGTAAAAGGATTATAGGGTATAGAGTAAAATTTGTGGTCTTGTGAAGTAAAATTGGAGAGACCAGAATGGATGGAGAGGTGGTGAAGACAAG
The DNA here is from genome assembly GCA_026826555.1 of Tolypeutes matacus. Classification (NCBI taxonomy): domain Eukaryota; kingdom Metazoa; phylum Chordata; class Mammalia; order Cingulata; family Chlamyphoridae; genus Tolypeutes; species Tolypeutes matacus. The sequence goes on from JAKSZT010000536.1 coordinate 536,615, forward strand.
AGATACAATGAACATGGGTATTTAGAGGTTCCAAGTTGTGATTGGAAAGTCTCATACCCCTGAAATGGTCAGGCTAGGATTATCCTAGAGTACAGCAGTCTCAGGGGTCTGTGGTTTGTCCTGCTGAACTGTCTGTACCTTTTGATGAACACCTGAGTTGTACAGATTTGAGTGAGGCAGCACATACTTATCCTAAGTTCTGCATGATACCTGTTTGGTTCTGTGAATGCTGGACTTTCTGCAAGATTCTCCATCATTTTAATGAATAATAGACCTATGAAATGTTTAGATAAGAAGCATTTTACACATAAGCTCATTGACTCTTTCAAAACACATAAAAGGCTGTGAAATGATTTCATAGAAGAGATAGGAGGCCATCTGGGGAATAATCTAACCACAGTATAATGTAAATGGTGGCAAATCATAGATATTGCATGCCTTGTTATAAGTGTGTAAATTTACTTGAAATTGATGGAAAAGTGTGTTTTACTTATAAATGTTCAAGTGCAAATTTTATAACACCATTTGGAAATTATAATGACCAATTTATTACAAAATTTCAAGGTAGTATCATAACCTATGTCATGTGATATTCTATTATAATAGATTTTTTAATAGTAAAAGTTGTGAAATTGCAAAACAAATATGGGTAACATCATGCAGGGCCCCCATACATCACCCCACCACCAGTACCCTGCATATTGTGCAAATCTGTAAGAAATTATGAAAAAGCATCATCAAAGTGCTATTACTAACTATAGTCTATAGCTTAAATTTGGTATTTTCCCCAAACCATGCTTTTGTTTTGTTTATAAACCATAAAATTTATCTAAAGTGTACAATGACATTTTGTATAATCAGAAAGTTGTGCATTTAACATTTAACTCAATATTAGAGCATTTTCATTACTCCAAAAAAAAAAACCACCAAAAAAATTAACCATTATCATATTCATATTTTAGCACTACTAATTACAAGTCATATCATTTGCTTTCACCATTTTTATACTTTTCCAAACATTTACATCTTTCTACCAAGTCTGTGCTGATCATACCTTAGCTTTCCATTTTCTAAACACGTACTCTTCTCTGGTGACTTATATTCTAACTATTTATTCCAGGAGTTTTTCCATTATATTTAGTTTATGATATGAAAATCATAAAATATTTGACCTTTGTTCCTGGCTTGCTTCACTCAAGATAATGTCCTCCAGGATCATTCATATTGTTATATAATTCAGGGCTTCAATTCTTCTTACAGCTGAATAATATTCCATCATGTGATATACCACAGTTTATCCATCACTTGATGGACACCTACAATATGTCCATCTTTTGGCATCTTTTGGAAATTGTGTTTGTTTGGCAAATGTTGCCATAAACATCAGTGCGCAGATGTCTTCTCATGTACTTGCTCTCACATCTTCTAAGTATATATCTAGTAGTGGTATTGCTGAGTCACATGGCAGATCTATACCTATCTTCCATTAGAACAACCAGTTTCCACATCATCTATACCATTCTATATTCCCATGAAGATTGAATAAGAGTTCCTGTCTCTCTATGTCCTCTCCAACACTTGCAGTTTTCTGTTTTTATAATAGTGGCCATTCTAGTAGGTGTGAAATGATATCTCACTGTACATTGATTTATATTTTCCTAATAGCTAGTGATGCAGAAAATTTTTTTCATGTGTTTTACATCATTTGTATTTCTTCCTTAGAAAAATGTTTATTCAGGTATTTTGCCCTTTTTTAAACAAATAAATTTTATTGGTACATATTAATAAAGCATAAATCCATCCAAAGTGTACAATCAATGGTATTTGGTGCAATCACATATTTGTGCATTCATCATTTCACACATTCTTAGAGCACTTTCATTATTCCAATAATAGTAAACAAAACAAAACAAAACAAAAAAACCAAAAAACTTCAACTCTCAATCTCTGTGTGCTTCCCTTGCCATACATAACTGCTATTTTTTTTCCTTCTCTCTAATATATTTGTGTTTATCTTTTGTAAAATCAGTCATATATGCAATAACACCCATATTCATGTTTTACATGAGGTTTTACTGTCATATACCATACCATGTTATAGTTTTTAGCTTTCCTTCTAGTAATACACATGGCTTTAGACTTTCCCTTTCAACCCCTGTCATATCCATACAATAGCACTGCTAGTTACAAACATTATCATATGCTTTCAACATTTCTATTCATTTCCAATGATTTGCAAACAAACTTTTTACCAATTTTGCACCAATTAAACCTCAGCTTTCCATTCTCTACCCTCCTATTTCCTGGTGACCTATATTCTAATTATTAACTCCATGAGTTTACACAATATATTTAGTTCATAATAGCACAATCATACAGTATTTGTCTTTTTGTGTCTGGCTTGCTTCAATTACCATAACATCCTCCAGGTTCATCCATGTTGTCATGTGCTTCAAGACTTCATTTCTTCTTACCACTGAATAATACTCCATTGTGTGCATACATGGTCACTTGGCTTTTTATTTTTGAGTTGTAGGATCTCTTTATATATCATGGATATTAGACTCTTGCCAAATGTACAACTTCCAAATATCTTTATCATTGAATAGGCTGCCTTTTTACCCTCTCCACAAAATCCTTTGTGGTTTATAAGAGTTTAATTTTGAGGAAGAACAATTTATCATTCATTTTCTGTTGTTTCTCGTGCTTTGGGTCTAAGGCTTAAAACATCCACACCTACAAGAAGGTCTTATAGATGTTACCCTATATTACCTTCTAGGAGTTTTATGGTACTGACTTTTATGTTTAGTTCCTTGATCTATTTTAAGTTGAATTTTCTTTAGAGAGTGATATAGGGGTTCTGTTTAATTGTTATGGTTATGGATATCCAGTTCTCCCAGTAACATTTGTTGAAGAAACTGTTCTTTCCCAGAAAAGAGGATTTGGTAAGCTTATCAAAAATCAGTTGACCATAGAGGGTCTTTGAACTCTCAATTTTATTGCATTGATCAATCAATGTGTCTATATTTATGTCAATACTATGCTATTTTGACCACTTTTGACTTATAATATACTTCAGTGTCAGGAAATGTGATTCTTCCAACTTCGGTCTTCTTTCTTAGTATGATTTGGCTATTCAGGACCATCTTCTCTTCCAATTAAATTTGGTAATCGACTTTTCTATTTCTCTAATGTAAGCTCTTAGAATTTCATTTGGTATTGCATTGAATATATAAATCAGTTTGTTTAGAATTGACACCTTCATGATGTTTAGTTTTCCAATACATGAACATAGAATGTCCTTCCATTTGTTGAGATTTTCTTTGATTTCTTTCAGCAGTATTTTTTAGTTTTCTGAATACAGATCCTTTACATACCTGGTTAAAGTAATTCCTAGATATTTGAGTCATTTTGTTGTTATTGTAAATGGATTATTTTTTAGAATTTCCTCCTCAAATTGCTCATTATTAGAGTATAGAAACCTAACAATTTCTGTGTGTTCATCTTGTATCCTACCACTTTGATTAATTCATATATTCATTCTAATACCTTTTTTGTGATTATTTCAGAATTTCTTGAGTGTAGGATCATGTCACCTGTGAATAGACTGGGTGACTTTCATTTCTTTTTCTGCCTAATTAGTCTAGCTAGTAGTTCTAGCACAATGTTGAATAACAATCATGACAGTGGACACACTTGTCTTGTTTCTGATTCTAGAAGAAAAGCTTTAAAATTCTCCCCAATGATTACATGTTAGTGGTGGTATTTTCATATGTCTTTTATTATGTTGAAAAACTTTCCTTCTATACTTACCTTTCAAAGTATTTTTATTAAGAAATTTACTGGATTTGTCTAATAACTTTTCTACATCAATCAAGATGATCATGTAGTTTTTGCCTTTGACTTTTATATTTGGTGTATAATGTTAACTGATTTTATGTTGAACTACCATGCATACCAGGAATGATGCCCACTTGATCATGATGTATAATTCTTTTAGACTTCTTTTGAACTTGAATTGCAAGAATTTTGTTGAGAACTTTTGCATTTATATTCATTGGAGAGATTGGTCAGTAATTTTCTTTACTTGTAGTATCATTTTTTAAACAAATAATTTTTACTGATACATATTAATAAAGCATACAATTTATCCAAACTATACAATCATTGGTATCTGGTATAATAACATAATTATGTATTCATAATTTCAATCATTATTAAAGCATTTTCATTATATCAATAATAATAATAAACAAAATACAGACATTCTTTCTGCCCCCTTTCCATTCTCTTCTCCTTCTGAGAGACCAACAATGTGCATGTGAGTTTCATATTGTCATTCAATTCCCTGAGACTCTGTTCCATTTTTTCCATTCTCTTCTCTTTCTATATTAGAACACACTAATATTGTTTTCAAGCAATTCAAATCTGCTCTTATGTGCCTCTAATATATTTTTTATTTTATTTTAATTTATTTTTTTAATTTATTTTTTTAAAGATACTTAGATTACATAAATGTTACACAAAAAATATAGGGATTCCCATATGCCCCACCTCCCATTCCTCCCACAGCCTCCCAGATAAACAACTCTCATTAGTGTGGCACATTAATTGCAATTGATAAACACATCCTGGGGCTTTGCCATTAAGCATGGACCGTAGCTCACATTGTAGATCACACACTCTCTCCCACAAAGTTCTGCATGTTATATGATGATATAAAATGACCTATATCAGTCATTGTAATGTTATTCAGGATAATTCCCAAGTCCTGAAAAGCCCCTGTATTACAACTGTTTTCCCTCTCCTTTCCCACAGAGCCTCCAGTAGCTATGGGCTCCATATTCATGTTGTAATTTCTTCCATTGCTTGAATCACAATATGTCTATAGTAGAATACAAGTAAATCCACTCTAGTCCTTAACTCTTCACCCCATCCTGAGGAGTCTGGGTTGGTGATGGCCACTCCACTTCCACTTGAAATGGGGCTTAAAGCCCATGAGGAAGATGGATGGGATTAGCCTGTCTGCAGCTGCAGACTCTCTCTATTCCCTGGGATGGCCCTTGTCCATAATCTCCCTGCCAGTTGTACTGGGTGAGTCCAATGAGCTGTAGAGTAGGAGTTGCTGCTCCACCAATGTTTCAGGCCAGCTGACACATGGGCAGCCCAAAGACTCAAGTCTCTGGATGTACACCTACAAATTCCAGCACCAAGTATAGGTTTTAATAGAACAGACAGATGAGCCATGTTCAGGGAAGACATAGTTGAGTCCAACTCCGTCACTCTCAGGAGCACAAACTCCAATGTTGGGCCCATGGACAAGGCACCAAACTCCGGAGCTATCTGACCTGACATAGGACCTGGGTTTCTCCAGAGCACTCAAGAGCCCCACTATTTGGTGTGATATCCACTTTGGAATTCTATGAGATCCTAATGAGATGTGCATAAGCATTACTTCTGGGATGGCCTCCCGACTCATTTTGAAGTTTCTTAGCCATATAAACTCATTTGTCTTTACCTTTTCCCCTTTTATTCAATGTCATTTTCCAGTCACATTGCCAGTCAGCACTTGGTGGCAATCCCTCCATGCCAGGGAGGCTCATCCTTGGGAGTAATGTCCCATGCTGGGAGGAAGGTAATGCATTCATATGCTGAGTTTGGCTTAGAAAGAGGCCACATTTGAGCAACAAGGAGGCTCTCAGGAAGCAACTTTCAGGCACCCATAACAATAGGCTAAGTTTCAATTTCAAGAGCAAAGACTCATAAGGCTTGTCATCAATAACAAAAGCCCATCAGTCAATCATCCTCCTTCATCAGTCACTGCCCCTGCACTTACGTGACTGTTGCTGCTCCCTTGGAGAATGTGGCAGAACTCTCCAGGATGGGAATTCAATATTCTTTAATTTATTGAGTGATTCTCCACCCACTGTGACCATGCCCCATGAGCATTTGAACAATTTTATATACCTTTTATGTATGTTCAGGTGAACTTCCTCCCATGCACCCCCCTGTCACTCCCAACCTACAATCCTCTCCCACCCCAGTTGTAACCCTTCTATGATCCAAAACTACTTCAAAGATGAAGCCATTACAATAGCTGAATACAATTAATAGGAAAATGAAATAATAAGGATAAGTTTAAATGTAAGAGTTTTTAAGAAAAAACTAAAACTAAAATAAAATAAAAAATTAGGATATTTAAAAAACGAAAAATATTTAAAATTTTTTTTTCACCTTTTGCCTTTCATCACTGCAATACCTGGTGTCCAGTCTACTGTGGCAACTGCCCCCTCTCTTTCCCCAGTGTCTCACTATTTTTCATTTTGTTTCCAAAGAAGTTTTAGGTCACTGCAAAGTCACACACAGTATACAGGAGACTTTCATTTACCCAACATCCTCCCCTTTTCCTCTCCCCCATATTAATCCCTTTCTATATGTGGATGGTAGCATTGTTATAACTGGTATATAGATAGTGAAACATAGCTATGAAATATTGTCAATGTATACACTATGGTTTACATTTTAGACCATATACTTTTATAAATTTTGATATTTACCAAGTCCTGTGTCCATCACTTTATGGTAATGAACAATTCTCCTGACAACTAAATACCGCCTGTTTGATCTATTCTATTCCTCCCACCCTATCCCCCATGGCCCATGATGACCCCCTAGCTTGACTCATTGGATGACAAGATTCATAGTTACATGCAACAATGGTTTTCCTACCCTATTAGGAACTGCCCTTGTTCTTGAGAGACTCCTGCCTGTCTATTTCTGAACAAATCATTCCTCTCAAAGATGGGGCTCCAACTCCTTCCCACTCATTATGTGGGTCTCCACCCACTGATACAACACATTATAACAGAATGAACACTCACACGCTCCCCAGAAGCCTGCTCTAGGTGCGCTTTGTCCCAAATACACCCCCAAAGAACACCCTAAACCAGTGACCCTTCCTTGTCACTTTGCCATAAGAGCATTTCTACCTCTGTACTTTCAACCTCACACCCACAAATACAGTGTAATGAGTGTGATCTCTGACTCAAACAATCTTGGCAGAATCACAAGAAGAGTCAACAATTAGTGTTGTGAGTCTGGACAATTTACTTAACTTTCTGTGCTCTTTTTATCATTTAAAAAAATGTGTCCAGTAGTGAAATCTATGGTATAATATTTTCATTTGGATGAATTTGTTAATAAAGATATTTATTTATAAGAGTTTCAAGGCCATTCTAATGATGAAATATATATGAATTTCTATTATATTATATCCCAATTATGATTTATACAAATTTATATTGGGCAGTCAAACTGATGTTTTTAAGCAATATTTTGTAAATTTATCTTTATTATGAATTTGCTGAATCACTAAATACCTTTTAAAAATTCCAGTTCATTTGTTTAAACAAAAATGGTTTTGAACTCATTCATGTCAAGTAAAACCATTATTTTTTCAGCAGATTAGAAAGTTTGAACACTATGGGATGTAGGAATAACACAAATCTGCCTGAATTTATCTTTATGGGATTGACAGACTCTGAAAAGTTCCAACGGCTCCTTTTTATACTGTTTCTCCTGATATACCTGATTACATGCTGGGAAATGCAGGGACGATACTGATAATTCACCTGGATCTACACCTTTGCACCCCCATGTACTTTTTCCTCAGTCACTTGCCATTCCTTGACATCAGTCACTCAACAGTCATCACAGCTAAAACCTTAGAGAATTTACTGACTTCCAACAAGTGTATTTTATTTATGGGCTGCCTCACACAGATGTTTTTTTTGTTTTCTTGGCTGTAACTGAATTTCTCCTTCTCTCATCAATGTCCTATGAACACTATGTAGCTATCTGCAGTCCCCTTCACTACCCAGTTTTTATGTCCACAAGACTCTGCCAAGCCCTCATTACCTGGCCCTACATAATTGGTTTTACTGAATCATTAGTAGTTTTTCTTTATATGAACAGTTTGCATTTCTGAAACTACAAAGTAATCTCTTACTTTTTCTGTGACTTAACCCCAGTTTTAATTCTGCCTTGCACTGGCACTCATGATATCAAAATCCTGATATTCACTTTCTCTACTTTAAACATAATGGTGTCTCTTATCACAATCACTGTGTCTTACATGTCCATTTTGTCTACTATTCTGAAAATGAATTCCTCTTCAGGAAAGCAAAAAGCTTTCTCTACTTGTGTCTCCCACCTCCTGGGGGTCACCATATTTACAGCAACATGATTTTTACTTATTTAAAACCAAAGAGGTACTACTACTTGGGAAGTATCGGGTGGCCTCTATCTTCTATACTATGGTGATCCCCATACTGAATCCATTCATTTATAGTCTTAGGAGCAAAGAGGTGAAAAATGCTTTCATTAGTCATGCAGAAGAGAGAGGGCTCAGGCAATTGAAAAGAAAATGATGCTCAACATTTAAGTGCTTTTTACTTTGTTTCTTATTTGAGTATTTAATTTTATTTTTTAAATATGCTAGCACCATTTAATTAGTTTGCATTTCTGCTGAGCCATCCACTATTTCAATACACATCAGCAACATTACCTAGAATACGTTTTAGAAAATCTGCATTTTAATTGAAACCCATGAAATATGTACCAATATTGTGGTTTAAATATACATGTACTTTAGGACAACTAATGTGCAAAACCCTTGTGGTGTTTTCTTTTAAGTTATATCATAGAAATCCCCATGGAAATTTCAAATTCAGAGAAATTTGTTACAGAGAACACATTCAGAAGTCATTCCATTTATTCTGTAGGTAAGAAATATAGCACAGTCATAAAGTACTGCTTTGGACTGAAAAATCTAGGGTTTGGATTCTATATCTGCCAGCTTTTTAGCTGTATATCCCTTAGTAAATAACTGAATCTTTAAATATAGTTTTCTCAGTTGTATAAGAGAATAATACAAAAATCTATGAATTACTATAAAGAGTAAATTAGAATATTAATGGGAATAATTTATGTACTACTAATAAATGTAGGCCACTATTCATCAGAATACTTAATCCTTGCAATATTTTGAATATATAATAGCTTTTGTTATGGAAATGTTCACTGGTGATTTATAAATGCTTTTGGTTAGTCTTATGTACAATTAAATAATAACTAAAAAGGTAAAATAACATTTCAATATTTGTTCTTAGAGCAAAGGAAAATATTGTGATGCAATTAATTTATAGAAAAAAGTATATTTGAACACTGAAGAAAATTTAAAAAATATTTTATGTGTTAAATAAATATAAATATATTAATCATTTTTTATATTTTATTCATGCTGTTCTAAAATTATCTAATATATGTGCATGCATAAATTAATTTTTTTTCAAAATTATTGTCATTTTCTATTTCTCTTTTGCATTTTGAGTTACACTAATCCCTAAAATATTTGGTAATTACTTTTCCATTTAAATTTGTGAGGTGAATGTTCTGTTGGTACATGTGAAATTCAAGAATCTCATCTTGAAATGCTATAAGACCAGAAATTTTATAATTTCATAAGCTCAACTATCTGCACACACTAATATCTCTTTTATGTCTGTCTGCTAACACCATTTGAAAATCTCATTTTGTGATGTGTCAACAAGCTTCAGTAGTATTTGTTTAATTTCAATATGATTTTTAAAAATGTTTCCTTCCTTCTGATTTCTATAACTTCATTACAATCTTTAAGAGAAATAAATATTTTGCTTAAATTCTTTGTTCATTTGAGTTAAAATTTTTGATAGAAAAAGTTTTAACGCTAAGAATGGATAATGAATCCAAATTTTAGACCTCCCATAAATTTTACTAAGATAGTTGGCAAAATTTCCTTTAAAAATTTCCTCTATATTCTGGTATTTCAGTTTTAATTTTCTCTGCTATTCAATGTGCAATTAAGAAACTGTTCTTAATTTTACAAGTATTTGATTTTTTTCATTTAAACTTTTATTAAGAATATTAATTTTATTTTTCACATTTAAGTAATTTGTATTCTTTTAATTTAAATTAAGGTTTTCTTTGGAAAATTATATTTGGCTATTTTCCTAAATAATTTTTTCCTGCTGCATATTTTTTATTTAGAAATTTAACAAGTGACACTCAGATGTTCAGAAATCTTTAGTGATATGACAATATTACATGGCTAGAAAATGACATAGCTAGAATTTGAATTTTGCTCTGCCTTCTGTGAAGCTCAAATTCCTTGAGAGGTATGCACAACTACTTTGTTTTATGTGGAATATCCCTTTCACATCAAACATCAAAGTTCCTACCTTGTGACCATAACCTCTGCTTCTAGTTTGTCCACACAAATACTCCCCACGCTCAGGTTCCCCTGAAGTGTATTTTCCCCTCTTGCCAAACATCAGTTCTGCAAATAATTCCTCAAGGAACACTACTGGAACATTTGAAACTAAATCTAACCACCTTTTAAAAATTATATTTGGGTGGACAGGGTCCTGCCCGGGGGTCTGTGTTGTGGGCGCCTGGAGCAAGAAGCTTGGGACATCTTTCTGTGCAGATTGACGGCATGGACTGATTGGTAGAGATTCATGAGTTTTTAGCCTGCCTGTGGTGGTTAACACAGATGGCTGAGCCCCACCTTTAGGGAAAAAAAAAAAAAAAAAAGCCGGTTTGAGCCACTCTGGCAAAAGGGTGAGAGAGCTTTTCTTTCTGTGGATTTGGCTGTCTGGAACCCCTTGTAGCTTGGGCGAACAAAACAGCTGGATTGAATCAACATCCAGAAGAAGGGAGGGGTAAATCTGCTGAGGGAGTTGATTTACCTAGGTGCCCAGGGATAAGCCCCAAACCCCGCCATGCCAGGGAGAGGGAGCACTCTCCAAGAGAGGGAGGGTTCTGACAGAAGGCAGAGAGTGGATTCTTTACCATCAGTTTGGCTACCTGGACCCCCTCATATCTTTGGTGAGCAATTAAGCTGGCTTAGGAAACCAGATTTACCCAGCAGCCCAGTGATGCTGAGGCTTGGCTCCAGAGGGGGTGGAGTCAGCCAATTTTATCATTCTGTACTGACTAGCATCAGAGTTTCACCTCCCCTGGGAGGGCCAGGAAGTGGGAAGTGCTTGATTAGTGTCCAAGAGCCTAGTTAGGGTCCCCTCAGTAAAGGGGGTGGTCTAGAACAAGACTTATTTTGGGTCCTGTATTTTACCAAAAAAAAAAAAAAAATGACAGTCACTTTAGAAAATGAAAAATAAATTCTTTTTTTTAAAATTTAGTTTAATAGCTAAAAGCTGCTTCAAAACCTGCAGATAGAACCCTGCAGGGAAATTGATTGATAAACACAAGCAGGCTGAGAGGATCCACAAGGACCCTAGCAGGAACACTGATCCTCCTTAGCTTTGCTTGACTGCTTGCCTGTGTGGTTGTTTGGTTTTCTCTGTTAATTTTTTTTCTCTTGCTTTTCTTTCCTCTTTCCTTCCCCCCCCCCCTTCTTTTTCTTTCTTTCTTTTTTAAAATTAGGTGCTGCTAGCTTGTCTCTCCTTTGCTGTGCTTATTCTTCAGTGATTTCCCATTCTCTGTCTATATTGATTTTGTATTCCAAACTATCTCTTATCCTTCCTTCATCTTTCTGCCTTCTGCTTTCTGTTGTGGCTCTTATATATCACGTTTTTTCACATGCCCACAACATAAGGGTGTCTCATTCTCATCTCTTTGAAATCAATTAGTTTCTGGTTCACTACATTCTCCTCTTTATTTTTGTTTTTTTTATTATTCATCTGATTTCAATTCTATTTCCCTTTGTGCCTTTTTGCTAGGTTCTCTGTTTCCTCAAAGCCTCTCAGTGTGTTTCCTCTGGGCTCAGTCCTTGGGCTCCTTTCCTTCTTCAGCACCAGGTTCCCTTGCCAGAGCACCTTGACTTTAAACACCGTCTATAATGGCATGTACGTCTCCATTTATTTATCCATTCCATTCCTTTCAGTGAAGTCCTGATAGATGCACAACTGAATTAGGATGCCTCCATGTGGATGCATAGCATGCCAACGTCAGACTCTGAGCTGCTCCCAGGAACCAACTCCTCCTCTAGCTCCGTACTCAGGAACTCCATCTCATAGGGGTTCTGGTAACAACTTTGCCACCTTTCTTGACTTCTCACTTTCCCTTCACCCCACATCCATCCCATCAGCATATCCTGTGCCCCATCATCAGAACGAGTCCACATCTGTCCCCTTCTCTTTTCCTCCACCTTCCTTCCCTGCTCAGCACTGCCTATGTCAGGACTGTAGTCTCCTTCATCCTCTTGCTTAAGTGCATGGAAAAAGGTATACTGTGATGTTCTGAAAATTGTGCATTAAGTTATATTTATTATTCACAGTGATCAAATATTGAATGTTTTCATTACATTTTCTTTGCTTATTCTGCCAGGAGTTGAAGTTTTTTAAAAAGTTCTCAAATCTTTGACTTACTGTACTTCTGTCATTTTTCAAAAGCAATGCTATTCATTGTGTACACATTTTAAAATTGTTTCCAGAGTTGCTAACAGCACAACTCTCTGATGACACTGAGAGCCACTGAATGTAAATTTTCGATCAATTGTACAAAGCAGAGGATCATACAACACAAAGAACTCCATGGTGAATGATGGGCTGTGGTTAACAGTATAAGTATTATATGTGTGTGTGTGTGTATATATATATATACACACACACACACAAATATAATTTTCATGAACTATAACAAATATACAATTCTGATACACGGTGTTAATAATAGGATGGCTTGTGGAAAAAATACATGAAATGTAATCTATGGACAATAGATAGCAGAAGCAGTAATATTATGATGATGTTCCTTCATCATTTTTAAAAAATGTATCACAACAGTGTAAGATATTGATGGTGGAATCATGTATGGTATGCCTGAATTTTTTTTTTTAGAAATTAGAACTTTATTATAAATGTTTCCAGAATATAAACTGATTTTGTATCAGCATTCTTTGATAACTTTTAAAACTATATGTAAAGCGAATATTCTCACTGTCCTGATTCTGTGATAATCAGGGTGGGCTAAACATTCGCTATATTAGAAACCATGCATGTGTCCCCAGACCTCGTTTTCCTCCCTAGGTCTGGTTTTTAGAATGCTGGTGATAAACTAAGCCTGATTTATTATATGTCCATCCTGTATGGGAAAAGACTGTAACTCTAGGTATCTCTGGTCAACCTTAAGAGATATAGCAGGGGGCTATATCTGGTTGGCGTCCATCTCCCATATGGAGGGACCTGGGTTCGATCCCCGGGACCTCCTGGTAAAAATTTAAAAAATATATGGAAGGTGCGTGGGCTGCCAGGCCCTGTGCGCGGGCGCACCACCAGTTCCCACGAGCCACACAGCAAGATGATGACATAATAGGAGAGTGACACAAGGGAGAGGCAAGATGAGACGTACTGAAAAACCAGCAACTAAGGTTGCGTGGGCAGGATGCCTCTCTCCTACATCAGAGATTCCAAGGATTGAATCCCAGTGAAGACAGGAGGAGAAGGATGAGAAGAGAGGGCAGAAAATGGACACAGAGTTGCCCAGTGAATGGACACAGAAACAGCAAAAACGGGGGGGAGGGGGAAGGGGTGTAAAAATGGATAAAAGTAAATAAATAAATAAATCCTTAAAAAAGAAAAAAAAATAAATAAATAAAACTATATGTAATATACATTTATTATAATGTATCTCAATTTCCACTTTCCAACCTAGAAAATATAGTGCAAGTTAAATTTAAGAAAGAAAAAATAATTGTCTAAATCACTTCATAAATAAAGTCAACAAATATAAAAATATCCCACTCAAAGTAAAACAAAACTCAATCAAGAAAGAAATTCTGCAAAGCCTATTAATCCTAAAATTTCTAATAAATAACCTTTCAAGGGAAAACAAATCCACTATCATAGAAATTTGGTGAATAAAAGTAGAGCCACTCTCATTAAGGGAAATTACATTATATGTAAGAAAAATGTAATAATACTTCTAGGAAATGAGGAAAAGTAATTTCTGTGTTGGGGAGCAAGCATATTAAGTACTTTCTCTTCATTTGGCTTTTGTTAGAGTCTGAAGCACCTGTTCACATTAGAAAAGTGATATGAGCACAAACATCATGAAACCAACTCTTTCAAGTACTTTTTTCAATTCAACTTTGGGAGAACCAAATAAATAGCTTCAAAATCTGAGGATAGACTGGTCCCAAAGCATTTCCTTCTCTGTCCTTTCTTGGCCTTGTTCTTTTTTCTCTTTTCTACACTTAAGGTCCTCTTTCTTAGAGACTACATCTCAGCTTTTTTTTCTCCTTTCGCTTCTTAAGCTTTTCTGTACTGTCACTTACTATTTCCACCTCTGCTTTCTTTCTTTAGATGTTCTTGTGTTTGTCTAAATCTATTTTCTCATAACTTATTTTACTCTTCCGCTTGGGCTGCTCCTTCTCGGTTTTTCTCTCTCTTCTTCCTGGTGCCTTTTTCTCTTCTGATGTGTCTGTTTATGACTGCCTTGATGGGAACTGGTACTGTTTTCTATGGAGAGGTGTTTGTGAAATCCAGATTCTACACTATATGAGTCACAATTATATTCTTGCTGACTAACATTCAGGGGTACTGGTTTTCCTGAGTAGTCCCTGGGGAGCTGACAGTAACTCAGAGCCTGGTCTCAGTCTGCTGTCATGAGCTGGCAGCCACTGAGGTAAACCTTTTTCCACTGTTTGTGAAATACTGTGTGATCTTCGGTAAGTCTGGACAGCTTCAGATGGGAGTCTTTGCTCAAACATTTTATATCTGGGTCTGGAGTCAACCTCTTCTTTGTACCCATAGGTTTCTAAATAGTCCTCTCTCATCTTTCTGAAACAAGTCTTTGGCTCTAAGCCTCTGGCTTTCTGCACTTGGATATAATCTTCAAGTTTGTCTTGAAAAGAGTCATGTTTTCTTTGAATGCTTCATTAGGTTGACAACAAGGGATTCTCCTTATAAAGCTGAGAACTTGGTGGAGAAATCTGATCATATTTGTCCACTAAGAGCTTCAGATTTTTAGCATGAACTTTCCCCACACAGTGAGACTGGGCCACAACTGGGGAGCCAAAAATCATGATGCAGAGATTACAAAATCTATTTATGTCCAGTACTCCACTCCATTTCACCTCAAATTTTGAAATCCTTTGTGATTCAAACCATAGCACTATTCCACATATTTTATAAAGGCATCTGTAAAAAAGTTCAATCTTTATTCATTCAACATGGTATCTTCTCCAAAGCAGGGGCACGCGTCTCCAAACTACTGTCCCCTCCCCACCAAAGTCACAGGCCTGGAAATGAGCTGGGGTGGAGATGGCAGAGAGGCAGAGGCAAGTGCTGAGGCCCCTGCTGCCTTGGCCACCAAGCAGGAGGGGCAGGATGAGGAGCCTGATTGTTTTATCTCACGATTTCTGAAAAAAAAAAAAGCTGTGCTTTCCAGGGAATTCATACTTTTTTATCATTATGAAAGGGCACTCAATTTCTAGTATTTTCCTTAGTATGTTTTATTTAATATTGTCAAACTGAAATAAAATTTACTAGTTTTAAAGTTTTACATGTTATATTATTTTCCACATTTTACACTTTGCTGTATGTCTTAGATGTCTTTCTTATATCTGTATGGATATAATTGTTTTTAATCCACCTGACAATTTTAATTGTTTAAGAGGAACATTTATATTTATTAATTATAAATGTTAATTATAAGTATATTAAATATAATTAAATATATTTCATAAAACTCCATATAAATGCTTATTTAAATCTGCCTTTTTTTCATGTTCTATTTGTGCTCTCTGTTCTATTTTCTTTATTTCTTCCTGAATGCTTTCTTTTGGACTGATTATTTTGTTCAACTTATCTCTTCTATTTATTTGGATGAGATGCACTATTTTAATATTCTTTTAGATATTAACTGAGAAATTATAGTATTTTTGCTTGCCTTATCAAATCTGACATTAATTATTCTTTATTGACTTTCAAGATAATGCACATTTTAAAACACTTTAGATCCATTTACACAAATTATGAAATCTATTATCATATTTTAATATTTTATTGATGTTCTAACTGACAGATATCATTACTATTACTTTATCTATTCACTATTCAATGAGTTTAATTAACAATTATTGTTTCTCAATCCATCCTGAATCTTCTTTTTTTTTTTAACTTTATTTTGTACATTTAATAATTGAACACATAAACAATTGAAAACTAAAAAGTAAACACAGATGAATAAATATGTACATTTCTCAATTAAATGTAATGGATACATGTAAATTTTTTTTGAATCAAACAATATATTACACAAAATATTTGGTTCATAGTAATGCATTCATACAGTATTTGTCCTTTTGTGTCTGGCTTGCTTCACTCAACATAACATCCTGAATCTTGAACCCACCATCTGGGATTCTTTCCTTCTGCTTGAAGAAGGCCCTTTCACATTTCATTTAAAATTAGTTGCTGCTGGCAAACTTTCTCAGTTTTTACTTGTCTGGAAAAGGGTTTGTTTTACTTCATCTTGAAGAACTTTTTCAGTATAGAATTCTACTTTGGCAGTTACTTTCTTAAAGCAGTGTCAAGATCTTATTCCATTGCCTTCTATCTTCCATTGTTGGTGTTGGTAGTCATTTCTTCAATTTTTACCACTTTACTGGTAATATCCTTATTTCCTAGCTACTTTTAAGATTTTCTTTTAAGTTTTCAATATGCCTACATTTGCATTTATTTTGATTTTTCCTTCTGGGTTTTGTTGACTCTATAAATCAATGCCTCATCAATTTTTGAAAATTGTTAGACATGATCTCTTCAAATATAGCTTCTGCCCTCTTCTCTGTTTAGTCTTCTTCTAGCATTTCCATGGAAATATATGTTGTAACTTCTCATTATATTCTCTATTATTCTATCATTCATACTCTCCAATATTTTCCATTATTTTTCTCAGGTTTCATTTTTGGTATATTTCGAGGCTCATTCTTCTAGTTCACCATTCTCTCTTCTGATATATTTTTCTTATTCGCTGAGTTCTTCATTATTTAATAGTATTTTTAATTTTTTAGTTTGTGTGTGTGTGTGTGTATATATATATATATTCCTCTTTGTCACTTTTTAAACTCTCCAGTACATTATTATAATTTTTAAGTTTATCTTTTATGTCTTTGAAGATAATAAGTAGTTTTATTTTTCATTCTTCACCTAATATGCCAGCATATGGAGTTCCCAAAGTGTGATTTTGTTGCTTCTAACTCATATTATCTTGTTTCCTTTTTTACCTTGTCATTTTTTTTATTATTTCTTTGACATTATATTTCAAAACTATACAAATGATTTGAGGCCAAGTGTGGTGCTAATCTCTTTCAGAAGGAACTTTAGTTTGCTTCATCCAGTCCCTGTGGACATCATCCAGGACAAATTTCATCTAATTTGAAGACTTGAGTTTTTAGGTACTCTTTTACTTTTTCTTACACTTATACCCAAAGAACAGTCTATCAGGGTCCCAACAAAAAGAATTGGGTGGATTATCAAATTTTACTCTTGTTGACCCTGGGCTTTGGTATGTGTGTCAATAAAAGCTTAGTGTTGTCAAATGCAATTATCAGCCTCTTTGCTTCTTTTTCAACTAGATAAACACAGGGCGCATAAGCAACCCTGAATAATGATTCCTAGTTCTGTATTCCTATCTTTTTCTAGATCTTGACCCAGGAACACTTAACTTTATTAAATAAAGAAAAAGAAGAGGAAATATTTGTTATGCTTATTTAAAAAAAATAAAAGGATTTGCTGTGGTTTGTTTACTTTCACCATGGAAACCACGGTCTGTAGACATGGGACTTTGATTCAGAGGGGTGGAATATAGGCAGTGCAGGAGGGGAGTAACTACAACTCCTGTGCTTAAGCAGCCTCCCTGGTGGTCTTAGAAGTTCCTTCCTCATCCCTGTGCCCTGTGCTATGAACACTGGGTTGGAGATCTGCCCTCTTCCAAATGGCAATGTGATGCTAATGCTAAATAAATACACCAACAAACTGGATTTCTCCTTACTAGACAGGGAAATGCATCATTGAGTTGGAAGGGTGTGTACCCTTTGGAGGCAAGGACAGACATCTAGGTAAGGAATCAAGTTGGGTAGTCACATGTTTGGGAACTAGGAAAAAGTCATAGATGTCTCATTGTGATGTATCTTGAACCTCAGGCAGGGATTGGCCAGACAGGTAGGGGCAGAGATAGCCTGGATTCAGGGTCTGTACAGACAGAGGAGTTAGGGCACACAGAGGAGACCTCCCTGCTCCCATTCCTTCTGCTGGTCCCTACTTCCCTTAGCCTTCAATGTTGACCCTGCTGAGGAGGCTTCTCTAACCATACTATTAGTTCTTCATGGGGGAGTAACCAGCAGAAACTATGTCCTCTCCTGTGGTATTAATAATTAACTTAACTGTGCACATTTAATGAGCTGTTTGTCCATCACATGGTCACATCCATGCTGCTTCTGATCTGTGGCACTCTCTGAGCTGTGTAAGGAAGGCCTTCCTCTTCATTTCCAGAAGGTTGGGGAAGGGGAAGGGGAGTGAACATAAAGGGCAGAGTGTTTCCTTGCAGTCCCTAATGGAATGTGGAATACTGGAAACTGTTTCAATAGTGTATTGGCCATGCTTTTTGCAGATTTCTTTATCCATTTATGTTATGAACCCAATAGATTTAATTACCCTGAAATTTCATCTCCAGAAAACATGAATATAGGAATGGACTCAAAAAGATTTGGTTTTCCAACATATAATCATGAAATATTTCAAAAATAATGGAAAGCTGAAAGAATTTTACAGTTGATACTTATTGCCCATAATATTCTACCATTAACATTTGAATGCACTTCCTTCATCAACACCCCATTTATGAATTAACTTATTTTTATCCATTTCAAGAAAAGTTGCAGAGATCAGTAAATTTTACTTAATTCAGAATGAATATCTCTAGAGTTCAATATTTTTAGTATAGCTATTTTTACTTAATATTTACATACAATGAAATACACATATCTTAAGTGATGAGTTTTAACAATACATACCTATTCAAACAAACCGCTATCAAGCTATAAAATATTAACCTTTACTCCATAAAGTAAATCCCACCTAGTAAATCCAAGCTCTATTCCTACAAAGTCAAACAGTGTTCTGACTGTTTTCCACCACATATAAGTTTTTCCTGTTTTAAGGAGCTCATATTCATCAAATCATACTTTATTAACTCTGTTGGGTAAGGCTTCTTTCTCTTCAGGATAAGTATGTTGTATAAAGAAGTAGTTAATTCTTTTTAATATTCTGTAACTTTCAATTGTATGAATTATCACCCATTGTTTATATATTCACCTATTGATGGAAATCTGGACTGGTTCCAGTTTGGGACTATTATGAATAAATATGCTATGATCAATGCAAATATTCTCTCTGTCCTGATTTTGTGATAATCAGGGTAAGCTAAACATTTGCTATATTAGAAACCATGCGTGTGTCCCCAGACTAGTTTTTCTCCCTAGGTCTGGTTTTTGGAATGCTGGTGATAAACTAAGCCTGATTTATTATAGGACCATCCTGTATGGGAAATGACTGTGACTCTAGGTATCTTTGGTCAACCTTGGGAGATATGACAGGGGGACAGATGTAGATCAAATGGTTGGGCATCTGTCTGCCATGTGGAGGGACCTGGGTTCGGTCCCTGGGACCTCCCTGTAAAAACTAAAAAAAATATATAGAAGACACATGTGCCACCAGGCCCCGTGTGCTGGTGCACTGCCAGGATCCATGAGTGGGTGAGCCACCAGGCCCCACAAGCCATGCAGCAACATGATGACATAACAGGAGAGTGATACAAGGGAAAGCCAAGATGAGGCATGCCGAAAAACCAGGAACTAAGGTGGCACAGGTGGTAGGATGCCTCTCTCCCACATTGGAGGTGCTGAGGATCAAATCCCAGGGAAGACAGGAGGAGAAGGATGAGAAAAGAGGGCAGGAAATGGACACAGAGTCACTCAGCAATGGACACAGAAACAGCAAAAATGGGGGGGGGTGAGATAAAAATGTATAAAAGTAAATAAATAAATAAATCCTTAAAAAATGTATAGGGGAGGAAGATATGGACTATAGTTAGTAGTACTACTTTGACAATGCCCATTCATGATATGTTAACAAATATTTCACAGCAATGCAGGGTGTTTGTGGGGAGGAGGGTGTGATGTGTGGGAGCCCTGTATGATCTTATGCATGTTTGTTTTGTAAGTTCAAGATGTTTGCTGAACATTTATAGTTTATGTATGTTCATGTATGAATGATATACTTCAACAAATTGTTTAAAAAAAATATGCTATGATCATACTTGTAGATATCATTTCATAGGATTCTGGAGATAAATGTCATCATTTATTTGGAGTCTAAGGACCAGAGGAGGAAACTCCCACAATTAGTCCCAACAGACTCAAGAATGTTTCTGACATCAGTGATTTGTGCTCAGCCAAGGCCTACTCCTGGCCAAGGGCTAGAAGGGGTCAGGGTTTTTAGACTTTGTTACCCTAGCTCCACTGGTTCTCTATATGTCTTCTACAATATAGAGATTATAGACCAAACTACTGTGGGATGGAGAAAGCAGAAATTTCCTATTTCACCTTTAGTCTTGGCTTAGGATCTGAACAGGCTCATGAGCAGAACCAGATAAAATTTCTTACTTGCTTTGTGAATATTGACACATCCTTTCCTCTCTGAGCCTCAGTTTCTTTCTGTGTAAATAAAGGGATTAACTCCTTTGTCTGAGGAACATGTAGGCCTGAGAGACTGGGGCAGGAACTGCACCCATAGATTTAGGTGTGTGATGGTTTAAGTGATGCTGGGATGTCCTCTCTCCCCTCTGCTCTCTTTAGCCACCAGTGTAGACTCTGGAAGCCCCAAAGTCACCCCTCTTTGCAAGTGCCGGACAGGATCCTGTGCATGCCTTCCCACTAGTGCCAGCTCCAAAGATTCCATGATGGTCAGGGAGGAGCCACATGCTTGAGCAGGAGTTCACTTACACTGTGGTCTCCTGGAGATTTTCCTCTGAAGTCCTGCTCCACCTCACAGAAATGGCTCACAGAGCACATATAGTGTTGGGGTCCTGTCCCAGTGTTGTCTCTTGGAGTGTAAGAAGATTAAGCAATTGTGTGTATGTGTAAATGACTTTATGTGTAGTTGGGTGTCCACACACAGACTCTTTTATTGCTAACTCTCATTTATAAATAACCACAGAGTTCTAGGTATGATCACGGGCTTTTGTACACAGCTTTTCCTTAATAATGACATCAGCACATATTTCTAAGTAGACCTAGTGGGCCTGGAGAGCCCTTTCATCCTGACTTCCTCTTCTCTGTCCCTCACCTGCATAGAGAAGCTGCAGAGAAACTCCCAGGATGAGGAGGTCAAGAGTAGCCACTTCAGGAAGGCTGTGTTGCTGAGAAACCAGGATAAAAATCTATCACCAATGTTTAGTAGCTCCTGAGCCCTTCACATGGAATAGTATAGAGGTGGAGGGCAGAGCCAGGCACCCTATCAACTTCTTGGATGGGATTAATGTGATGCTCCCTCATCTCTGCCCCCATTCCCAGGACTTCACTTCCAATTAAGCATGGTTGGGAGGAACCAAACCAGGGCCCTAAACCCTGACTGCCATCCCAATGCCCTTTCCCCTACAGCACACTACTCCTGCAGCCCTGAGCTGGGCTTGAACATGTGATAAGCATCCAACTGTGCTGTTGGAGGGCTCTCTATAACTTCCCCAACATTTTAGCTTTTGCTTTGTGGATATCTGTGAGATTTCTAAGTATAATTCCTGGCTTAAGAAGTTCCAAACAGAGAATACTCCCATGATGTGGATTTGAGTGATAGGCACTGGGAATTCCCATGCTCAAGGAAGGTGGGACTTAAGTTCTCTTCCTCTCTGAGCCAAGATGGAGAGGGTTAGTTGAGGTGTATGAAGATCATCATCACTAAGGTAGAGGGAAAGTGCTGGGGAGCAGTGGAGGTGATGCTGAAAAGGGAATGTGAGTCCAGTCAGAGGCCCTGAAAACCAAGTTGAAGAATCAAGAATTTAACGTGTTTTAGAGAGGCAAGGAATTAAGAGTTTAATGTGTTTTAGAGAGTTGAGAAATCAGGAGTTTAATGTGTTTTAGAGTTACACTAGTGTTGATGAACCTTGAAAGCTGATTGGGCCTGGGAGAGTCAGAGTCAGAGCTGGGCCTGGGAACAGGGCTTTAGAAGCAGGCTTGGTGTTCAGGGTGGACTGAAAGTTGAGGTTTTGAGTAAATGAGCCAACCATAGATTCTCCTTGGTATTCCCTGAGTGAAGGGCTCAGGAGACACTCATCTCAGGAATCCAGCCCTTGTTAGAGCTCTGGAAAATTCTTTTGATATTAAATGAAGTTGAAAACACAAAATGTAGGTCCTGTTCCTAACAAGATGGTGAATTAGCACAGCCTGCTGTCTCTATCCCATGAAATATGTTCTTGAAAAAGCTGCAGAGGAAAACATGGTATCCAGGAACAGACAAACCCTCAATTATGGCAAACCTCTGGGAGGAGGGAAGGCTCTTTTGGCCTGGGATGTGCATGTGTGTGTGTATGTATGTGTACCTTTGTGTTTTTGTGTAGTGGAGAAGGTGAGTAGCTAGCTGCAGCCTGGAGCACAAGCTGCCTTCCACACCTATGAGAGGCAAGGCTGAAGGGAAGTGCTTTCAGTTCTGCACTGGGCTCTCCTCACTCATTACTTTCTGAAAAGCTTTGCCTGCCAGGCCTAACATCAGGAAACAGTGACAAAGTTCAGGTCTCTAAGTAGTGTTAACAGGAGTAAAGTCAGAGCAGCACAATAGCCCTGTTGGATGAGGAACTGGGAAAAAAAGTGGGGAATGATGTCTCCAGGCAACCACACACCCTCCTTTCTCCAAGGTCCCACAACCAGTGGATTCTGGTGTGATCCCAGTGCTGCATGTTCCTAGAGTCTTGAAAGTGAAGCCCTGACATGATGATTCCTTGGATTTTAAGACTTCCTGGGTGAGTGTTGATAGGGTCTGGGCTGCTGCAGCCTCTCTGCCCAAAGGCCACTCCTTTCCCTCGCCTTTCCTCACAATTGCCTGACATCAATCAGGGTCTGGCATCCATCCCCTCCCAACTTTCTACAGGATAAATGAACTCAGGGGCCATGAGGCAACTAAACAGCACAACTATCTTAAAAAGAAACAACTGGGAATTACATGACCTGGGAAACAGAAGTCTAAGACTAGATGGATCAAAATTTTAAAATAGTAATATTTAATGATAACAAAGAAAACAAGTATAAATATTCAACATGTGAAATGAAAAAATCTGAAAAGAATAAAGTTGAAATATTAGTAATAAAAATATAATTTTATTATTGGTAATAGCTGTTGGGATTCAGTTCTTATAGGTCATTGAGGTCAATAATGAATAAATGTTTTTTAATATATTTTGCTCAATGTACTTTTTCATATATATATACATCATTTTTGTCTCTTTTCCTGTCTATATGTATCTCTGAAAGAAAAATCAGAGTATGCAGAATATGGCATTTTACCTTGGACACCAAAGATTTACTTCAGCAAAGGAAGCCAGAATGGAAGTAGCTTTGGAGTTCTAGGAATGGAAAAGGACATTTTTAGACATAGAAAGCAGATTTGTTTGAATTCTACTGATTAGACCAGGGTTTCTACATCTTAAAGAGAAGCTTTAGGGTAGAAGAGCTTTATTTTTAATTGAGCCAAAGGAAATGAACTAGGGGCTTAATTTGCTCTCTGGGTTAACTACCTTGGTGGGGATTTAAAATTCTAAAAGACAAAGAGGAAACTTAAGAGGGCATTTGGAGGCGGGGGCCTAAGGGACTCTCAAGCTTTCTCTATACAGTTTTATATGTCCAGCTCTGTATCTTTACTTTCATCAGATTAAAAATTAATAGCAATTGTGGAAAAACAACTAGAAAAGCCTATGAAATGAAACTCTTTTCCATTCTTCTTTATGTGAATGTGTTTGCAAGAGATGAGGGGAAGTTTCCTGCAGTATTGATGCAGATACAAATCAGTATCTTTAATCAAACCACCTGTTTTGTATGATTTCACTCCGTACTATTTTCATTCATTATTTCTTTTAAATTGTAACCAAATTATCCATGCCAAGGATATAAAAATAATTTATAATGTTTATTGTGACAAACAGCAAAACTCCTTTTCTAGCCTCAGCCCCCATTGACCTTCTGCAGAATTTTCCACTTCTAATTGCATTGGCTGACTATTGTGGGTACATATTTCTGTTTATAAACATGTACATGTCTTTCTTTTTCATTCATCCTACACCCTACACCCCACCATATATGAGAAACTTCATCTACCCTCATCTTTCCAAAAATAGACATATTTTTAGGTTAATTTTCTGAGATCAATAAATACTACCATTTTCTTGTATTCTTGAATGAATTTCTACCTTTGTAGAGCCTCTCCTCAGTTGTGTGATGATCCCTGATTTTCTTTTCATGTTGAGGAGTCGAAACCTAGAGATGACAGAAATCTTTGAATGTGTGAAGTCTTCATTGTGGCCCTTACTCTGGTGTGCTCTGTCCAGGCTTGTCCTTGAGGGTCTTGTGATATCAGTCAAATTAAGTCTAGAGAAACTGAGGCAACACTCAAACATCTTTTAAAGTTTGTGTCCCCCATTATGTACAATAACACCAGCAAAGATTTAAGTAATAATACATTTTAGGAGTGATATCATTGTTATTTAAGTTAACTCTTTACAACTGTATAACATACTACAGAGGAATTTGAAAATCACAGGAATTCCATTTAACAAGCTATAAGCTTAAATGAATGAATAATTCAAAGTAGAATTTCAGACATTATAAAAGGTGTTGTAAGGTAAGATATTTAAGATTGTGATTTGGAGATAGAAGGACTTGCATTGCAGCCCTCTTACTGGTATATAGCCCCAGAAAACCTTTTGCGTATATATTCAACCATTAAATACCTGATAGGGCTTTTCATGGGGAGTAGTTAAATAAAATAAATGTGAGGCTTCCAGTTAAACATGTAACACAGTAGTTGGCATAGGAGAAAACTTCAGTAAACAAATATGAACTGCCATGGCAAAAATGTAACAAGTAGAAAATATATCAGAAAATGAGTATATTGTTTGGGGAATGTAAAATTAACCTTTAACAAACAGCATATGACTGATAATCATAAAAATAAGAGTATTAATTATGTCTGGATGTGATGGAAGGGTACATGAGTGTGGTGCATGCAAAATCTCAAAGTTACTGATTTTGTTCTATTTCTTATGAGTTGGTTAATGAACTGCCCTTTGTTTTAGAATTATTCTATATATCTTAGAAAATCATTTTGTATATTCCCTTGAAATATGGCTAGTGTAACTGAGAAATGATTTTTAGGTTAAATTTAATTGAAATTACCAGAATATACTAACTAGTGGTGAATATCAAATTATTCTCAAAGCCAGATAAAGATATTATGAAAAAAGAAAATTACAGATGCATTTCCCTAATGAATATAGATGCAAAAATCCTCAGCAAAATATGTGCTCATCGAATCCAACAGCATATTTAAAGAAATTTACATTATGATCAAGAGGTTTTTATCCCAGTCATGCAAGGGTGGTTCAACATAAGAAAATAAACTAGTGTAATACAACACTTCAATAAATTGAAGAAGGTAAATAACTTGATCATCTTAATGCAGAAAAGGCTTTTGACAAAAAACTACAGCCTTTCTTTTTAGTGAAAAATTTTATTGAAGTATATCATTCTTAAATGAACGTACATAAACTATAAGTGTATAGTAAAAGACGTGAACTTACAAAACAAACATGCATATCATCATATAGGGCACCCATATGTCACCCCACCACCAACACCTTGTAAGGCTGTAAAACATTTGTTAAAAAAACTATGAAAAAGCATTATCAAAATATTATTCCTGACTATGGCCCATATCTTAAATTTGCTGAATTTTCCCCTAACCCACCTAATTAACATCCTGTATTAGTGTTATATATTATAGTTCATGAGAGAATATTTTTGCATTTTTTCTGTTAACTACAGTCCATCTTCCACCACAGGATTCATTGTGTTATATAGTACCATTTTTTGTAAAATCCTTACAAAGCGTATAATCAGTGCCTCTAATTTTCATTACAGAGTTGTGCTGTCATCACCTCAAACAATTTTTATGAGATTTTCATTACTCCAAAAAGAAAAATACCATACTCACTTATCCCCCATTCTTGCCCCTTAGAATTGATGTATTTTCTTTGACATTGCTGCAAAAATATTACAATATTACTGTTAACTATCATCCATAATTTACATTTGTTGTAATATTCCTGTGTATCACTATATTCTTAACACTCTGTAAGTTAACACACTTATATTTATACTATTAATCACAATCTTCATCCACCACCAAAATGACTATGTTACAGTCCCTAGATTATTTTCTAGCTAACTTTCAATTGACATTTCTATCCATAGGTTACCCCTTTTCAGGAACATTTATAAATCAGCAATGTCAGTTACACATACTATAATGTGTTACCATTAACTCAATTAATTTCTGTACTTTTACAATAGACCTTATTAAAAATTCTACACGCAAAATGTATCGGTTCCCAATCTCAACACACATTTTATTTCCTAGTAACCTATGATCTAGAGTTCACTTCTGTGTGCTTACTCATCCTATTTATTTCATATTAGTAGGGCCATACAATATTTCTCCTTTTGTGTCTGGCTTATTTCACTCACTGTACTATTCTCAAGCTTCATCCACATTGTAACATGCATCCTGATTTCATTTCTTCTTACAACTGAATAGTATTCCATTGTATATATATATATATCACATCTTGTTTATCCATTCATCAGTTGATGTACACTTGGGCTGTTTCAAATATTTAGAAATTGTGAATAATGCTTCTATGAACATCAATGTGCATATGTTAGCTCAGGTTGTTTCTTTCCATTCTTCTGAATATAGTCCTAGTAACAAGATAGGTGGATCACATTGCAAGTCTGTATTGAGCTCCTCAATGTACCATCTATCTGTCTTCCACAGAGGTTACACCGTTATACATCCCCACCAACAGTGAATGAGTATTCCTATTTCTCTACATTCCCTCTAGCATGTGTAGTTTTCTGCTTTTAAATAATGGCTATTCTATAAGGTGTGAAATGATACCTCATTGTAGTTTTGATCAGCATTTCCCTGAAAGCTAGTGATGTTGGACATTTTTCATGCACCTTTGGCTATTTATATTTCCTCTTTGGAAAAAAAAAATATTCATTCACGTATTTTGCCCATTTTTAAATTGGGTTGTTTGCCTTTTTGTCATTGAGTTGTGTGATTGCCTTATGTAACAAGGACACCAAACTCTTAAGTGATAGGTGGTTTCCAAATATTTCCTCCCTTTGTGTAGGCTGCATTTTTACCTTCTTGACAAAGTCTTTTGAAGAACAAAAGTGTTTAATTTTGAGGAGGTCCATTGATTTATTTTTTCTTCCATTACTTGTGCTTTGGATTATGGTTTAAGAAACCATCACCTACCACAAGATCTTGAAGAGGTTTCCTTATATTTTCTTCCAGGGGTTTTATGTTTCTCACTTTTATATTTAGGTCCTTGATACATTTCAAGTTAATTTTTGTATAAGGTGTGGAATAGGGGCCTTCTTTATTTCTTTTTCCCTGTACAATTTACTGAATAGATTGTTCTGGCCCCACTGGGGGGAAGGTCTTGAAGGTCTTTTCAACAATCACTTGACCACAGATGTGAGCATATATTTCAGAGTTCTGAAATTTGTTTCAATTGGTCAATATGTATATTTTTATGCCTGTGCCATGTTGGTTTATTGTACCTAAGTAATATGATTTAAATTCAGGAAGTGAGAGTCCTATAACTTTGTTCTTTTTAAAGATATTTTTGACTTTTGGGGGCTCCTTACTTTTCCAAATCAATTTGATAATTGTCCTTTCCATTTCTGCAGAAAAGGCCATGGGGGTTTTATTGCATTGAATCTGTAAATAATTTTATGTAGAATTGACACCTTAATGATATTTAGTCTTCCAATCCATGAACACAGAGTATCCTTCCATTGATTTAGATCTTCTTTGTTTTTTTTAAGCAATGTTTTGTAGTTTTCTTAACTCAGGTCCTTTAAGTATTTAGCTAAGTTTATATCTAAATATTTAATTCTTTTAGTCATTAATATAAATTTAATTTTTTCTGACTTCTTCCTCAGGTTGCTCAAGAGTAGTGTATAGAAACACTACTTAGTTTGGTTATTAATCTTGTATCCCATCACTTGATGAACCTGTCTATGAGTTCTAGAGGCTTTTTTGTGGCTTTTTAAGGATTTTCTAGATATAGGATCATATCACCAATGAAAAGCAAAGTTTGTACTTTTCTTTTTTTTTTTTCCCTATTTGGATGAATTTTTTTTCCATTTTCTTGACTAATTCTCTAGCTAGAATCCCCAGCACAGTATTGAATAACAGTGGTGATGGCAGGCATCCTGTCTTGTTCCCAATCTAAGCAAGAAATATTTCAATCTTTCACCATTTTGTAAAATGTTAGCTGTGGATCTTTCATATACGTACTTTATCATGTTGAGAAAGCTTCCTTCCATTCCTACCTTTTGGTGTACTTTTATCAAGAAAGAAATTTGGCAAGCAAATGATATGAGTCAACCAAATTGGATAGGAAGAAGTTAAACATTCAGCATTCGCTGATGATATCCTATAACTAGAAAGTCCCAAAAGACTAAAACAAAACTACTAAAGCTAATAAAGAAGTTAAGCAAAGTGACAGGATACTAAATTAATGCAAATATCGGTGGTGTTTCTATACAATATTCAGGAGCAATCTGAGGAGGAAATAAGGAAAAAATCTATTTTCAATAACAATGAAAAGAATCAAATATTTAAGAAGAAACACAACCAAGCAGATAGAGGACCTGGTTTCAAAATCCTAAAAAACATTGCTTAAAGAAATCAAAGATGAACTAAAAATATGAAGGGCAATCCCTGTTCATGTGTTGGTAGACTAAATTTTGTTAAGATGTCACTTCTACCCAAATTGATTTACAGATTCAATGCAATTCCAATAAAAATCCCCCAAAACTTTTTGCAGAACTGAAAAAGCAAATTATCAAATTTATTTGTAAGGGTAAATGTTCCTATATAGCCAGAAATTTCTTAAAAATAAGAATAAAATTGGAGGACTCTCAGTTCCTGACAAATCATATTATTAGCTACAGTAGTTAAAGCAACATGGTAGTAGCTTTATGATAGACATATATATACCAATGGAACAGAATTAAGAATTCACAAATAGACACTTAAATCTATGGTCAAGTGATTTTTGTCAAGGCTCTTATGTCCACCTAGCTGTATCAGTCCATTTAACAAATGGTACTGGGAGAACTGAGTATCCATATCCAAAAGAAAGAAAGAGGATTCCTATCTCACACCTTATACAAAAATCAATGCAAAATGCACCAGAGAACTACATATAAAAGCTAGAAACATAAAATGCCTAGAAAATAATGTAGGCAAACATCTTCGAAATTTTGTGGCAAGTGCTGTTTTTTTAAACATTCCACACGAAGCACAAGCAATGAAAGAAAAAGTTAGATAAATAGAACCTCCTCATGATTAAATATTTTTTGCCTTAACTGACTTTGTCTAGACAGTGAAAAGGCAGCCCACTCAATGTGAGAAAATATTTGGAAACCATATATCAGATAAACATTTGAGTTCCAGGGTATATAAAGAGATCATACAACTAAATAATAAAAAAGAAGCAAACCAGTACAAAAATGGGCAAAGGACTTGACATTTTTTTCCAAAGAGAAAATACAAATGGCCAAAAAGCACATGAAGAAATGTTCAGCATCAGTAGGTGTTAGGGAAATGCTGATCAAAACCACCATTTCACACCTTATAGAAAGGCCATTATTTAAAAACTCTGAAAGCTACACATGCTGGAGAGGATATGGAGAAGTAGAAATACTAATTCACTATTGATAGGGATGTTGAATGATGCAGCCTCTATGGAAATCAGTTTGATTATACATCAAGAAACTAAATACAGAACTTCTGTATGAAGTTCCATAGGAATATACTCAGAAGAACTGAAAGCAAAAATGCCAACTGATATTTGCACACCAATGTTCATAGCAACATTTTTCCCAAATGCTAAAATATGGAAATGACACAAGTATCTATCAAGTGATGAATGAAAAAACAAAATATGGTATATACCTAAAAAGGAATGCTATTCAGCTGTAAGAAGAATTGAAATACGATGCATATGACAATATGTTAAATGAAATAAGCCAAACACAAAAGGATAAATATTGTACAGTTTCAATAATATTCAATAACTACAATGTGTAAACTCATGGATTTAAAATCTAGTGTACAATTCACTACTAGATAGAACAAGGGTTCATAAAGGGGAGCTGATGCTTAATGTATGCAGAATTGTTAATAAGATTGATTGCAAATGTTTGAAAATTGATAGAGTTGATGTTACCATATTGCAGGCAGTATAACTCCTGATATATAAATGTGATCATGGCTTGTCTACGGCCATACCATCCTGAACGCGCCTGATCTCGTCTGATCATGGCTAAAAGTTATAGTCGAAGAATGTAGAAGTCAATAGAAAGAAACCTAAAGGAAAATTTTGGGATTGTATAACATAGTGAGCTTGGTGGTGGATGAGGAATATGGAAAATATTACAAAAAGAAGAATGTTCTTCTATGAACTAGAATAAATGTATATAACTATTACAAGGTGTTAATATAGTGATACATGAGAAAATACAATTAATGTCATTTACGGACTATAGATAACTGTAATATTTTAATGTAGTGTCAAGGGTCACAAAGATACTATATCAATGTCAAGGGTCCAAAATAGAGGATTATAAGAGGAATGAGAATATGTTTTTTTGGAAGAAAAGAACTGTTCTAAAATCGACTGAGGGGAAGACAGCACAACTCTGTGATGAAACAGAGAGTCACTGAATATAAATTTTGGATGAATTTTATAAGATATGGGACTGTATAATACTGTGAACACTGAGGTAGATGATGTGCCATGATTACCAGTAAACATATGAGAACATTCCTTCATGCATTATAATAATGTAAAATACTAAAACATGGTGTTAACATTAGGGCAATTTATGGGAAAAATATACCTAATGTAAGTTAAGGACTATTGCTAGCATTATTATTTCAATATTTTTATCAATTATAAAAAATGCTTCACAACAATGCAAGATATGGTTGATGGGGAATTATATGAGAATTCTATATGTGATGCATGATTGCTTTGTAAATTCCCTGTACAATTTTTGTAATAAAAAATACATATTTAATCTAATTAGAAAATATAATAAAAATGAAGTGCAAATCTCCCTAACCACTCTCTCACAGGCCCACACAAGTCTGCCCTAGCTGCATACTTATTTCCTTCTTTTCCATCCATATAAAATAATTAAAGTACACTCCTGATGATTGTATAAATTGCCTATACCCGTTCTGGGACAGCCCCTCAGACTCAAAGTAGAATTCTTGTGTTTGCTCATTCATTTACCCTTCATTTATTCATTCATAAGTTAATTGTCTCCTAATTGACAGGAAAAAAATTTCAGTGAAAGTCTCAGTGAGCTTCATACCTTCACTCCAATCTTTATATTTTTTTTCTGGCCCAGGGAAATCAGGTCCAAGAAAATTCAGGGAAAATCTGACCCAGGAGAAATCAAACCCCTTACAACCCAGCTCCCATCAATCAGAGACAATTTTATTTCCATCCTTCCCTAAAGCTTAAAGAAAGGCCTTTTCATCTTGTATGGAAGAATGTAAACCAAGAAACCATTGAAGGATTTTTATTTCACCTCCTAGTTGTAGGTGATGTCCCAACCTCTCCCCAGTTGATAACACTAATTTAGTCCTGAATATCCATCAGTTGGTAGCCAAATTTGTTCTCCCACAGTCAGATCTCAGATCGCCAACTTCATGGAAGAATCATTGGGATCTGAATAAATGCCAAGACTTCCAGTAACCCTTGTGTGACATCACCAGTGACATAGCTCAGTTCCATGGGCTGTGTTTGATCCTAAAAATGGCAACATAAAACATTTGACAATTGTTGAAGCAAGGAATTGGTTGTGGATAAAAGAGATTTTATAAGAAAAATAAATTGAAACTTCTCCCTGCTCTCAAAAAGGTGACCATCCATTGGGGTAGAGTGATGGGTGTGCAGGGAATGATAATTATGATGGGCTGCTGCTTTCTCCCAAACTTTTCATTTGATTCTGGTTGAAACCTGTTTCTTTTGCCCTGGTCACAAATGTGCACTCAGAACAACTCTCAGTTCCCTTTGTCTCTGAGACTTCACACAGGCTGTTCCTTCTGACTTAAAAACTTTAGTTCCCCTCTATTCCTTGGCCCATGTATCCAAGGTTTGTTGTTCAAGAGAGTTGATCCTAGCCAAGCTCCTGTATTTGGGGCCCAGCTCCATTGTTTACTGGTCATGTGATCTTGTACAGTTCAATTGAGCTCTCTATGCTTTACTTTCCTCTTCTGTAAAATAGGGAGAATTTTATCCATCTCATATTGTTGTCATTGGGATCAAATCTGTTGATATATGTGAACACAGTGAATGGCTGGTACAGAATAAAACCATTTGAATACTTGCTGTCATTGTTATACTTAAGTCATAGCTTACTGAGCATGTCTTACCTAGATTTTCTTGCTTAATGTATTGAGAGTATGTAATTATTCCCCATTATAGTACTCAGGTTTCATGGGAGATTTTCAGTCACAAACCTGTCTCCTCCAAATGGAATGCAACTACTTTGGGTAAAGACCACTGCTACCTCTCCTTTGAAGTTCTAGAAAGTATGACAGGGTCTGACACAGATTAGGTTCAGCTAATGTATGGTAACTTCTCCAAAGGACACATCAATCATTTACATCACTAGAATGGGATTATGTGATCTGGCACCTGGAGGTGCCACTGTTATTTTATCTTACTGAACCAGAGACCCAAGAAATGTTATTGTGAATGTCCTCAACCCTCCATGTACTTCTCTTTCAGGCCTCTAAAACAGGGTAATTACTGTCCTCATAAAAAAGACTGAGCTTAGGACATCTGTGGTCAAACTGTCAGGGAATTTTAGGAGTACTCTCTGGTAAAAAAAATCTACTGTCCTCTGCTTGAGTCAAACATCTGTATTTGTTCTGGAGGCCATTTAGATTGGTGGGCCACACTATGGGAGATGTTTGTGTTGGATGTGGTGGGAGGTGTGGGAGGTGGGCAACATGGGAATCCGAGTGGGTTCCGTATAATATTTTAGGTAATCTAAGCACCTCTTAAAATATATGTATATATATATATATAAAATAACATTTTTGTAAGCAAATACACATATATGCATATATATTTATATATCATTTTACAAATGTTTGAAAAAATAAATAAATAAAACAATAATCATTTAAAAAAAAAAAACAAAAAAAAAAAAAAAAAAAAAAAAAAAAAAGAAAAGGAGAACTAGAAGATTGTGGAAAACATTTGAGGATAGATTTAAGAAACTTGTGTATGGTGAGTAGGGATGCATAAGAAAATTAAGACACAATAAAATCTGTCATCTGGGGAAGAGAATGACTTGATTTGTATGACTCCATAAGACAGAACAAGGACAATTGGTTGGAAAACAGCCAAAAAAGATCTGTGCTTGTTCATGGATATATAAAAAATGCCACTGTGGCTCATCCTTCCTCTTCAGACTTTTCTTGCACCATGCCACACTTCAATTTAAACTATGGCCTCAGGGGAATACTTAGGGTTTTCAGAATGTCCTGTGCCATTTTCCACCTCCTAACCATGAATTTTTATTTATAAATTTTGTTGGAACATGATTTCCTGGTAGAAATCATCCTGATCTTACTTTTTGTAGAATTTTGCACTCTGTTGCATACCCCATTGCACTGAACAAACACTTTATATTGAATGGAAGCCACTCAATTATATTACTTGTTATAGTTAGTTGCAAAAAAAATGGCCACACATTATTCCTCTCTCTGTATCTATGCCTCCAAATGTGACTTTTTAGGTACTTTTATCAGGAGAGACTTTCCTCGCCTCTTGAATGGGACCAATATTATGATTGCTTTAGTCGTTGGCACAGTAGCAAATGAGATAAAAGCAGAAAATTGTAAATACTTGTACATTGGGGTTGCCCTATTCTTGCTTTTAGAGGACTGAAAATCCATGAAAATGAATCCTGACTGGCTTGCTTGATGATAGAGACAATACAGAAGAAGGGAGCAGTGGTTGCAGTTGAGTTGACTTTAGGCCAGCTGGCCAACAGCTGACCTGGCAGCAGATTGCAGGTACATGAGGAAGGCCATTTGAGTGCAGCTGAGCTTGGACCAGACCAGAAGAATCTCAAACTGCCAATCTGAAAAGTCATGAGTGCTGTAAATGTTTGTTGTTTTTAAGCCTCTACATTTAGTGTTCATTTGCTACACAGCAAAAGATAAACAAAACACTTCTTAACCAGGCCCTTTTTCACTCCATACATTGAGGGACCTTCTAGTTATTTCATTTCCAGAGTGTCTGGCATATCATCTTACCTGTTGTCATTATACAGTATATCTTTATTAACTAAATGGATGAATTAAAGATAAATATTTCTATGTGCAAAACTGTGCATAAAATTATATGTGCAATAAAGTTTTTCATGCATGATATGACTTTAAATAAATGAAACTACATGTTGGAGGTACCTGCTTACCAAATGGAGAAAAACAACATTATTTCTTCTTAGGGTGCCCCCACTGCCTATAGTTCTGCAATTATTTCCACGATATAATGAAGTACCAAGGCATTGGAGAAGAGCTTCATCACACACCTTGCTAAAGCCTATATGATTTCCCTGAAGCATTGGCTCTGATGCTTCCATGCCCTGATTGAGCACAAGCAGCTTGATGAGACTGGAAGCACCATTAGGGGATTTGGCTCCCTAGGTCCACCATTTCCTTCAGAATTTTTGTCACCAACTCCGGGCCAGTATTAGCATGCATGGCCCCATCCCTTCCCAATGTCTATGACTCTCCTTTCCAACTCCAATGCACCTTTCCCTCAGCCTCCAGTTCATGCAATGACACCACTTCAGTGAGCTGATTTTGAAACAGACCTGTAGAGCCATGCATTTTTTGCAGTTTCTGCCTTGCAGACCCTAACTACCTTCTTGAATTGGATAGAAAAGAAAAAAATAGAAAAAACATTTACATTCAGTTGAAGTTTTAATAAAGTACCTTACTATGCATTTTCAAAATGCCATGCAAAACAATTCAACCAGGTCTCTTAAAATTTGCAAGATTGAAAAAGTAAGGTTTCAATTTTGTCATAATCTACAGGGGAGGATGCAAAGAGCAGATGTGGAGAGGAATAATTCTTATCTTTTCCTCATGATGTCTCCACCTTCACACCTCACCTTGGAAGTCACTGAAAGTACTGCTTAGTCCCTCACACCTCCACAATGTGCCTCACAAGCAGGAATTGGCTTTGTGAGCTGTAAAATTATATTCAAAACCAAAAACCAACAAAGCAGCATATAAAAAACTATCAACCGAAACTGAGATGAAATGTGTTTTTCATATATAATGACCTCATGGAAACTTTTCAAAGATTTTATGTACACTGTTGTCATAGTAAAGAGAGCCCTTCCCTGAGGGAGACAATTTGAGATGTCGCTAAAATAACATGTATCCCTCCCTGATATTATATTACGTGCTGTGATATTTTGCTTGTTTAGCATCTGCTTCCTCCTCATAATTGAATTTCTGTGAGGACAAAAACTTGTCTGTCATTGCAATGACAGATACAGGCCATTATATCTTTCCATGACTGGGGGAGTTGTGTGGGAGAGAGTGTGAACAACAATGTAAACTATAATCCATGCAGTGGCAATGCTCCAAAATGTGGTCATCCATTGTAATGAATGTACCACACTTATGAGGGATGTTGTTGATACAGGTATATGTGAGCGGTGTAGGGAGCAGGGCATGTGGGAATTCCCTATATTTTTTGTGTAACATTTATGTCATCTAAATAACTTAAAAAAATAATTTTAAAAATAAATGAATTGATTGTAAGTCAATATCAATACATAGAAGTGAATAAAGCAAATTTTAGTCAGTTTCTGGAAAAAAAAAACATGTCTGTTCTGTTTGTTGGTGTATGTCTAGTATGTACACCATGTCTGGCACCTAAAGAGTACCCCAAAATATTTGTGGAATGAATGAATGAATGAAATTTGGGAGTTCTTAAATTGGCACTGCTTCTTTATTTACATCATCTGTGAAAACAAGAATAAATAAATTGACACTATTCTAAATATAATTTAAATTAATTAAAATGAGAAAAGAATTTTGTAATGAAGTGATAGAAAGAGAATGATTGACACTGCACAAATGAACTGTTCTATCCTCATCTTTGTTTTGAAGAGAGGCGATTTTGTTTCTCCCACTCACACTGTCAGATGTGCAAGTACTGAGAGCCTTTGGTCTGGTTGTGAGTTTAAATGCACAAAGTACTTCAAGAAATAAAAATTTTCTCAGACATTACAGAAATTTTTTGAGTGAAAGCTGAATGTCTGAAAGCTGAATAATATGTACATTTTCTTGTTCTAATTTTGAAAAAGAAGAGAATCAGTGTGGCAATTTAGCATTATGAAAAATTAGCAAATGTATAAATTGTTAACAAGAGGACATAGTTATTACAGTCTATTTTCACTGACTAAATACCTATAAACCATTCCATGGCACTGCATAGCTCCAGTTTTTCTGACAAGCTTCTAGGCATCAGAGTACCCTAGGACTCAGTCCTTTTTTATTGACACCTTTCTCTAGGCTGCCTCATTTAGTGCACAACTGTCTGTAGCCGATGACATTCAAGTTTATACCTCCAGACATGCCAGCTCCTTTGAGGTTCAGACACATATGTTCAATTGTTTGCTTAACTCTCTGTGCCTCATCTTCTTCCTCTGTCAAATGTGAATTATAATAATATATTCCTCATATGGTTGTCATGCACACGACCATGGCACCAGGGTATGCACTCAATAAATGTTAACTTTTAGCATTATTACTTAACACCTCCATGTGTATATCTAATAGAAATATGACATTACCATGGTCATACCCTTCACTGTTGTTTAAAAGAAACAACAAAAAGCAACCAAATTTTATTACTATTTTTTCTCATCTTTTTATTAGAGAATATTTAGGTTTGTAGAAAAATCATGCCAAAAGCACAGAGTCCCCATATAACCCTCCAGTACACAGATTTTCCTGTTATTAATATTGTGCATTGGTGTGTTACCTTTGCTATAACTCATGAAAAATTATTATCGCAATTACACTATTAACTATAGTTCATAGATAACATTAGGTTTCACACTTTGTGATGTATAATTCTGTGTTTATTTAAAAATTTTATTTGTAAAAATACCTCACTGTGATTTTCATTTACATTTATGTAAAAACTAATGAAATTGAGCACTTTCACATGTGCTTGTTGGTCACTTTCTATTGTTTTTTGGAGTAGTATGTATGCTAGTCACTTGACCATTTTTAATGGGGATGTTTATCTTTTTGCTGTTGGGATGAAAGGATTCTTTATACATTGTGGATATTAGTCCCTTAGCAGGTATATGATTTGCAAATAATTTGTCCCATTCTGTATATTGACTTTATACTTTTTTGATGGTGTTCTTTCATAAAAAGCTTAATTTTGATGAAGCTCTGTTCATTTAATTAAAAAATATTTGAATTGGTGTCATATCTAAGAATTTATTTCTAAATCCAAAGTCATACAGATTTAACCCCTATGTTTTTTCCTAAGAGTTTTATCTCTTATGTTAAGGTCTTTGGTCTATTTTGAGGTAATTTTTTATATGGTGTGATGTAGGGGTCCAGTTAGTTTATTTTGCATGAGAATATCCATTTGTCCCTGCACAATTTATTGAAGACATTATTCTTTCTCTATCAAATGTCCTTGTCACCTTGCCAAAAATCAATTGAACATACATTCATGCGTTTAGTTCTGGACTCTCAATTCCATATTTTATGTCTATTCTTTTGTCAGTACCATCTTGTTTTGATTAGTGTTGCTTTGTAAAAGATTTCTAAATAATGAAATGTGTTTTCTCCAATTTTTTACTTCTGTTTCAAGATTGTATTGGCTATTTGGTGTCCCTTACAATTTCATATACGTTTTAGGATCTTTTTTTTTTCTATTTTTTAAAAAAGGGCCATTGAGATTTTTTATGGGAATTCAT
The DNA here is from genome assembly GCA_026826555.1 of Tolypeutes matacus. Classification (NCBI taxonomy): domain Eukaryota; kingdom Metazoa; phylum Chordata; class Mammalia; order Cingulata; family Chlamyphoridae; genus Tolypeutes; species Tolypeutes matacus. The sequence continues at coordinate 575,076 of JAKSZT010000536.1, forward strand.
TAATATTTAGATCAGTAGTGTTGCTTCCTAATATTATGAAGTCTTTAAATCCATGTGTACATGATGTCTTTCTATTTATTTAAGAGTTCTTGAATTACTTTCAGCTATGTTTTGCATCTTTCACTATACACATCTTGCATCTCCTTTTCTAAATTTATTCCTAAGTGTACAATTATTTTCTTGATATTTTAAAAGGAATTATTTTCATAATTTCTTTTTCAGATTGTTCAGTGCTAGTTTAGAGAAATAAAATTGAACTTTGCTCATTGATCTTGTATCTTGCACCTTTGATGAATTATTATCTCTGATGTTTTTTGTGGGTTCTCTGGGATTATCAATATATAAGATCATGATATGTATGAATTGAGATAATTTTGCTTCTTTTTCAATTATTTATATCCTGAGTGAAACTCACATTAGGTGATTTTAAATGGATACAAAATCATTAGAATTTTTTTTTAAATCACCATTGTAAAACTGATTAAATTTTAAAACAATTTTATCCAAAATTGTAAGTGGAGTAGTTTTTTTTTTTTAACACCAGTAATTTTTGGGTTCTGCAAAAGACATTTTAGTAAACAGCAGTTAATTTAAAAATACTGAAGTTTTGTTACATGGTCACTAATAATTTGGCAACTACAGTAATTCTTTAAAATGAAAACCAGAAGAGGGCAAGCTGGTGTCGGTTTAAGTGAACAATCACCATCTGTCTCTCAGAGGATGACTGATTTGGGACAGGATCCTGCCTAAATGGTCTGCTCCAGGAGCCCATGGAGCAAGAACCTTTGGAACATCAATCTGGAGGGAGCTGGACAGTGAGGTAGATTGCTCAAGATAAAATAGTGAGTTTTTCCCCAGCTGGAAATTGTGAACATGGAGAGCTAAACCCCACCTTCAGGGCAAAGGGCTAGGGTTAGCCCCGACTCCTGCTGGCAACCCAGTGAGTGGGAGCATTCTCCAAGAGTGAGAGGGTCCTGGCAGATGGTGCAGATGGGTTTTCTTTCTGTGGGTTTGGTTGCCTGCACCCCCTTGCAGCTTTGGGGAGCACAGCAGCTGGCTTGAAGTGGCTCTGGGCTGAGGGGAGAGGTGAATCTGCTGAGGAAGTCTGATTTACCTTGTTGCCCTGGGATATGGAGGCTTGGATCTGGAGGGAGCAGAGTCAGCAAATTTTAAATTTCTGCACTGAGAATTATCACAATTTAAGCAGGCAATGGGAAGTGTTTGATAACTTTCCATGAGCCTATTTAGGGTTCCCTTGGCAGAGGGGGTGGTCTTGAAGAGGCCTTCTTAGGTTCCCTTATTTTTCCAAACAAAAAAAAGTTTACTAAAAAAATGTTTAGTGGGAGATGTTTGTGTGGGATGTGGTGGGAGGTGTGGGAGGTGGGCAACATGGGAATCCCAGTGGGTTCCATGTAATTTTTTGGGTAATCTAAACACCTCTTAAAATATATGTATATATATATATAACATTTTTGTAAGCAAATACACATATGTGCATATATATTTATATATCATTTTTCAAATGTTTGTATGTATTGTGAGAATTTTGATTTTTACCCACAATAAAAATAAATTTAAAAAATAAAAAAATAAAAAAATAAAAATAAAAAAATAAAAAATAAAAAAAAAAATGTTTAACTTAGTTTATTTGCTAAAATCTGCCTCAAAACCTGAAGAGAGAAGCCTGCAGGGTAATTGATTGATGAACACAGAGATGCTGAGAGGTCCCAAGAAGGAATGCTGTCCTTCCTTAGATTTGTTTGACTGCTTGCTTGTGTGTTTGTTTGGTTTTTCTTTGTTTGTTTCTTGCTTTTCTTTCTTATTTCTGCCCCCCCCCCCTTTTAAATTAGGTGCTGGTAGCTTGTTTTTTCTTTACTGTCCTTCTTCTTCCTTGATTTCCCAATCTCTGTGTATATTGATTTTATCTACCAACACTATCTCTTTTCCTTCCTTCATCTTTCTGCCTTCTGCTTTCTGTTGCAGTTCTTACATTCCTTTTTCATTAGTTCTCAACTTCAAAGGTGTTGATTTCTATCATGTCTACTCTGTTTTCTTTTTTAAAATTTATTTTCCTTTCAGCCCTTTCTTTACACTTTCCCTCTCTCCTCATCATTATGGCATTTTATATCATTCTATATAATTTTCTCTATTTGGTTTCCCATTCCATTGTAGGTACTCCAATTTTTTTTCCCTATTACTGTACACTGCATACATGAATTAAATATTCATTTTACTAAGTCTTATATGACCCCTCCTCTAACTTTTATCAATATTGCTATTATACTTTTTCCTTTCTTACCTATTTGATTCATCTGGCCCAAATCTTTTTCTTTCAAGGGAACATAGAAAAAGCAAAGAAATAGAACAAGAACAATAAAGTGACAAAGAGAAAACTTAACACACACACAGAACCACCACCTAAAAAATACTCTAGAGCAGAGAGAAAAGCTATTCAACTGAATAAAAACAAGATAAAATTATGATCAGAAGGAAACAAAAAATTACAAACCATACTGAGAAACAGGAAGACATCAACAGTCCAATGAACAAACTAAAAACCAGGATGAGATGCAAAACAGTGAACAACTAAGCAAAGCTGTCCAAACAAATATTATGGACCAACTTAATGAAGTGAAGGAAAAGATTATGGATATTAAGAAGACACTGGGAGACCATAATGAAGAAACTATAAATATACATAAAAGGATAATGGATATGATGGTGATGAATGGCATAATCCAAGAAATCAAAAGGATGCTGGATTCACATATGAGCAGATTTGAACAGGCAGAAGAAAGAATTAGTGAAGTAGAATACAGTACATCTGAAGTCAAACAGATACTAGAACAGATAGATAAAAGGTAGAAAAAGTCCAGCAGGGACTTAGAGATTTGAAAACACAAAAACGTATGCATTATAGGCACCCCAGAAGGAGAAGAGAAGGGAAAGGGAATAGAAGGAGTTTTGAAGGAAATAATGGCTGAAAACTTCCCAACCATATTGAGGGAGATGGATGTACATGTCCAGGAAGCACAGCACACCCCAAACAGTATAAATCCCAACAGGCCTGCTCCAAGACATATAATTATCAAAATGTCCAAAGCTCAAGACTAAGAGAAAATACACAAGGCAGCAAGAGAAAAGAGAACCATCACATACAAGGGAAGTACAATAAGATAAGTGCTGATATCTCATCTGAAACCATAGTGGCAAGACGACAGTGGAATGACATAGTCAAGGTAATAAAAGAAAAAAAAAAATTCCAACCATGAATTTTCTATGCAGCAATGCTGCAATGAAAAAATGATGGAGAGTTCAAATTATTCACAGTTAAACAGAAACTAAGAGAGTAGGCCAATAAGAATCCTGCCCTTTGAGAAATACTAAAGGAACTTCTACAGGTTGAAAGGAAAAAACAGGAGAGAGTGAGAGTTGGAGGAGAATGTAAGAACAACTAAAAAAAAAAAAAAATTAAAACAAGATATGACATACATGAACCCAAAGAAAATATGGCTGATGATAGAAATTCCTTGAGAGTAATAATATTGAATGTTAATGGATTAAATTCACCAGTCAAGAGACACAGATTGGCAGAATGGATAAGGAAATATGATCTTTATATATGCAGTCTACAAGAAACACACCTTAGACCCAGAGATTCAAAGAGGCTGAAAGTGAAAGGCTGGAAAACAATTTTACAAGCAAACAATAACCAATAAATGACAGGAGTAGCTATCCTAATATCAGACAAAATAGACTTTAAATTCAAAACTACTGTAAGAGGCAAAGAGGGACACTATATATTAGTAAAAGAGGTAATCTCTCAAGAAGAGAGAGCAATCATAAACATTTATGCACCTAATCAGGGCACCTTAAAATACATGAGGCAAACACTGGAAAAAATAAGTGAAATCAAATGTCTCTACAATTATAGTGGGGAACTTTAACACACATTATCACAATTAGACAGAACATATAGACAGAGAATCAATAAAGAAACAAAGACTCTGAACAATACATTAGAGAACCTGGACCTAATAGACAGATAGATTACATAACACCCAAATACAGCAAGATTTACATTCTTCTTGAGTGCACATGGATCATACTCCAAGATAGACCACATGCTAGGCCACAGAATAGCTCTCAATGAATTCAGAAAGAGTGAGATTAAACAAAGTAATTTCTCTGACCACAACGGAATAAAATTGGAAATCACTAAGGGACAAAGAATGAGATAGGCACAAAGACATGTAAGTTAAACAACACACACTTAGACAAACAGTGTGTCAAGGAGGAAATCTTAAAAGAACTCAATAACTAACTTGAAATGAATGAAAATGACAACACAACATAGCAAAACCTATAAGAAGCAGCTAAAGTTGTACTGTGAGGGAAATTCATAGCCATAAATACATATATTAAAAAGAGCTAGAATTGAAGACCTAACTGCACACCTGGAGGAATTGGAAAAACAACAACAAACTAACCCCAAGGAAGGTACAAAAAAGGAAATAGCAAAGATTAGATCAGAACTAAATTAAATAGAAAAGAAAGCACTAGAAAAAGTAAACAAAACCAAAGCTGGTTCTTTGAAAAGATAAATAAAATTGACAAACCATCAACCAGACTAACATAGAAAAAGAGATAGCAGATGCAAATACACAAAATAAGGAATGAGGAAGGGGATATCACTACTGACCCCACAGAAATAAAGAATATCATAAGAGGATACTTTTAGAAATTGTATGCCAACAAGAATGATAATTTAGAGGAAATGGACAAATTCCTAGAAACTCACAAGCAGCCTACATTGTTGAAAGAAGAAGTTGATTGATTGAACAGTCCAATTACCACTAAAGAGTTAGACTTGGTTATGAAAATCCTCCAAACTAAGAAGAGCACAGGACCAGACAGCTTCATAGCTGAATTCTACCAAACATTTCAGAAAGAGCTAGCACAAATCCTGCTTAAGTACTTCCAAAAAATAGAAGTAGAAGGAACATTGCCTAACTCATTCTATGATGCCATCATTAACCTAATACCAAAGCCAAACAAAGATACCACAAGAAAAAAAATTACAGACCAATTTCTCTAATGAATTTAGATGCTAAAATCATCAAAAAAAAAATACTTGCTAATCACATTCAACAACATATCAAAAGAAATATATACCATGACCAAGTGGGTTTCATCCTGGGTATGCAAGGACGGTTCAACATAAGAAAATCAATCAATGGAATACACCACATAAACAGATTGAAAGAAAAAAATCACATTATCATCTCTATGGATGCAGAAAAAGCATTCAACAAATTACAGCACCCTTTCCTGAAAAAACACTACAAAAGATAGGAATAGAAGGAAACTGTCTGAACATGATAAAGGGTATATATGAAAAACCCAAAGCTAACATTATCTTCAATGGTGAAATCCAAAAGCCTTCCCTCTGAGATTGGGAACAAGACAAGGATGCCCACTATCACCATTCCTATTTAACATTGCCTTAGATGTACTTGCTAGAATGCTGAGGCAAGAAAAAGATATAAAACACTTCCAAATTAGAAAAGAAGTAAAAATTTCATTATTTGCAGACGACATGATCCTATATGTAGAAAGCCCTGAGAAATCTACAACAAAGCTTCTAGAAATTATAAAGGAGTTCAGTAACGTCGCAGGCTGTAAGATCAATGATCAAAAATCAGTAGCATTTCTGTACACCACTAATGAGCAATCTGAGGAGGAAATCAAGAAAAAAATACCATTTACAGTAGTAACTAAAACAATTATAAATACCTAGGAATAAATTTAACTAAAGATGTAAAGGACTTATATACAGAAAACTACACAACACTGTTAAAGGAAATCAAAGAAGACTTAAATAAATGGAAGAATATTCCTTGTTCATGGATAGTGTATTAGTCAGGGTTCTCTCAGGAAACAGAATCAACAGGAGATATCTGTCAATAATATGAGATTTTAAAAAAGTTTCACACAACCGTGGGAATGCACAAGTCCAGGTGCTGCAGGCATTCTGCAAACCAGGGGATCCGATGAAAGTCCGATGAAAGGTCCTTGAGGAGTTTCTGGGAGAAGTTGGCTGTCCAATGACGAGCTGGGAAATTCTCCTTGAATGTTGAAATCACTTCCCCTTTTAAGGCATTCAACTGATTGGATAAAAGTGTCACCCATTGATGATGCAATCTCCCTGATTGATGCAGATGTAGTCAGTCATCCACGCAGTAAACATACTGGTGATTGAAATCCATAAAAGCTCTGGTATTACAATTAGCCTAGTACTTGCTGGACCAAACACGTGGACACAATTACCTGGCTGAGTTGACACATTAGCCTAACCACCACAGATAGGAAGACTAAACATCATCAAGATGTCTATCCTACCCAAACTAATCTAGAGATTTAATGCAATCCCAATAAAAATCAACACTGTAGTTTTTAAGGAATTGGAAAAACTTACTACAAAATTTATTTGGAAGGGAAAGAGGACCCAAATTGTCAAAGACATATTGAAAAGGAAATATGATATCGGAGGTATCACACTACCTGGCTTTAAAACATACTACAAAGCTACAGTGGTCAAAACTGCATGGTATTGGCACAAGGATAGGCATACTGACCAAGGGAACCAAATTGAGAGTTCTGATATAAATTCTTGCATATACAGTCATCTGATATTCAAAATGGCCACCAAGCCCAATCAGTTAGGAGAGAATGGCCTCTCCAAAAAGTGGTGCTTGGAGAACTGGATATCCATATCCAAAAGATTGAGAGAGGAACACCATCTCACACTGTATACAAAAATCAACTCAAGATGGATCAAAGATCTCTTGTATACTGTGTGTGACATTGCTGTGACCGAAAACTTTTTGAAAATTAAATGAAAAATAGGGAGACAATGGGAAGTGAGTTGGAGAAGGTGCCATGGTTCAGACTGGACACCAGATATTGCATGATAAAAGGCAAAACGTCAAAAAAAATTTGTTTTAAAAATTTTTCCCATTTTTTGAATATCCCAATCTTTAATTTTATTTAATTTTTATTTTTTTTTGTTTTCATGTATATTATCTCTTGCATTTAAACATTATTATTTCATTTCCTGTTAATTATATTTGACTATTGTATTGGCTTCATGTTTAAGGAAACTTTGGATCACAGAAGGGTTACAAGTGGGGCAGGAGAGGATTGTTGGTGGGGGGTGTCAAGGAGGGGGGTGCATGGGAGGAATTTCACCTGAACTTACATAAAAGGTATATGAAATTTTTTAAATGCTCACAGGGCATGGTCACAGTGAGTGGAGAATCACTCAATAAATTAGAGTATACTGAATTTCCATCCTGGAGAGCTCTGCCACATTCTCCAAGTGAGCAGCATCAGTCCCCCAAGTGCAGGGGCAGTGTCTGGCAAAGGAGGATTATCCACCTCCTTACAAGTCTTTGCTCTTGAAATATAATCTTAGTCTATTATTATGGGGTGCCTAAGGGTTGCCTCCTGAGAGCCTCCTTGTTGCTCAAATGTGGCCTTTCTCTAAGCCAAACTCAGCATATAAATACATTACCTTCCTCCTAGCATGGGACATGACTCACAGGGATGACCCTCCCTGGCAACAAGGGATTGCTACCAAGTGCCAACTGGCAATACAACTGAGAAAAGACCTCAAATAAAAGGGAGCAATGGTAAAGACAAACGAGTTCATATGCCTAAGAGACATCAAAGTGAGTCTGGAGGTCATCCCAGAGGTAGCGCTTATGCACATCTCAGTAGGACCTCATAGGCTTCCAATGTGAATACCACCACCAAATAGTGGGGCTCCTGAGGACTGTGGAGACACCCAGGTCATGTATTGGGTGGATAGCTCCAGAGTTTGGTGCATTATCACTGGGCCCTACTTTGGAATCTGTGCTCCTGAGAGTGACAGAGTTGGACTCAAATATGTCTTCTGTGCACATGGTCCATCTGTCCCTTCTATTCAAACCTAAATGTGGTGCTGGAGTTTGTAGGTGTACTTCCAGAGAGTGGAGTCTTTGGGCTGTCCATGTGCCAGCTTGGCCTGGAATCTCAGTGGATCTGCAACTCCTTCTATACAGCTCAATGGGCTCACCCAGGACAACTGGTGGGGAGAAGATGATGGAAAACGGTTATCCCAGGAATGGAGAGAGTCTGCATCTGAAGACAGGATAATTCCATCCATTTTATCCATGGGATATAAGCCCCCTCTCACTTGGTGGTGGATTGGGCATCACCATCCCAGACTCCTCAGGATTTAGGGAAGAGCTATGGTCTAGAGTGGACTTACTGGTATTCTGTTATAGACATATTGTGATTGAAGCAATTGAAAAATTACAACATTAATGTGGAGCCAGTGGACACTGGATGCTTTGGGGGCAGGGAAAGGGAAAACCAGTTATGATTCAGGGGCTTTTTCTGGACTTGGGAATTATCTTCATTGCAATGACAGATATAGGCCATTTTATATCATCATCAAACTTGCAGACCTGTGTGGGAGAGAGTGTGGTCTACAATGTGAACTACCATCCTTGCTTAATGGCAAAGTCCCAGGATGTGTATATCCATTGCAGGTGATGTTCCACACTAATGAAGGATGTTTATTTGGGAGGTTGTGGGAGGTATGGGAGGTGGGGCATATGGGAATCCCTATAATTTTTGTGTAACATTTATGTAATCCAAGTATCTTTAAAAAAAATAAAAATATATATTATAATAAATAAATAAATAAATAAATAAATAAATAAATAAATAAATAAAAGAAATAGGCAAAGTTGTCAAAAAAACAAGCTAGATAAGTTATTTGTAAAATCATTCAGGGACTGTGACTGTCATTTGGTTGTATTTTGAGCTTATTTTGAAAATAGTTTGCAATTCTGATCTTAAAAAACATCATTAATAAGATGGTCTCCTTTGGGTAGAGAGTCTGGGGTAAAAGTGGGGAGAGTGCCCTTTTCAAATGTGGTGAAAATGTGCAGGCTTGCAAAATTCCAATTGCATCCCTTTGAGTTTGGGTCTCTACTGACTGATGTGCTAATCATAATGCCAGTAAATTCCCACTCACCCCTACAGTGATAGATGGTTCCCAGGGGCACAGATTCACTGGAGTCAGGCCAAGCTGATGCTTCCCAAGCACAAAACCAAGTCATGGTATTATCCATTCAATTAGTTGCCCCAGAAATAACCTCTGTCCATTGATAAGAGAATAGCAGCACAATGATCCATTCATCTGCTCATATGGATGAAGAAAAGGCAATATGATTATCTCTTCACCACCTAGCAAGTAGCAGGACTGAATTTTTTCAATTCCCCAGTCTAGTGTTCATTTCACTTTTGACTTTTATTAAAATTATGTCAATCTGACTGCAGGAGAGTTACCTTTATTAAAGATTAAAAACATGTATCTCAGACAGAGTAAAAGAAAACTAAATTCTCTCTTATTCATAATGAATAATATTCTCAAATAACGTGTTTACAATTTAGAAATATTTAGGGTTATAGCCTTCATTCTTTTTCTACCTTCAATAATAAAACAATATCCTATGTTTACAATATACTTCACAGGTTATATTATAATTGGTTCATTGACACATTGATCTAACATCCTGAGAACTCTCTTGAGAGAGAAGATTCTCAAGTTGACAGAATAAAATCCTCATAGTTGATGAGCTGACCTCTAGAACTGGATCATCTTTACCAAACTATGAAATTACTCCACATTCTTGCCTAAACAATCAGAGATGTGGCAGGGCAGTCTTTCTCAACCATCTTTACTTTATCACACCTTAAGTAGTCTTTTTAACATTTTTCCTAATCAAACCTCTCAGAATATATAATACCGTAAATATACTGTATACCTATTTATGTTGTTTATATATATCAGTGCTTTATACGTAAAAAAGAAAAAAATTGGCTCATACACCAACAGCCAATTTTTACCCTCTTGGGAGGGACATCATCCCCATTGCAAATGTATGCATTTAGGAAACCTAATTGTAGAAAAAAGAAAATACAATGTCATCCTTTAAACTTGGGTCTAATTAAAGTTCTAGCTGTGTTTCAAACAACTACAAAACTCCAGTTTATCTCTTCTGCATCAACCTTTTCTTATCATACTTGTCACTACCAAAATCATATCATTTATTTAATTTTTACTTGTTTATTATTCCCCACCACAAATCTGACCCTTGTTTGTAGTTTTCAACATTTTATACCCAGTACCTAAAACTGCCTGACACACTGAAGGCACCAAGAAATGTTTATTTTATATATGAAATCATTCAAAAATTTCTAAACTTAATTGACCATTTCTCATTACATTTTCAAGTAATATATGTGAACACAGTATGGAATAACAATGTGAAAATCCCTAAATAAATAATATTTGGCTCTTCAATGTGCTACTCTTATGCCCAAATAGGGTATCTCATCCCTCTATAGATGAGCTGCTTATTTTTCTCCAAACATCACTCTTGTTCATCTGTTGCCTTCTTTGAAATTCAGCCATAAATGATTCATTCTTTGAGCCCATTGTATCCCACTTTTTAAATATACATATATTTATTAAGGGTAATACATCTGTGGGAATGAAGAGAATCAAATGGCTTTCCCTGACACAAGGAGAATAAGAGAATATAAGCAATCTGGGAAGCTGGTTTCAAGGGAAAGTAAAGGGAAGTAAACAGAAACTCCCCAAATAGGGAAGATAGCCTCAAGAATAATTTTTACAATGTAGCCAAGGAACTGTTTGGATATTCCTCATCATGCTAAGAAACAGTAGGTGAAGTGGAAGGATAAAGGAGGCAGCATCTAAAATACTAGAGATTGCTGTGTAACCCACTGCACCTCATTTTAAAGAGCTATCTAAAGATATATGCTACTGGATTTAAGAGCATTAAACTATGCAAAGAACCTAACAAAGTGTATGTTTGATAATCAACCTTCAACAATGATTAGCCTTCTCTCCTCAATTAAATAATCCTTACTAATTTGACTGAATTGAATGTGCAGACTAAATCAAAGTATTCTCATACATCAGATCCAAATAGTAATTATTATATTCATATTATGAGAAAATATATATATTTCCTTTTATGTTGTTTTATTTTTAAAGTACCAGAAATAATCAGATGGAATGTAGTCTCTATGAGAGTTTGTTGATAGTGTGCAAAGAAATATCTAATTCCTTAATATTATTTCTTAACAGCAAGATTCCAACTACTGAGAATGTCAGATGGCTTTACATTTCCTCCTTCAGTTCCTACATATTCCAAGTTTCCTGTTGACAATTTATAATTTGTGTCTCATTAATCATATCGTTCCTCCATTCAGGACTTGGTTTCTCAACTAAATCACAGTCATTGGTCTTGGTTTCTCTCTTCAAATCCTTCCTTTTGTCATAAAGTAGGAATTGCATTTCCTCAAAACATCTGTACTTATTGCTGGTCAATTCTCATCTCTTATCTAACAGTCTTAAAGTAAAATGAACCACGAAACATTTAGTGGAGATTCTCTTGAAATTTCTTACCAGCAATTACAAGCTTGGTCATTTGAGTTGACTAACTGCTGATTATATTGTGCTCTGGGCCTAGATCTTTAATAGGTTCTGTTTTTTATGAACTCAAGACAGCTATGCATAAGCTAGAACACAGTCACCCCAAAGAACAGATGTATCTTGTTCTGGCATTACTGTATGTTCAAGTAATAGAGGAAATAGCTTAAGATGATGAGCTCATTTGAGAAAGGGAATATTTGTGAGAAGTAATGCAAATTGGAGAATTATAGTCAGAGAAGCTTTGAATCATAAATTATGTAGTAATTTAGAATGATCCTATATTTTTCATGCATATAGAGGGAAATCATTGTTGAAAGATATTGCTACATATGAGCAAAGGCTGCAGCAAATTTGGCATCATCTTTCTTGAAAGATAAAGTACATTATTAAGAATGAATATGAATTTCTTATCTGTAAACATAAACATACCACGGTCAACTGTGGTTTATTTGAAAGCAAATAGGATTGAGATTAGGAAGACGTGGATTTCAATTTTGTAGCTTAAACTCTTTCTGTATGACCAAAGCAAGTATATTACTAAACTTCTCTTAGCTTCAATTTGCTTCTCTGGAAATGGGAACAGTAATTTTATAAGTATAAATTTATTACATGGATTAAATCAGCTAATTGAAGTGATAATGCCTGTTAGATAAAAAATTAACTTAATTCAAATATATACATATTACACTTATGGAATGATGTCTTTGGAAACTTACCATTTTTGTTGAGATTAAGTAAAGGGATGTTTACACTTATTGCTTCAAATGTTTTTTTTATGTCTTTGTAAGAAGGAAAAAAAACTTCCTTTGTATTCAAGAAAAACTGTGATCAATGAATATATTTGAATAAATAAGACCAAATTAAAGGTAAATTCAAATTGTCTGAATTAATTTTTGTGTCAAGAAAATAAATTACAGATCATCTTGAATTTTTCTTTTCTTCATTTTGTTGGTGCCTCTCTCTTCTTTTGGATGATTCATGGTAAAAAACAACAAAAATAATGTTAGTGGTTCTGTCACTCCTCAACTGTTCACTTACCGGCCCCACCCCCATATCCTAGGATTTCTTCTTTGCTTCACTGAGAGCAAAGTCAGAATAAAGGAAGTTTTGAGGCTAATGTTCTGTGGAATGATCATTTCCCTCAAGTAACAAATGTGTGAAGAATTTAATAAAACTGCAGTGAGACCCTGGAGCAAAACATCCCTTAGAATTGTCAAACTGAAGATTTACAGTTCTTTCCATTGCATATTCTAGAAGATGAATATCATACATGAACATTGAATCCTTGATTAAGTACATGAAAAGCAATCAAATGCCCCTAGTGAAGTTTCTAGTCACAATTAAATGCTCATAAATGTTAGTCTTTCATCTTTTTTTTCTTTTTGTCAGTTACCTGCTAAGTTTGATAATCCACTTTCACATTAACCAATAGGTTTTTTTGTGTCATCACTTTCTTGGCATCTTTAAACCAGTCTAAGTTACTCTTGTCTTCAACAAATTCCTCATGGTATTTTTCACCTCTGTGTTTCTGACTGTGTAAATGATAGGGTTTAACATGGGGGGTGAGGATTGCAAAAAACACAGTCACCAACTTGTCTACTGAGTAGGATACCACAGGATGCATTAGGTGAATATGCAGGGCACAAAAGTGTGCAACTACTGTAAAGTGGGAGCTGCATGTGGAGAGAGCTTTGCACTGTCCTTCAGAGCCATGGGATTCCAGAAAGCACAGATTGACAACATAAGAGATAAGTAACATGGACAAATGAGCAAGCACATAGCCCCATTGTTGGTAGCCCCCACCTCCCAAGCACGTAGGTGTCACTGCAGGCAAGTTTCAGCAGTGGGAAGAGTTCCCACATGAAGTGGTCATTGACATTGGGGCCACGGAAAGGCAAGTTGATCATGAAGAGAATCTGCACAGTGGCATGGAGGATACCCTAACCCAGGCCATGACCACCAGGAAGTGGTAGAGCTCCTGTCACATTATGGTCATATAGTGCAGAGGCTTGCAGATTGCCACATAGCAATCATAAGCCATGACAATGAGCAAGATGATCTCTGATCCTCCCAAGAAGTGCTCCACGAAGAGCTGAGTCAGGCAACCACCAAAGGGGTGCTTCTCCTCTGTTGAAACAGGTCAATTATCATTTTGAGGGTGGTGACGGAGGTGTATGAGGCATCTTTGAAAGTAAAGTAGGTGAGAAAGAAGTACATAGGAGGAGAAAGTGTGGGACTGAGAGAGGCGGTGAGGACAATGAGCAAATTGGCCAAAACAGTAAATAGAAAAACAAACAAAAAGACAATGAAGAGTATCTTCTGCAAGTGTGGATTCTGTGTGACTATGAAGAGAATAAATTAAGTCACATTGTTGGGAGGCATGAGGTGATCCATTCAAGAAGTAACACCTTCATGAGGCATGAATCAATTACAAAGAGAAAAACAAAGATACATAAGTGTGGAAGGGTTCTTGTCTGAATTCCATACTATAGAAATAAGGTAGTAACCATAATTGTGGAGTGCATCTTTGGTTCCATTCACACAAGTATTTGCTTCAATTATTCATTCTCACATCCTACTTCATGCTGTTTCCTTATCTAAAGACACCTTGGATTTATCACCTATAAAACATCTTTTATAGGGAACCATTTTATCTAAAAATCAACTGAGAAAATATGGAGCTTTACGTGTGAGGAGACCTGGAGTCTCTCTTTGCTCCAACTCTGAATTTGCTAAGTTATATCAGTTGCCATAAATTTCCAAGCCCTCTTCTGCATCTGTGAGCCTACTAATAGGGACTGTAAAATATATTATGTAGGTTCCAAGTGCCACAAACAGTAAAGAGTCTTTCCAACTTCCAGAATAATTGCCATTTAAACCCACAGCTCTAACTGTGAATAGAAAGACATTGTTCACTGTCAAGAAAGGTCATAATCCGCAGATTAAGGAAGTTTTAAGTAGTTGGAAACACATTTCGGCTCCCTACCACAGCACATACTATTCATGTCTGTTTCCTCACTATGCAGTGTTGAATGCCAGTAATGTCTGTTGTGCCTGACACTTATTAAATGATGAATAAATGCTTGGAGAATTGCCACACCCTTACATCCCCAAGTGAAAGAATGTACATGCTTCTTAGTCCGTAAACGTAGGAGCGCAAGTGGTCCTTTCAACGAGCTCTATTTATCATTACCCACTACATGAGGTACATTAAAAAAAAAAAACTTTTGAAAGGAGGCTACATCCCATTTTAAGAGTATGTAGCATATTCTATAGGGTAAGTACAGAAATATTAATTCCCTCTAGGAAAGAACGTGTTACCAGGTTATTTGACTTCCAAGTTAATTATAATGCTGGTTAATTAATATGGTTTATTTTACAGAATTATGTTTCATAGACAATTTGATATAGTCCCACTCAGTAAACTTACATTTTCAATAGAAAGGGGTTAAAAAATTTCATGAAAAAAAAAAAACCTCTTGATAAGCTCTACATTCTATGAAGATATTTTAAATAAAGGGCACCCTTTCTTTCAAAGTTTTAAAAAGTATGAGTTTAACCTGGGGAACAGAAAGTTTTTAAAGTAAGAAAGATAGATAGATAGATGATAGATAGATAAAATACTATATATTTATATATGCATACACACAGATACACACAAACACACATTTATAAAATCTACCTGTTGCTTACATGTTCACTAATCCAACAATTATTTATTGGACACTCACTATGCATATAAATTTATATGTTTGTGTGCACAGTCACAAAAATTCCTTCTTAAGTGTCTTTAGTACTCCCTCTCCACTCCCAGTATTTTATTAACAAACAGCAATGGTTCAAACATCCTTAAGATGAATGATCTTCCTAAGTGCTTTATGTTTCTACTGTAGGCATTTTCATCCTTTCTCTCCCCATTCTCTCATAACATCCATCATGCATCATTGGTTAAAGGGTATCAAATTATTTCTCAAATGGGAGAATCATCACAATTTTGGGACATAGATTCCCCAAAGGAAAAAAGAGAAAATAAAAAATAATAAACTTTTTTTCTGCAAAAGATATTGATTTCTCTTCCAAAAAGAAAGAATAAAAGCATTCTGCTTCTAATTAGCTAAACTGAAAATCTTATGCACATGTGAAAAGTGCTGCTGCTTCTTTGCAATTCTCTTGTACTAGGTTGACTCCCCCAAACATCTGAAAAGGGGTATGTTGTTCAAAAAGTAGAAATAAAATATTATTTGCAAAAGTGATTTAGAAATAACAATGAAGAAATAGAAATAACTGTCTTTTTCTTTTTTAATCAATAATATTCAGTCTAGGAATACACAATAAAAGAAAATCTTTTTAAAAAAGAAATCATTATAGACAAATATTTTCAACAAACTTAATAGTTGTGAAAAGTTAGAAAATGCATGGACTGTCCAAAGTTAGAAAAGTGGTTAAGTAAAATAGAGTGTATCAATTCCAAAAGCATGTAGATTTTAAAAGAAAATTCTTATCTTGTAATATTAAGTAGGAAAATCTGGATGCAAATTTGAGTACATAATATGTTTTTAAGTTAAATACACATCACTAGGGAAAAAGAGATAAAGATCTCAAGATGCTACTTGTAAATTGGTGAGATTAGGGAGATTCTCTTTTCATGATGCTTGTATGCTGAAGGTTTTTAAACTTCAAATTGTTGGAGCCACAGTGAGTTAGGGTATGATTATATTACTTTTAAGGTCCATTTAAATCTAGAATTTATCTATAATCATAAGATTTCTGGAAATAAAATTCATACCTATGAACTTGTTTGACACAGTTCCATGCCAAGGCCCGAGGCAGCTGCTAGTTTACACAGAAAGAAGTAAAATTATAAGATTTAAATTGCCAACTAGCTCAGCTATAATAAATCTCTTAATTGATTTATAAATGGCACCTGTGGATAATATCTTTCTCTTGAATCTTAAAAGTGCTACCACATATGCTGTTTTAAGTGAAGTTTCTTAGCTGTGACTAATGAGACCTCAAGGGTATTTCACCATTATTAATAGAACTTGCCAACCATTCAATTATCTCACATTACTTAACTGAACATCAGAGGAGAACTTTTATACTATTTCAACTTTAACTTTCAAATCCATTCTTAAGTCTACCTGAAGACAAATTAGAGTAACAAGAGAACAAAATGAGTCAAACACTTACAAATTAATTAAATGACACTATGATATTTGGACATTTGATAACAGTTAAGCTTAGGATGGGGTTTCTGGATATTTGGTATTGTAAAAAGTAGACATTTATGTAGGTAACTATCTGATTTTTAAATTTTTCACCATAATATTATGTTTCTTTATCAAGCCATCCTCTATGTTGATCATAATTTTTAGATATTGTTTTCAGGTATGCATGCAGGACTGTTATAAACCCTACTATAATAATGGAACCTCACACTAGAGGAAATGTTTAGTACTTCTTCAAGGCAATTGTTTATTGTTCTGATTATGGAGTAAACTAACAAGATAATGATCAAAATAATTTCACTAATTGAATTCTATTCATAGGGCAAAATGTATTTCTTTCAGTAATTCAAATTTAATCTCACAATACATCTATGGAATGGGAAAGATAACTCCTGGATTGAGTCCAGAGCGTGTGATCACTAGGCAACATGTTATGATAGAAAAACAGCTCAAGAAAAAAGTGTCTGAGTCTATGTAAGAAAATTTAGTTTATTGAGACCATTTGACTATTATAGTGTTGGCTACGATAACCTTTGTTATAGCAAGTGCCAAAGAAAGCTTGAATGGGTTTTGAAAATATCCAAATAAGTTTAAGGAATGTAAATGCTCATCTGTGAAAATATCTTCAACTTTTCATCTCTCAAATGAAAGAGAGTCAGAGCAAAGAATTAGCATGTACTTACAAGGTTAATCTGCCCACCCTCATAAAAGATTGAAGGAACACTGAAATAAAAAGAATACCCCTGGGGAAGTGGCTGTGGCTCAATTGGTTGGGCTCCCGTTTACCATATGTGAGGCCCCAGGTTGGATCCCTGAGGCCTCCTGGTGAAGGAGCACCTGCTTGGCTTGGAGAGCTCAGGGCCCAACAGGGTGCAACAAAGGGAAACAAGCAGACACAGAAAAACGCACAGCAAATGGACACAGCGAGTATAAGCTGCAAGAGGGGGATAAAAAAAAGAGTATACCCCTCTACACTACAAAATACTATCAAAGAAAAAATTTTCTTTTGCATTATAATATATAAAATCTCTTTAAAATCAATATAAAGATTTTTAACATGCCAGTGAAATTAGGTAAAGTTTATGGAAAAGCAATTTCTAAAAGTACAAATGGCAAAATATTTCACTATTTAGAAAATGAATACAAATTATTGATTTAAAGTAAGATATAATTTTTTTCCATATGGCAAGAATTATAAGTATTGATAAAATCTAAGTTCATTAAAGCTGTCTATGCATAACAGAAATTAAAATTAAAATATCTAGGAAGGAATGTATTAAAAATATGAAAAAATCTTTTATGAACTTTTCAAAACTTAAGAGCATTAAATGAGTGGAGAGATATGTTACATTCATGGGTAGGAAGATGAAATATAATTAAGATGCCAAATCTTAAAAAATATATAGATAGCATCAGTGCAATTCCAAAAAAAATTCCAACACCTTTTTTTTTTTTTTTACTGTGACAAGCCGAATCTAAAATGCATATGGAGAAGCAAAGGCTCAAGATCACTAAATCTCTTTAACAGAAGAATAATGTTGGGGGGTACTTGTCTTGTCAGACATGAAAAACTTATTATAAATATTGTTATAGAAATGAACATGGGGTTAGAACAGTTGATTAGCTGACCAAAAGAGATAAAGAAGAATGAGAATTAGACATAAATAAAAACACCATATAAGACATAGGAAATAATGGATTATTCAATAAATAATTCTTAAATAACTAGTTGTTTACATTGGGAAAAATGAAATAAGATGCTAACCTAACAGTATACATAAAAATCAACAATCAATGGATTAAAATTGAAAATGAAAACATGAACTAAATTGAACTCTTTAGAAGATAATATAGAGTATTTTCCTGGACCTAGATTACCAAAAGATTTCTTATGTAAGACAAACAATTGGTTAACTATATACATAAAGACTGAGAAATGTGATGACATTAAAAAGTTCTTAATCATTAAATAAAATTATAAAATATAAATAGAAAAACATCAAGCTGGAAAAAGATTTTTACAATTCATATTAAAAAAAAGAATTATTACAAGGATACCTAAAAATATCCAACAATTAAAAATAATAGAAAGAAATCAACCCAGCAGAAAAATTGGCAAAAGACGTGAGAACACATTTAATAGAATTGGGAAAATAATTAATGTCCATTAAAAGTGAAAAAACAATCAACTTCAGTAGCAATAAAGAATGCAAAATAAAACCACAATGAAATCACATTTTTGTGCCCATCAGATAAGCAAAACTATGAAAAGCTTCACAACAAGGTTTGGTAAGGATATAGAGTAACAAAACAGTTACATACTGCTTTTAGTTTTCTAACTAATAATACAACTTCAGGAAAAAATTGCAGTCATCTGTAAAAGTGAATGTGTATGCACCCTACAAAATAATTTTTCAGGGTGTCCAAAGTAGTTGTGTTTGCAATATCAAAGACTAAAATTATTCCGTTGACCACTGATGTAGAATACATGCATAGCATGTAATATATTCATAATGGACTAATATACAGCAGTAGAAAAGATTGGGCTAGAGTGACATGCAGTCACATGATCAAATCATAAAAAGTTAACATTGAGTGATAAAAATAAGATGCAGAAAACCAAGCATTACAAAATATAATTTTAATAAAGGCAAGTAGTAAGAAAATTTAAACAATATGCTTTAATGACACAAGCATATGCAAATTATTTTTAATTTTTGATTCACAAAAAAATTCAGGATTTGGATTACTTCTGAGGACAGGCAGAGGAATGGTATCTGAGGATGCACAAAGGAAGTTTTAGAGATATTGATAATATTCTATGGAATAGGTTACAAAAATGTATGAATAAATTGTGTATATTATTCAATATGCATGAAAAGTAAGAATAGTATATAAAGATAAGAAAAGCTCTAAAACTTTTTTTCTTTAGTTATAAAAGTAAACTTTTGATAAATAGAATAATATTACACTAAAAAACAACTCAACTCTTTCAACTTCATGGTTTGGGGATGTTCCAGGTTACTGAGAAAAAGATTTTGGTGTTTTTAAAATAAAATTGAAGAACAAAATCATCACTCCTTCTAGATGTAAAAACTATTTAAGTTTAATGCAAAGTTCAGGGAACATACTGCTTATGCAAAGTAACACATTTCTTTATTCATATTTTCAGCATCATGGAGACACAAGTGAAAGTTCTCCCTATTCTTTTAAGGATGCCAAAAATGCCTATAATAAAATGTGAAGAAAAACATAAAAATATACTTACAACATGGGTTAGTATGATACTCCAGTCCAAAGTATATTATTATCTCTCCCCTAATAAAGATCTAGAAACTGTTTTCATCATCAAACACATCCCATCTAACACAGTATCATTTTCCAAGCAGATATCATGAAATGTTCATGTAGACACTGAGCTGAGGAACAGAAGTAATCTTACATAAAAAATGCATAATTCACTTAAGGAAAGCTGCTGCGTTGATAGAACAAAGTTATAAAATAAAACAAACAAAAATACTTGACCTCAGAAATTTGCCTTGTTAGCCAAATTGCTTTCTCAATTGATATTAAATTTCCTAAAGTAAATTGTTTTAATATTTTCAAAAGATGTAAGTACTTTCTTCTAAACCACATTTCAATAAATACTGAGAAAAATAACTGATATTGTGAGCTTAGTTAAATTTTTACTTAAAAGGACAAATACATATGTCTTTTATTCAGTCACCAGAATTTCTCTATTAGATTGATTCTCACCTCAAACAAAAATTTATTGTACTTTTTTGATGCCTTTGAATCAATCAAGTGAAGCAACTTCAGATAATCCATTGATTTCACTTATTCACCCATTTGTGAGAATTTTCTGCCTATTTGTCTGCTTAGAATTAGCATCAAATATGCTCAGTGTAGGTGACACATTCATATTCTACCTACAGTTAATTTTTTACACCAGAGTTTTCCCATAAAACTTTTCATCTCAGAATTTCTCGAGGTGTATATTAAAGGATTCAACATCGGAATGATAATGGTAAAAAAAAAAAAAATACAGATTTATCAATGTGAGAGTTGGAAACAGGTCTAGCATACATGAAAATACAGGGGATAAAATAAAGGACAATCACCATGATGTGGAAGCTACAGGTAGATAAGGCTATGAGCCTCCCTTCCTGACTAGATTTTAGGAAGTGTAGGATGACCCCATAGGAGATGAGTAGAAGGATGAACACGACCATGCTGATTGAACCACCATTGGAAACCACTGTGAGCCTATAAAGTGTGTGTCAGTGCAGGCAAGTTCCAATAACGGGTACATATCACAGATGAAGTGGTTGATGATATTGGAGCCACAGAAGGGGAGGCTGTACACAAAAAGAAGTTGAACAACAGAATGCATGAAACCTCCAACCCAGGCAACTAACAGCAGCAAGATGCAGATTTTTTTATTCATGATGGTCAAGTAATGCAGTGGCTTACAGATGGCCACATAGCAAGCAAAGCCCATTGCCACCAGCAGGAAGACCACTGCATCATCAAATAAATTTTTTATAAAAAGCTGGCCCATACAAGCTGTGCCACAGAGTAATTCTGAAATCATTTTGGGGGAAATTGTAGTGGAATATGTGGCATCTATGAGTGAAAGATAGGAAGAAGTACATGGGTGAGCCCAGCATGGAGCTGGCAATAAAAATCACCACAATGAGCAGTTTGCCAACCATAGTTATGATGTAGATGAGTGAAAACAGGACAAATAATATTTTTTGCCCCTCAGGATTCTTAGTAAGGCCCATAAAGACAAATTCAGTTACATTGCTACTGTGCCCCATTTACCCTTCTCTCAGACCTGTTTCAGAGATGAGAGCTTGGAAGAACAGGATCTGCAATGGAATTTTGAACATGACTACAAATACATTCATTATATCATTAAGCAAATGCCCCACTGTATGTTCTACAGTGGCTTACACATAATAAACATTTCATAAATAGTTATTGAGCTCATCTTCCAAAAAGCCCTATACAGTTTCCTTTGATAATTCTATTTTCACTCAGATGTTTTTCTTGGACGTACAAGTAAGAGGTTCCATCTCAAAGTCTTAGTGTATCTTCCATATAGAAAAGTAGTCAAAAGCCCCAAAGAAATCCATGAATTTAATAATGCCTTATTTAAAACATGCCAGATCTTGGCACAGTATCCAGCAATGATGAAGACTGAAAAGTTTCCTGCTGTCAAAAAATTCACTCACTGTTGCGAAGATAAACTCTAATCAAACAAATTGGCATAGAGTCAGTCCTTTGAGTTGGTAGTATCCGTGATGAGTACCTTTGCAATATGTCCATGTACCACCAAAAATAATGCTTCTTCTGGAAATTTCACTCAATGATATTCCAGTATCAGAGGTTCCATTCTTCATGTCTCAAAGATCATTCAATTTTCAATCATTTTTTACACCTTACTTTCTGCAGGATCTAGTGCCCCTACTCTTATTAATCATCAATGTTATTATATTTTAACAGAATAAATCTTCTATTGGTCAGGTAAATTAATTACTTGCAAAAATGTTGAATGTAAACTATCTTCTGTAGTTTCAATTATCAAAATGTCGATACTATAATAATTGAAAAGGTAGTTTTACTAAGCTTTCAACTTAAACCATTTACTTAATACTTCTTTAGAAAAAATAATGTACAAGTTTTTTAAGAACATGGCTATTAAAATAAAATAAATTAAAATCCCCCAAAATACCATCTATAGTATAATACAATTACACTTTAATAAATTTCTCTGATAGTAGGCAAGATACTTCCCTGTTCACTAGTTTCTTTATGCATATATACTAAGATGATTGTTGCGATAATTTTAAAAGATTTAGAGATAAAAGCCCATATCCAGCTTTCACAACATAATAGGAAGTTGTTCCTTCGCACCCTAACACACTTTACATGGTATAAACTTTAAAATTACCTAATTCAACTCTATCTAAAATAATTATTAATATTTACCAACATATCATGTAATATATAAAATCCTATGAATCAACATTATGATTCCATTTGCTTATTTGTAATGCATAACATGTGCCCTGTTATTTGGCAAAATGAACCTAAAAAACATTGTTCAGGCCCTCATGCTAAAACCAAACAGATATAAATATATCCATGTTGATTTCTGTGTTTTGCTAACTAAATTTCCCCAATTACAACTTTCTCTAATGAAAATATATGTAAGATATTGTTTATATTTCAATATATCACACAAATTTTCAATGAGTATCCTTTGCTAGTTTTTTTTTTTTTTTCAAGAACGCACCTCTTGAGTCCTCTCATTCATCCTGAAAAGCAATTCTTCTTTCTCTGAGGGTAACTGTAGATAACGCCTATATCTATCTATCTGTGACCATAAATCACATGACAATGTTTGGCTTATCAGTAGACCTAGAAATATTTCTAAATGACTATACTTTCCATATATCCACTAAGACTTCCCACCATCTCAATCTTTCAGATAAGTGTGAGGTATAGAAGTATCCAGAGTGAATGCCTAGAAATATAAAGACATTAAATAAAAAATCAATATTTATTCTGTAAATATAACTGAACATTCTTATCTGCTGGGAATATGTGATTAAAAGAAAACAAGAAGATATGTTTGCATGAAAATGTAAAAACTAGCCTAATTAGTGTAAATTAACCTGGCCAAGTTCATTATTTGGTGACACAAGCAAATTTAAAAACACTGAGTTTAATTATTAAATTAGCCCCTTCATCAATTTTGATGAAGCAACCAAAAATTACTTTCCTTGCAAATGTAGGATAACATTCATGACCCTGGCCATTAAAATTTTACCCAAAAAGGAAAATGCTGGAATTTAACTTTCTGGAAATGCCAATGCTAGTGCTTTCTTGCAGGTAAGAGTAGAACTCTTTTGGCATTCAGTCATTCAAACAGCATATCCCTATGACTGCTTCTTCTCTAATTAAAAGCATGATACTCTATCTCCCCAAAAACATCCCAGGAACTTAACACCTTCCATAAATTCCTACAAGCAATAAGAGTTATATATGCCAGAAAAGATACAAGAAGAAAACATCTAGAGTACTATATAAAAATTGAAGACAAAATCCCACCTGGGCAGAAATTTGAGTTGTCAGAAATCCCTTGGCTCATTATATAGATTTGTTTATTAGAATATTTGAAAGAAATTCAAATGGAGTAAACTCTCCAAGATATTTTTCTCCCCTACAACAATCCCTAGACATAAAAGACTTAGGTCTTGACAAGAAAATTATCAGAGAACAAAGTGTTATTTTTTTTTTTTTTAAAAAGACCTCTAATATGAAAAGAAAACCTTACCATAAAGTGGATAATTATTTGTAATCATCAAATAAGGAAATCTTTAGGTAATGAAAACAGTATTTCATCCAAATGAAGTGAGAACCAACCTGAGGTTCCCTTATCGAACCACATCACCATATGACAACCTTATACAAGATGTTAGAGGCACAGAGACAGAGAGCAAAGGGACTGGGAATAATACTGAAATTGACATGCTCTTTCAGTTTCCTACATCACTCAAAGCAATATCATGAAATGGGCTTAATTGAAACAATGTGAATTTATTTGCTTATGATTAGAGTCTGGGAAAAAAGTCCAGATAAAGACATCATCAAAGTGATGCTTTCTTCCTGAAGATCAGCTACTGTAGATCCCTGGCTCCTCAGCCACATGGCAAGGTATGTAACAGTGTTTGCTGACTTCTCCCTTCTCTTCTAGGTTTTGTTGCTTTCTGATTCTTGCTTCCATGGCTTTCTCTCTCTCTCTCTCTCTCAGCTCTATCTCTATCATCTCTATCGCTATATCTATCTATCTCTATCTCTATCAATCTCTATCTCTATCCATCATCTATCTCTCTTTCTGTATTCAATCCATTTATAAAGGACTCCAGTAAGAGTATTAAGACCCATTCTGAATGAGGTGTTTAACACCTTAACTGGAGTAGCCTCATAAACAGGTCCTACATACAATCGGTTTACATCTACAACATTGGATTAAATTTAATAACTTGCTGATTCTTGAACAGACAGGTAATAATAGCTCAGTAGTTCTGAGTTGAGGTGCATGTTCATCAAAGGCTTCATCTGGTTGAGCTGGGGCCATAATAATCTTCTATTTTAAACACACTTGACAATTGTTTTCATAACTAGCCAAAACATGATGATTTATATTTTGATCTGAGGATGTGTCTTAATGAAATCAATTTATTCTAAGTTAGATAAAAACCCAACTTGACTAGAACTTCAAACTGGTTCCTCAACTTTGTACATGTCCTCAGTAAATGCATATATGAGGTTGAATATACCTCAGTGCCCACCTAACTTGGGAATTCAAATCACTTGTCTTCTATGTGGTCATATATCAAACACTCCAACTTTTATTCAGGCTTTCAATTACTCCCACATTCTTTTGCTTGATTCACTTGTATATATTTCCTGTGCTGAGGCAGTATTTTTATTAATAGAAAAGCTATATATATAATAGATAGATAGACATACCTAGATAGATCACAAAATTAAATAAAGTATATATATAGAAGTCATTATCACCATTCCTGCAACTGGCTACAAGGCCAAATTTAGTATTTTTGAATTATTTTAACTGCTATTTATCCAAGTTCTCTTTCCCTTATTTTCAGTCCAGTATCAATTAAGTAATTGCTTCTACAATAAAGGAATTTTCCAACAGAGGACTTTCTCTACATCAAATATCTAATGATTTTCACTGTTATTTCATAACCTTGATTACCATAAGCCCACTTGACCATCTTAATCTTCACATGTATTGAGTTTAATATGGGATCTTCTGGGTCATTAGGGCAATAGATAAAGTGACACAAAAATATGCACCTGAACTAGCTTAAGATCTTTATCATGTGAAGGGCCCCACTAAAAGATGGCAGTTTTTACTTTATTTAATAAATTCATCAAATCCAGCAGACATATATGCAATAAGCATTAATCATAAAATTTAAGGAGTACATCCTAACACTGTGCCTTTTGTATTGGCAAGTGGCAAAATATGTAAAAACATTTTCCTTGATTTGAAGAATTATGCCAAAAAATTCCCTGACTTCAAAATCTTTGGAAATTTTAATAAAGAGTTAATTCACTTTCATGAAATTTCTTTCAAATATTGCATTTGAATCTTCATTTTCATGCAATTCAGATTTCCCCAATATGGTGTTATCAGTATGTGGTCTCAACCAACATCATTTGGGATAGCTGATATGGTCAAGGTTTTTGTGGACCAAATTATGACTCAGCTCTGGAAAACAAATATAAACATAGAGCAAACATGGAGCATATGTCTCCATTTTGCTTTCAGGTGAATGCAAAAATTCCTGATGCTTTCTGCTCATCTGAATAAGACATAAGTATTTATTTGACCATATAATGCCTTTAAGAGACACAAAGCTGAAATTATATGTTCCAATAAGAATACATTGAAAATTGCATCTCAGTTATATATTGGTTCAAAATGTAAAATAATCCATAGAAATTTTCATTCACAAACATCTATTGCTAAACTAGAAATATAAGTGTAAATATTATATTTATCTCCTGGAAAACCAAGATTGGCTTGTTTGACACCAAATCTCCCAATAATAACAACAAGAAGACTAGAAAAAAGAAAATGTAAAATGCATGTGCTTAAAAGCATTAGAGAAGTAAGGAGTAATCATAGACCTCTGGGGCTTATATTATTTTTAGAAGGGAAGCCAGGGAGTTAAGTCTGGCATTTGTGGTCTCTTTTCATTAAAGCCATGTGCTAATTCCACATACCACAAATGAATGCCTGAAAATCTAAATGGAACTTTCTATGAACCCTTTACTCTGGGGAGCAACAAATAGAATTCATTTTCTATCAATGAAAAGAAGGCTTTTTAAAAACCCAGGTTTTGTTTTAATACCACATAAGGCTTTACTTGAAGTAAGGGTAAATAGAAAATAGGTAGTGCTCAAGGGATTTCAAAAACAGCTTGAATAATCTAATTCCTTGATTTAATTAACATATCTGGGATATCTATTTCCACCAGGCTAGTTGCCAGTGAGAAACAAAAAATTAAACTCATAAAGAGGATGAAATCATCAAAAATATTGAATTAGGTCTACAAATTTTAAAATGTAAAATCTTGCAAGTAAACAAAACTAACAAAGCATAGGAGAAGATAAATTTTGATTAAAAAGCAAGAGCAATAGAATCATATGCATAGATGATACAAATAATGACAAAAACGCTATTTAAAATAAGTGTATTGTGTTCCAATAATTAAAACGCAAATGACTAACAACTTTACGGAAAGAAATTTGAAAATGAAAATATATAATGGCGGAAATTAAAAAGTAAATTTTTGAATATTATAGCACATGGGCACAGTTGAAGAGAAATTTACTAAATTGGAAGAAAGTTTAAAAGAAAATATGCAGACCTAAGCAGAGAAAAAGAAAAGGATGGACACTATAGAATGTATCATAAAATGATTTAAAGGGCACAGTGCAAAGCTCTAATATATAGTTAGTTTACTTACAATTCCATAAAGAGTAGATAAAGATAGGCAAAATATTTGAGGAGATAATGAAAGAAATATTTTTCAAATGTTGAATGATATCAAGCAGTAATTTCATGGTGTATTTAAAATATTTTGAAGCATAAAATTAAAAAGGATAAATTTTCAGAAAGGATAAATTAAAAAGATATTGCATAATAAATTACAAAAAAGTACAAATATCAGATTTTAAGGACATATTGTACAAAAAGAAATAACAATAAAACTAGGTAAAATAGGGATCTCTAAAGGGTGATCTTCAGGAAGAAGAAAAATTCATTCAATTGGACACAAGGAAATACAGAAAAAATCAAGAAAAATGGGAAGAGGGAATATGTACACAAACCTAATTGAATATTATTTATATACAATAATAATAAATACAGAACTGATAGGAGATACTAGATTTAAATACATATACATAATAAATTTTATTTCTAATATAAATGAGTTCATTAATCCTATTTTAAAAGAAACTCAGTGGTATGAGATTTACAAGAGAAACATCTTAAATAACAGTATAAAAAGTCATAATAAAATAATAGAAAATGTAAAGCATAAATTCTAACCAAAAGAAAGATATTATCACTCTACAATAATATAATATAAAAAAATAAACATCAAGGCAAGAAGTATTTCCAGAGATAAAATGCTTACAATGGTAAAAAAAAAAAAAAAAAAAAAAAAAAAAATATAAAAAAATTATTAATTTAAAAAATTTAAATAATAAAAAAAAAAAAAAAAAAAAAAAAAAAAAAAAAATCAATGTGACAGAAATATATAAACATTGTGAATTGAATACATTTAAAACATAACCACAAAATTTTTTTTAAAACATGAGAAACAAAGCAACATAATAATGGGAGGTTTTAGCACAACTCTCAGTAACTGCAAGAACATGCACATAAAATATTCATAATATTATACAAAATTTAAAGAACATCATTTGCAAACTTTATTTATTGAAATAACAATGCACCCAACAACAAAATCCTTTTCAAGTGCACATGGAATATTTTCTAAAACTAATCATATTCTAGGCCTTAGAGAAATTCTCAACAAATATTGAAGAATTACAATCATAAATCATGTCTCAGAACAACAGGAATATTACCTAGAAAATTAAAAAAAAAATTACCACATTTTGAAAATTTAAAATATATTTTAAATAAATCATAGATAAAATAATAGAAATCAGAAAATATTTTGAGCTTAATAATAATGAAAGTACAATATATTAAAGCTTATGAAATCAGCCAAAAGCTTGTGAAATTCAGCCAAATCCTTAATTGGATGTATGAGGAAATAATAAAGTTTGAAAAATGAATGTACTAAATAGCCATTCAAGGAGTTATTAAAATGACAGAAATATTAAATCAAAATAAGCAGTGGGATGGAGGCAGTAAATTTAAGAACAAGCAAACAAGCCTGGTTTATGAATTAATCTGCATGATATGTATGATGGTTAATTTCATATATCAATTTGGCTGGGTTTTGGTATCCAGATGTTTGATCAAGCAAATGCTGGCCTGATTATTACCAGTAGGGTATTTTGTGTATTTAAATCATTAGTTACTTGATTGTATCTAGGCTGATTACATCTCCAATCAGTAAAGGAGATTGTCTTTAGTAATGAGAGAAAATTCATTCAATCAGTTGAAGTACTTGAAGAAATAACTAATGATTTCAGCAGTCAGAATGAGATTCTTTGTCTAATTCAATCAGCCAGCTTCTGTTAGGGCATACATCAAAAACTTCGTTGAAGTCCCAGCTTTCAGTCTGCTCTACAGAATTCAGATTTCTCAAGCCCCATGATCATCTGAACTAAATTCTATAATAAATAGATCCTGTTGTTTCAGTTTCCCTGGAGAACTCTGGCTAATACAGGATGCCAGCAACAGCCAAAAGTAGGCAATTGCTAAACTACTGTTTCACTCAAAGTTGGCAGTCAATGATTGAGGGGAAGAAAAATCTTCCCAGTGGGCAGTATTTTGAGCAGTATATCAGGTTTCCCACTTCACATGCAATTAGCATGAGTTATGGATCACCACTGTCTCATGGAGCATGTTAGATAAGCTTGATAAGCCATTAAATGGCTTGGACAGAAAAAAATGGAAAAAAAATATGGCAAAACAGTCTGAAGGAGTGGTATGTGCATGGCTTTCTCCACTTGAGAACCAAATGCAACAGTGATTGCAAAAAGAGAATTCACAGCATAGCAGTCTCTAAAAAATCTAATCAGAAAGTTCTGTCTTGTGGCTATCAGTCAGCTTTATTCACCAACCACATCTGTGGACCTATTTACCAAATGTCCACAATTGCAGAGATAAACACTATACATGAGCTCAATGAACACCATAATCTACCTTTCACCAAGCCTGATCTGCCTACTGTCACTTCTGAATGTCCAAAATGCTTGAACTCCTAATATGGCATCATTATCTCATAAAACTACCCAATTACCTCAGTTTGTAGTTGACAACACCTTGTTTCCTCATATACTGTGTATGTACTTGCCTTCTCTACCTGCAATCCATTGTCCATTGCCCATATCATCCTGCTTATGATCATCTCTGATCAGGGGACACACTTTATGGTAAATTAAAAAAGCAAATGGCTCACCCTCCATAGAATTAATTGGTATAACCACAGTCCACATCACCTAGAACAAATTGGCTAGATTTGTAATGGTACATATTGCTAGCCAAGTAGGGCTGATCAGTATAGCCAAACTACAAAGTCTTAACCAATTAGTCAAGTTTCTGGGAATAACCATTAAACACAGTGGGTCATGATGATTAGAGATATCCCACAAATAGTCTAAATAAATTACTATCTTCTATGTTCTAGTTACTTAGAGATAGCACTGGCACAAAGAGATTTATAATGGGGAATTGCCTATGCAGTGCCATTGGAAGCCAATAATTCTAATGCTCAGATGATTTCTGAAGTGTTTGCTATATGAATATATGCACAATGGAGATTCTGGCAAAAGACTAATACTGCCACCCTGTGATAAATACTGGGATTGGGTATTTAATGATTCACTGATACAGTGACCAGATGCAGAACATTTGAAACATAACTACTATCATGTCATTCATCTCTCATGGAAACAACTCAGGGGCATCACAAGTACCCATTATGCCATGGATGATATCAGAGACTCTGTGTTAGTCAGCCAAAGGGGTTCTGATGCAAAATACCAGAAATCTCTTGGCTTTTATAAAGGGCATTTATTTGGGGTAGAAGCTTACAGTTACCAGGTTACAAAGCATAAGATACTTCCCTCACAAAAGTCTATTGCCATGTGTTGGAGCAAAATGTCTGCCAGCATTTGCAAAGGTTCAGGTTTCCTGGGTTACACTCTTCCTGGGGCTTGCTTCTCTCGGGGTTCAGCTCCTTTGTGTTTTCCACAAGGCCAGCTGTAGACTATCAGGCAAATGGCTCATCTCTTTTCCTGAGACCTTCTCTCCTTCCTCATGTCCAAGCTCCTCTGTGTGCTTACTTCCTGGGCTCCAGCTCAAAAACTCAGTATTAAGACTCCGACTCTTTCCCTTGCCATGTCTTTTTTTGGTGATTACCCACCCTCCAAGGGATAGGGACTCAATGCCCTACTGACATGGCCCAATCAAAACCTTAATCATAATTTAATCACAACCAAGTAGAGACCAGTTTACAAACATAATACAATACCTATTTTTGGAATTAATAAACAATACCAAACTCCTACACTACACACTCTGAATTCCAAAAAGGCATGACAATATTCAAAAACCCTTAAATGAGTACAAATGCTAAGTAAAAAAAAAATCATATCACAATCAATTTAAAGAAATAGTGTGTCTTTGGGCAAAGTCCCATCTGGCTGTTGACCTCTAAAACTTAAAAATCCATTTATCTGCTTCCAATACACAAATGGACAAAGGATAAACATTTTAATTATCATAAGGACAAATTGGGAGGGAAACGAGTCAAGGGTCATTTACAGTTCAGTAAATCTGCAGAACATGCTTCATAAGATGTCAAAGACTAAGAGTCATTCTTAAGATGATGGTTTCTTTTCCTTGGGGCCTTATTGGGACCTACACTTTCCACAGGCTTGCCCGATGGACATTTTCTTGGCTCCACCCTCATCAAGCATCTGGGTGTTGACCAAGCTCCAGACCTCACACTTAAAGAGTTTTGGGGTTGATTACCACACTTTAACCAAACTTTGGGTTGTAGACTTAAACCCCTAGTACAGTGAAATGAAGGCAACATCCTGACTTTTGTCATACAGGCTCAACCTTCTCAGAACCATGAGTTAATCACCTGGCCTTCCTTCATCCAAGGGGGATAGGTCCACCTATATCAGACCTATGGCATGCTGACTTTAACTGCCCTAATCTTGAGGAATATGTACACTGGGGCAGCAATACTCTTCCTAAAAATCATGTGGGAACATCCACCCTCTTCAACTGCTGGGGCAAACTCGTACTCTCTACGCAAGGGTGGTGCACCTCTCTTGGCCCATGGCAATGTCTTAATTCCAGATCTCAGCTGTATTAGTCAGCCAAAGGGGTGCTCATGCAAAATACAAGGAATCAGTTGGTCTTTATAAGGAGTATTTATTTGGAGTAGAAGTCCACAGTTACCAGGCCATAAAGCATAAATTTCTTCCCTCACCAAAGTCCATTGTCACAGGTTGGAGCAAGAAAGCTGCCAACGTTTGCCAGGGTTCAGGCTTCTTGTGTTCCTCTCTTCCCAGGGCTGCCTTTTTTTCTGGGCTTAGCTCCTCTGTTTCCTGTAGAAGGTTAGCTCTAGACTATGAGGCCCTCTAGGCTTTGCTTCTCTCCACAAGGCCAGCTGTGAATTCTCAGGCAAATGGTTTGTCTCTATCCTGGGTCCTTCTTTCCTTCCTCACCAGAAATCCTTCACCAAAAACTGCTTCAGCACTATCTTTTGCCATGTCTTTTATCTTCAAGACACCATCCAACAAAAGGTGGGACTCAATGCCCTATTGATGTGGCCCAGTTAATGCCCTAATCATAACTTAATCATGCCCAGATTAGCAGACCAGTTTACAAGCATAATATAATATTTATTTTTGGAATTCATAATTATATCAAACAGCCCAAACTGCTACATCAGCTTCCATTGTTTTCCTCTTAATCCTGTTTCTCCTTCAATGTCTCCTTTCCATGTCCTTTTTTTTATATATATATAATTAATTAATTAACTTTTTATTTTGAAATACCTTCTAGTCCAAGCTGACAGTGATTTTGTTCATACAGCTCTCTCAAAAATTTTGTTGGTTTAGTATGCAGGAAGCAGGGATCCAAGCCATCAGACAATAAGGCTTTCCACAAATCTTTGCTAGATAACTGCATCTTTAATCCTGATTTACAAGTTACAAGTTTAGTTAAGTCCTAAAATGGGTCACTATTGTCTGGGAGCTTGATTTCCAGAGGCTTGGAATTTCCAGAATCAGTTTCTGTTTTCTTTGTGCCCAACAGTTCAGTCCTCAGCATATTTCTCTTGCATAGCATGTTGATATAATCTGCAAGGAGAAGCCAAGCTGCATTCTCTGAGTTTACTTTGGAAAGTTCTTCAGCTAAATGCCCAGGCTCCCATTTTCAAATTCTTCCTTCCATAAAACATCAGGAGTTAATCTTGCTAAGCTCTCTGCAACTTTAACACAGTTTCCAATAATAGTTTCATCATTGACTTCTAAGGCATTATAAAATGTCTCCTTAGAGTCCATATTACTATCAACAATCTCTTCAAAGCAATTTAGGCTTTTTCCATAAAGCATCTCACAATTCTTCCAAAAAATACCCCTTACTCATTTATAAAACCATTCCAGCATTTTGGTAATTCCAAAAGCATATCATCACTACTTAGTGCCAAATTCTGTATTAGTCAGCCAAAAGGGTACTGATGCAAAAATACCAGAAATCTGTTGGCCTTTATTTGGGGTAGAAGTTTACAGTTATCTAACCAAAGTCTATTGCCATGTGTTGGAGTAAAATGACTGCCAACATCTGTGAGGGTTCAAGTTTTCTGGGTTCCTCTCTTCCCAGGACCTGCTTCTATCTGGGCTCAGCTCCTCTGTGTTCTCCACAAGGCCAGTTGTACACTATCAGGTAAACAGGTCATCTCTTTTCCTGAGGCCTTTTCTTCCTCCTCACAACCAAGCTCCTCTGTATGCTTACTTACCAGGGCTCCAACTCAAAAACTCAGCATTAATACTCCAACTCTCTCTTTTATCTGTGGATCCCTACCCACCAAGGGGTAGGGACTCAATACCCTACTTACGTGGCCCAGTCAAAGCCCTAATAATAATTTATCCACACCCAGGTACAGAACTGTTTACAAACATAATCCAATATCTATTTTTGGAATTCATAAACAATGCCAAACTATTACAGAGTCATATACAAAGTGATGAAGCAACATGTCAATGCTCCTTAATAAAATGGAGATAGTATTACAGATTATGCATGGGAGGTGACTCAGGAGAAATACAGCAAATTCATAAGCTTAAAATTCAGAACAAAATATAAATTCTGGCAGAGTTTTCTGAAACAGTTGCTAAGTGAATCAATTATTCATTTCTTGATAAAGAAAAACAAGGTAGCTGATTGCTCAATAGAAGTTCCTAAATGGAAGGATATGATTCAATATAGATAACTGCTGAATTTCACCCTCTGGATGGTAAAACCTTAGTCAAAGCAAGATTTCTTAAATCCACTCAAAAGCTAGATGTATGAGCAGCATAATTAGCAGGGCAGGAAACAGTTGCTTCTCAACCTCAGAGCAATGTTTGTATATGTATAGATTCATGCATGGTGGCTCACAACCTCATTGTTTGGTTAGACAAAGAAGCCTTACTGAATGGACAGGCAATAAAAACAGCAAAAGAGAATGTTGTTATAGAAGGTCGTATGGGTATTCTAAGGGCAAATTAAAGTGGGTTATATGGATCCCACAAAATAACACAGGTATTTGCTCAATAAATGAATAGAACTCTTTTGGCCTGGTATCTGGATATGGTTACTAGGATATATAAGATGAATGAAATACAATGATGGGCAGAATACCATATTCCACAAAGTCAACCAAAGCTATTAATATAGAAGACCATGCTGAATAGCAATAGCAGAAAGCTACTTGAAATAACTTTAAGTAGGAGTCCCCAATGCCAAAGACCAACAGGGAGTGTGTATTTAGATTAAAAAGAACCATTAGCCAAATTCCTGGTGTCTTCAAATGGATTTTTCATGAAATAAACTTTAATTCCAGTTTGGCTTCAATCCTTCACTTATCTAAACCACAAAAAAAAAGCATTTACCATGGAATTGGAATAATATATTATATACTAATGTGCCCCTCTAAATTATTTGTCTATTCTTTAAGGACACTGTGTAGTAAAGAGTGTTCAATGGGAAATACAGTTTAAGCACAATAAAATGAAATCTTAAAGGGTTAAGAAGTTAAGAGTCAAACAAAAGTTGACATAGAAACTAGAGATGGAGAGAGGAATACCAGAAATGAACAGTTCTCAGAAGCGGAGCTTTGAAATCTGCATTGAAACTCCTCTCAAATACATAGCTGATTACTCAATTGCACATGGGCAGGGTGAGACGACAAGTAGCTCAGGAAAAATTGCTGAGAAGCTGAAAGAGGTGAGCAGAAATTTCAGCATCTTCTTAGTGTAGATATACAGATAAAATCTGAAGTTCAAATTCTGCCAGGTTGGAGTGACTTATTAAAGTCATTTATTAAATGCTTCATAATTTCCTTTGAAATACAAGAAAGTCACATGCCTCAAGATTAAGGTCTATGTGTAAGAATAAAGGGCTGTGTTATAAAGACTAATCTCAAAACTAAAATAAACTCACCCTAACATAGCCTAAAGTTCAAACCTTTTAGGGATAAAGGATATCTACCAATAATTTAATTGCTTGCCACAACAAAACTCAATATACTCAGAAGAAGACAACATATTACAGAGTCTCTAAAATGTATGATCCCAAATATCCAGTGTATAGTCTCTTAAAAATTCATTGCACATACAAATAAAGGAGAAGAATACAACCTGTAATCAAGACAAAGAAAAAGTCAATAGAATCAAACTGAGAGATGACACAGATATTAGAATTAATAGACAAGTTCTTAAAAATAACTATGAAATTTATGTTTAAAAATCTAGAGGCAAAAGATAAAAATAATAAATGAAAAGATTAAGATTATTGGAAACTCTCAAGAAGAACCACATGTAAATTCTGTAACTAAAAAAGCCACATTCAGAAATCAAAATTTCATTGTATAGAAGTAGCAGCAGAGTGAACATTATAAAAGAAATGATCAGTGAACTTGAGGACCAGTGAATAGACATTCTTCTGAATAAAGTAGAGAGAAAAATATTTTAAATGAACAAACTCTCAATGACTTGTGAAATAGTATCAATCACTCTAAAATGCATTTGTGGTGTCCCAGAAGGAAAGGAAAGAGATACCAGAACAGAAAATATATTTGAAGCTAGATTGGCCCACAATTTTTCCATACTTCATCAAAATTGTAAGTTCATAGTTCCAAAAACATCAACAAACACCAAGGAGGATATATACAAATAAATCAAGCCTAGACAATTTGATAGCATTCAAAATAAGGAGAGAACTTTAAAACTAGGCCAGGGGTGATAAAAACGTATTACATGCAAAGAAACATTGATATAGAAATGGAATGGCATCTTTATTATGCAGAAAGAAAAAAATAATTATCAATCTAGAAGTAGCAAGAGTCATTCTTTCACAATGAAGACAAAATAAAGACTTTCATAGAAAAATAGCCAATAGAACTACAAGACATGCAAAAGGAAATTCTTTAGGTTGAAGGAAAATAATATCATTCTGAAATTAGGAATTAAATGAAAAATGAAGAAAATGGAAAGGATAAATACATGGTAAATAGAAACAATTTTTCTTTCCTAAATATTTTTAAATTACTATTTAAAGCAAAATTAATAGCATTATATTCAGTGTTTATAGCATATATAGCAGTAAAATATATGTAAAAAATTGTTATAAAGTGTAATAAAGAATAATTGGAATTATAATTTCAATATATTTTTAATTTATATATATCAGTGATTTAATATTAAAAATATTATTATTTTAAGGATGTATAATATAGTGTGAAGGTTATTTTAATGTGTCAACTTGACTAGTTTATTGTGTCCAATTATTTGGTCAAGGAGCACTGTCCTGATAGTTACTGTGAGGGCATTTTGCACCTAGATTTGCATCTGTAATCCATGGATTGATATCTATTACTGATTGTTTCTACCACCAGCAAGGAAATTGCTCTCAACAATGTGGGGAGAGTATCTTGTTCACATCAATTGGAGGCCTTAAAAGCTAGGATTGAGGATTTTAGAATCAGAAAAAAATGAATTCCCAGCTTCCCCTGGGAATTTCTGACTCAACTTCAACATCATATTTGATGGAGTTTCCAGGTTTCAGCCTGCCCTGTGGAGTTTGTGCTTGCAGGTCTTCAGAATCACCCTAATTAGTGTTTCCAGTTTTTGGTCTGCCTTATACAGTTTGGACTTGCCAGACCCCAGAATAAAAGTGAGCCATTAAAATAGTATCAATAAAGACTATAAAACAAGTACTAATAAAAGTGATATAATGAGATATTTTTAAAAACTGCATTGGATGAAAGATGTCAGGAAATTAGATATAAAGATACAAAACACATTGGGAAAAATAGAAAATATATAACAAAATTATATAACAAAAGCCTGTGATATCAATAATGATATGAAATGTAAAGGAATTAAACACAGATAATGTACACTAGTTTTAAACATAGGACTTTACCTGATGTTTATAAGAGACAAGTTTTGCTTATAAAATTAGGAAGGTTGAAAGTAAAACAAAAGAAAATATATACCATGTAAACACTAAGAAAAGTAAAGAAGAAATAAATGTATTAATAATAAAAAAGTAGGTTCAACTTGAAGAAGGTTATTAAATAAGGGTAAATCTTCTGTTTTCTAAGAAGATATAATAATTCTTAATGTCTATGCATTAAATAACTGAGTTTCAATAAACATGAAACAAAATTGAGGGTACAATAAGCAAAAATAGTCAAATTCACAATCATCTTTGGTGATTTTTGTTGCTCTCTCTGTAACTGATAAAATAAATAGATGAAATAATTATAGAATATATTTGAAAAAAAACTCTTATTCAAGATGACTTAATTAATATTTACAGAATGTTACACCCAATGAATACAGAATATATGTTTTCTTCAATGGCACATTGAACAGTCATGATAGACAATATGGTAGGCTATGAAACAAGACCTCATTAATTTCAAACAATAAATTATGTCCTCTTCCTCTCTCTAAGCCAAACTCAGCAAATGATTGCATTACCTTCCCCCCAATGTGGGACATGACTCCCGGGCATGAGCCTCCCTGGCAACGAGGGATTAATACCAAGTGCCAACTAGCAACCCAACTGGAAAAAGACCTTGAATAAAAGGGGGAAAAGGTAAAGACAAATGAGTTCAAGTGGCTAAGAGACGTCAAAGAGTGTGGGAGGTCATCCCAGAGGTAACTCTTATGCACACCTCAGTAGGAGCTCATAGAACATCTAAGTGCCTATCACCCCACACAGAGGGGCTCCTGAGAGCTCTGGAGACACCCAGGTCCTATATAAGGGGGGATAGCCCAAGAGACTGATGCCTTATCAGTGGGCTCTATTTTGGAATCTGTGCTCCTAAGAGTGAC
Organism: Tolypeutes matacus; assembly: GCA_026826555.1. Lineage (NCBI taxonomy): Eukaryota > Metazoa > Chordata > Mammalia > Cingulata > Chlamyphoridae > Tolypeutes > Tolypeutes matacus. Next base: position 613,269 of record JAKSZT010000536.1, read on the forward strand.
AGTATTGGATTCAAATAAGCCCTCCCTGCACATGGTTCATCAGTCCCTTCTATTCAAAACTATATGTGATGCTGAAGTTTTTAGCTATACTTACAGAGACTGGAGCCTCTGGTCTACCTATGTGCCAGGTGTGTGTGGAATCTCGGTGGAGCTGCAACTCCTACCCTACAGCTCAATGGACTCATCCAAGTCACCTGGCAAGGAGACAACGATGGGCAACGGCCAGCCCAGGGAATGGAGAGGGCCTACATCTGCAGGCAGGATCATCCCACCCACCATATCCATGGGATATAAGCCCTCTCTCACATGGAGGTGGAGTGGACATCACCATCCCAGTCCCCTCAGGATTGGGGGAAGAACTATGGACTAGAGTGGACTTGATGGTGTTCTGTTGTACACATATGGTGATTCTAGCAATGGAAGAAATTATAACAATGATGTGGAGCCAGTGACCACTTGACACTTTTGGGGCAGGGAGGGTTCGAGCAGTTGAAATACAGGGGCTTCTTTTGGATTTGAAGGTTGTCCTGAGTACCGTTGTGGCAATGGATGTAGGCCATTTTAAATCAGCACACACCACTCAGAACTGTGTGTGAGAGAGTGTGATCTACTATGTGAACAGTGGTCTATGGTTGGTGGCAAGTCCTCAGAATGTGTAAGTCCATTGAGGGTGGTGGGCCACACTTGTGGGAGATGTTTGTGTGGGATGTGGTGGGATGTGTGGGAGGTGGGCAACATGGGAATCCCAGTGGGTTCTGTGTAATATTTTAGGTAATCTAAGCACCTCTTAAAATATATTTATATATTTATAAATAACATTTTTGTAAGCAAATGCACATATATGCATATATATTTATATATCATTTTACAAATATTGGTGAAAAAAAAAAAGGAATCAAAAAGAAAAATATGTCCTCTTACTACAATAGAATTAAATTACAAATCAATAACAATGATATACCATGGTAAGCAAGTTTAAAGATGACTTTGAGTGATGCCCAACTCCTGTTATTCATGCCTTTGGGTGATCACCTGTCCTTGTGAGTGGATTGGACCTACTTACCTTGTACTAATAAAAAGAATATGCATAAAATGTTGAGATTTCAATTCTGTGATTAAACTATGAAAGACTATGATTTCTGTCACATTAACTTTCACTCTCTGGCTGTTCTTTCATGTTTTCTGTGATGAAGAAAATTGGGAAAGCCCACATGGCAAAGAACCAAAGGTGGCTTTCAGGCAACCATCAATGAGGACAGGAGTCCCTTGGTCTAACAACCCAAGGAAAACTGAATCCTGCCATTGACCATGTCAGTTAGCTTCGAAGTGCAACCTTACTCAGTCATTTCTTCAAATAAAAATGGAGCAGAGAATGGAGAGGGCCTGCATCTGCAGGCAGGATCATCCCACCCACCATATCCATGGAATATAAGCCCTCTCTCACTTGGAGTTGGAGTGGACATCACCATCCCAGTCGCCTCTGGATTGGGGGAAGAACTATGGACTAGAGTGGACTTGATGGTATTCTCTTGCTCACATATGGTGATTCTTGCAATGCAAGAAATTATAACAATGAGGTGGAGCCAGTGGCCACTTGACAGTTTTTGTGTAGGGAGGGGATGAGCAGTTGAAATACAGGGGCTTCTTTGGGAGTTGGAGGTTGTCCTCAGTACTGTTGTGGCAACGGAATTAGGCCATTTTAAATCAGCACACACCACTCAGAACTGAGTGGGAGAGAGTGTGGTCTACAGTGTGAACTGTGGTCTATGGTTGGTGGCAAGGCTCCAGGATGTGTAAGTTCATTGAGGTTGGTGGGCCACACTGTGGGAGATGTTTGTGTGGGATGCGGTGGGAGGTGTGGGAGGTGGGCAACATGGGAATCCCAGTGGGTTCCGTGTAATATTTTAGGTAATCTAAGCACCTCTTAAAATATATGTGTGTATATATATATATATATAACATTTTTGTAAGCAAATACACATATATGCATATATATTTATATATCATTTTGCAAATGTTTGTATGTATTGTGAGAATTTTGATTTTTACCCATAATAAAAAAAATGGAGCAGAAAATATATTTGAAGAATATTATAGTCTGAGTTGATACATTAATTACAGTTCCTCAAGAAGGGACACCCCTAAGCTATGCCCAGTTTTTGGACGTAGAGAATCTAGAGAAAATAAATTGTACTGCTTCAAGCCACTAAGTTTTGGGGTAATTTGTTATGCAGACATAGATATTATATATCAACAAAATCTTCTAAACATTTGAAAACTTAGCAATAAATATTTAAAGAGTGAAGATGGTATCAGTTTAAGTGGGCACTCACCATGTATCTTGCAAAGGACAGATAACTGGTGACAGGATGTTGCCTGGGTGAGCTGTTTTGGGAACCCATGGAGTGGGAGCCTTTGGCGCATGGATATGGTGGGAGCTGGACAGGGAGATAGATTGCTCAAGATAAAACCCTGAGTTTTTAGCCCTATGTCTAGAAATCACAGATGGCTAAGCCCCACCCTCAGGGCAAGGGACCAGAGTGAGCCAGACTCCTGCTGGCCAACTAACAAGAGTGATCAGTCTCTGAGAGAGGGGAGGTTCTGGCAAGGGGCAGAGAGGGTTTTCCTTTCTGTGGGTTTGGTTGCCTGGACCCCCTTTCAGCTTTGGGGAGCACACTGGCCAGCTTGAAGTGGCACAAGGCTGAGGGGAGAGGGAAATCTGCTGAGGCAGCCTGATTTATCTAACCACCCTGAGATACAGAGGCTTGGCTTCAGACAGGGCAATGAGAGCCAATTTAACAGTTCCACACCGAGGACTTTCAGAATTTCAACTCCGCTAAGGGAGTCAGGCAGTGGGAAGCATTTAATAAATTTCCAAAGCCTATATAGGGTCTCCTGAGAGGAGGGGATAGTCTAGAAGAGGCTTAAAAATCATTTTGGTGTGGTGGTATACTCAGGCATTAGGGTCCCACTTGAATTTCAAAAGGGAAGTCAACCTGACCAGGACAGGGGAAGGAGGACTCTGCTCATACAGCCCGCTGAATTCTGCTGCACTGGAAGAGTAAAATCTGTCCAAGGAAAAGTCACTGAATAATTTTCTGAAGAGCTAACTGACCCAATTAGAAAGGTAGCTCATTGGAGGAATTTATGCCTTGAATATATGAGGTCCGTAGTTCAATTCAAGCTCCTCTAAGAGTAATGATCCACCGGGATACCATAAGACAGGGAGAACAAAGATGCTATTTTTGTGCTAGCTTCTTTTGGGTCCCTTATTTTTCAAAAGAATAAAATAAAACAAAAACTTACTTAAAAAATTTTTTTAACTTCGTTTACTAGCTAAAACCTGTCTCAAAACCTACAGAGAGAAGCATGCAGAGTGATTGATGAATACATTGCTCCTGAGAGGCTGCACAAGGGCCCAAGAAGGAATGCTATTCTTCTTTACCTGTGTCTGACTGCTTGGTAGTGTGTTTGTTTGGGGTTGTTGTTTTGTTTGTTTTGTTCTGTTTTGTTTTGTTTCTTGTTTTTCTTTCCTCTTTTCTCCTCCCTTGCCCGTTTTATAAAAATTAGGGGCTGCTCAATTGTTTCTTCTTTGCTGTGCTTCTTCTTCCTTGATTTCCCATTTTCTGTGTATACTGGTTTTGTCTATCAACACTATCTCTTTTCCTTCCTTCATCTTTCTATATTCTGCTTTCTGTTGTGGTTCTTACATTCTACTTTTTTTTATTAGTCCTCAACTTTACTGGTTTCAATTTCTATCTAGTCTATTCTGGTTTTTTTCAATAACTTTTTTTTCTGTCCTTTCTTTTCTCTTCCTCTCTCTCCTCATTGTTCTGGCCTTTTAAACCATTCTATATATTTTTCTCTATTTGGGTTTCCATTTCATTGTAGGTACTCCACATTTTTATTCTTATTTCTCTACACTGCTTACATGAGTTAAATATTCATTTACTAAGTTTTATACCACCCCTCTTCTAACTTTTATTATTATTACTATTATCTTTTTTTTATTCTTACTTCTTTCAGATTTTTATTCTTACACTTTTCTCTGGCCCTAATCTTTTTCCTTCAAGGAAACATAGAAAACCAAGGAAATAGAGGATGAAGAATGAAGTAACAAAGAGAAAACTTAAAACACACACAAAATCAGTAGCTAAACAAAACTCTAGAGAATAGAGAGAAGCTAATGAACTGAATAAACCAATCAAGATAAATGATGACCAGAAGGTAACAAAAAATTACAAACCATACTAAGAAACGGGAAGACATGGACCAGTCCAATGAACAAACTAAACACCAGGAAGAGATGCAGAACATTGAAGAACTATTCAAATCTCTCCAAACATATAACATGGAACAACTTAATGAAGTGTAGGAAGAGATTAAGGATATTAAGAAGACACTGGGAGAACATACTAAATAATATGTAAATATACATAAAAAGATAACAGATGTGATGGTGATAAATGGCACAATCCAAGAATTCAAAAAAAAAAAACAAACAAACACTGGAATCACATAGCAGCAGAATTGAACAGGCAGAAGAAAGGACTAGTGATGTGGAAGACAGTACATCTGAAATCAAACAGATAGTAGAACAGACAGATAAAATGATAGAAAAAATCCAACAGAGACTTAGAGATTTGAATGAAAACACAAAAAGCACAAACATGTGCATTATAGGCAACTCAGAGGGAGAAGAGATGGGAAAGGGAAGAGAAGGAGTGTTGAAGGATATAATGGCTGACAATTTCCCAACCTGATTGAGGGAGATGGATATACATGCCTGGGAAGCACAGCTCACCCCAAACAGTATAAATTCTAACAGGCTTACTCCAAGACCTATACTTGTCAAAATATCCAATGCTCAAGACAAAGAGAATATACTCAAGGCAGCAAGATAAAACAGAACCATCACAAATAAGGGGATCTCAGTAAGATTAAGTACTGATTTCTCATCTGAAACCATGGAGGCAAGAAGACAGTGGTATGAAATAGAAAAGGAACTCAAAGGAAAAACTGTCCAGCCTCGAATTCTCTATCCAGCAAAGCTGGCATTTAAAAACGATGGAATGTTAAAAATATTCACAGATAAACAGAAATTGAGAGAGTATGCCAATAAGAAACCTGACCTTCAAGAAAGGAAGTTCTACAGGTTAAAGGAAAAAACAGGAGAGAGAGAGTTGGAGAAAAGTGTAAGAACAACTAAAAAGACAAAAAGAGAAATAAAAACAACATATGACATACATAAACCCAAAGAAAATATGGCTGGTGTTAGAAATGTGTTGAGAGTAATAACAGTGAATGTTAATGGATTAAACTTACCAGTCAAGAGACACAGTTTGCCAGAATGGATAAGGAAATATGATCCATCTATATGCTGTCTACAAGAAACCCACCTTAGACCAATGAATTCAAGAAGGCTGAAAGTGAATGGCTGGAAAACAATTTTACAAGCAAACAATAATCAAAAAAGGGGAGGAGTAGCTATCCTAATATCAGACAAAATAGACTTTAAATGCAAAACTATTGAGAGAGACAAAGGTGGACACTATATATTAATAAAAAGGATAATCTTTCAAGAAGAGATAACAATCATAAACATTTATGTACCTAATCAGGGTACCTCAAAATACATGAGGCAAACACTGGAAAAATTAGGTGGAGACATAAATGCCTCTACAATTATAGGGGGGGGGACTTTAATACAACATTATCAACATTAGATAGACACACAAATACAGTGGGATATACATTCTTCTCAAGTGCACATGGGTCATACTCCAAGCTAGAACCCATGCTAGGCCACAGAACAACTCTCAATGAATTCAGAAAGATTGAGATTATACAAAGTAATTTCTCTGACCATATAGAAATGAAATTGGAAATCACTAAGGGCCAGAGAACCAGATTAGGGACAAAGATGTGGAAGTTAAATAACACAATATTAGACAAACAGTGGGACAAGGAGGAAATCTCTAAAGAAATCAGTAACTACCCTGAAACTAATGAAAATGCCAAAACAACATATAAAAACCTATGGGATGCAGTCAAAGTTGTACTGAGAGGGTAATTCATAGCTATAAATGTATATATTAAAAAAGAAGAAAGAACTAAAATTGGAGACCTACCTGCACACCTGGAGGTATTGGAAAAACAACACACTAACCCCAAATGAAGCACAAAGAAGGAAATAAAAAAGATTAGAGCAGAAGTAAATGAAATAGAAAATAAGAAAGCACTAGAAAAAATAAACAATACCAAAAGCTGATTCTTCCAGAGATCAATAAAGTTGACAAACCCTTAGCCAGACTAACAAAGAAAAAGTGACAGCAGATATAAATATACAAAATAAGGAATGAGGAAGGGGATATCCCTACTGACCCCACAGAAATAGAGAATCATAAGAGGATACTTTGAAAAATTATATGTCAACAAGAATGATAATTTAGAGGAAATGGATAAATTCCTACAAACTCACAAGCAGCCTATATTGATGAAAGAAGAACTTGATTAACACATTAGTCCAATTACCAGTAAAGAGATAGACTCAGTCATCAAAAACTGCCCAACTAAGAGGAGCCCAGGACAAGATGGCTTAAAAGCTAAATTCTACCAAATATTCCAGAAAGAGCTAACAACAATCCTGCTTAAGCTCTTCCAAAAAATACAAGTAGAAGAAACATTGCCTAACTCATTCTATGATACCAACTTTACCCAAATACCAAAGCCAAACAAAGATACCACAAGAAAGAAAAATTACAGATCAATTTCTGTAATGAACCTAGATGCTAAAATCCTCAACAAAATACTTGCTAATAGCATTCAACAACATATCAAAAGAATTATACATCCCGACCAAGTGGGTTTCATCCCGGTTATGCAAGGAGGGTTCAATATAAGAAAATCAATCAATGTAATACACCACAGAAACATATTGAAAGAAAAAAAAATTACATAATCATCTCTATAGATGCAGAAAAATCATTCGACAAAATAAAGCACCCTTTCCTGATAAAACACTGCAAAAGATAGGAATAGAAGGAAATTCTCTGAACATGATAAAGGGTGTATATGAAAACCCAAAGCTAACATCATCTTCAATGGTGAAATCCAAAAGCCTTCCCTCTGAAATTGGGAACAAGACAAGTATGGCCACTTTCACCACTCTTATTTAACATTGCCTTAGAAGTACTTGCTCAAGCCCTGAGGCAAGAAAAAGATATAAAAGGCATCCAAATTGGAAAAGAAGAAGTAAAAATTTCATTATTTGCGGATGACAGGATCCTATACATAGAAAGCCCTTAGAAATCTACAAGAAGCTTCCAGAACTTATAAAGGAGTTCAGTAACATTGCAGGCTATACGATCAATGCTCAAAAATCAGTAGCATTTTTGTCTACCAATAATGAGCAATCTGAGGAGGAAATCAAGAAAAAAATATTGTTTACAATAGCAACTTAAAGAAACAAATACCTAAGAATAAATTTAACTAAAGATGTAAAGGACTTATATACAGAAATCTGTTCCACACTGTTAAAGGAAATCAAAGAAGACTTAAATAAATGGAAGAATATTCCCTGTTCATGGATAGGAAAAGTAAACATCATCTAGATGCCTATCCTACCCAAAATAATCTACAGATTTAATGCAATCCTAATAAAAATCAACACTGTAGTTTTTAAGGAATTGGAAAAACTAAAAACAAAATTTATTTGGATGGTAACAGGCCCTGAATCACCAAAGACATATTGAAAAAGAAAAATGAAGTTGGAGGTATCACACTACCTGACTTTAAAACATACTACAAAGCTACAGTGCTCAAAACTGCATGATATTTGCACAAGGATAGACATACTGACCAATGGAACAGAATTGAGAGTTCTGATATAAATCCTCACATATACAGTCATCTGATATTTGACAAGGCCACCAAGCCCACTCAATTGGGAGAAAATGGCCTCTTTAACAAGTGGTGCTTAGAGAAATGGACATCCATATCCAAAAGAATGAGAGAGGAACACCATCTCACACCTTATACAAAAATCAACTCAAGATGTATCAAAGATCTAAATATAAGAGCCAAAACCATAAAGACCTTGGAAGATAACATAGGGAAGCAAATACAGGACCCTGTAATAGGAAATGGTTTCATGAACTTCATAGCCAAAGCAGGAGCAGCAAAAGAAAAAAATAGATAAATGGGATCTCCTCAAAATGAAAAACTTTTGCATCTCAAAGGACATTATGAAGAAAATTAAAATGGAGCCTACCCAATGGGAGAAAATATTTGGCAACCATGTATCTGATAGGAGCCTAATATCCTGCATATATAAAGAAATCTTACACCTCAAAAATAAAAAGACAAACAATCCATTTAAAAAATGGACAAGTGACCTGAAAAGACACTTCTCCAAGGGAAGAAATACAAATGGATAAAAAGCACATGAAAAACTGCTCAACATCTCTAGCTATTAGGGAAATGCAAAACAAAACTAAAATGAAATCCCATCTTCCAACCTTTAGAATGGCGGCTATTAAAAAAACAGCAGACCATAAGTGTTGGAGAGAATGTGGAGGAATGGGAACCCTCATCCACTGCTGGTGGGACTGTGGAATGGTCCAGCCACTGTGAGGACAGTTTGGCAGTTTCTCAAAAAATTAACTATAGATCTTTTGCATGATCCAGCGATTCCTCTGCTCAGTATATACCCATAAGAATTGAAAGCAAAGACACCAACATATATGCACACAAATGTTCATAGTAGAATTGTTCACTATTGACCATCAACAGATGAATAGGTAAACAAAATGTGGTACAGACATACAATGGAATATTACTTAGCTGTTAGAAAGAATAAAGTGCTAACACACAAGGTAACATGTATGAATCTTGAGGACCTTATGTTGAGTGAAGCAAGCCAGGCATTGAAGGATGAACTCTACATGTCTTCATTGATATGAATTAAGGAAATTGAGAAGTCTCAGAGAGCTATTGTCTGAATTATAGGTTTATAAGAAAAAGAAAGAGAAGAGAAAGTTGTGAGCCATCACCCATATGGACATTATCTATGGTAAAGTGATAGAGTGTAGTTGCATATTGAAAGGATAGGACAAGTGGGTAGTGATATTACTGGGTTTGGTGGTGCAGGGTTGACAAGAGAGTAGATTGGAAAGGGTGGGTTAGAATACCCAAGATACTGGGGGAAAAGATGGGAGAAGAACCAAATGAACATTTGGGATTTGTGGGTATGAGGTTGAAATTACAGAGGTGGGAATGCCTTTTTGGCATATTTATGTACCATCCTCTTGTCCTGGAATGTGAAGTTATTTGTAAATAGAATGTTTGAAGACATTATTAGTAAAGGTATGTCAAAACTGAACGAGAGTGAGCCTTAATACAATATGATAAACATTTTATCTGTAAAGGAAATTGGAAAGGGAAGATACCATGTGGAACCACCAGAACCTGGCGGGCAGTAATCCTAGAAGAGAAATGAGACAATACTGCTATGTGCATTGTCATGTGACATAAAAGCCAAGGAACCTCCAAAGATTTCAAACCAGCCAGAAGAAACTGCTGTTATGAGAAAGTAAGCCGTATAGCCTCTTAAAGTGAACAAATTAAATTCCCATTGTTAAGCCAACCAAATTGTACAAATATTTATTTTAGGAGCTAGGAAACCAAAATATACAACTAACAACAGAGTTTGTGAATATATGAAGCTAATATTAACAGATTTAAAAGGAAAAATAGATGGTTTTACATAAATATTAAGAGACTTCAATACAACCACTTTCAGTAATGGATAGAATATTAAGACAAAGATCTCTAAGAAAATAGAAGACTTGAATGATATTATAAACTGATTAAACCCAGAAGACATATATAGAGCACTTCACCCCAAAACAGTAGAATACACATTCTTCTCTAGTACACAAAGATCATTCTCTAGGAAAAACAATCTATTAGGTCACATCTAAGTCTCAACAAATTTAAAAATATTGAAATCATAAAATATATATCCTGAGACCACAATGGAATGAAGCTAGAAATCAATAAAAGAATGAAAATTTGAAACTCAGAAATATGGGAAAATTAAACAAGACACTTAACTAATGGGCCAAAGAAGAAATCATGAGGGAATTTAGGAAATATCTTGACAGGAATTAAAAGAAAAGTACAACAAACCTAAACTGATGGGATACAGCAAAAGCAATGCTCAGGGGGAAATTTATAGCTCAAAATGTTTATACTAATAAAGAAGAAAGATCTCACATCAGAGAACTAATGTCACATCTTAAGGACGTAGAAGAAGAGGAACAAAGTAAATATAAAATGAATAGAATATTAGAGTGGAGATAAATGAAATAGAAAACTTTTTTTAAATGATAGAGACACTCAGTGAAATAAAAAATTGGTTTTTTGAAAAGATCAATAAAATTAAGAGACTGAAAATGAACAAAAGAGAGAGCATACAAAGGCTAAATTAGAAATGAAAGGAGGAACATGTGTAATGTGGGAGCTTTTTTGCGACTTGGAAATTGTCCGGAATGGCATTGCAATGACAGATATAGGTGATTATATATTTTACAATAGCCTGCAGAATCGAATGGGAGAGAATGTAAACTGCAATGTGAACTATGGTCCATGCTCAATGGCAATGCGCCAGGATGCATTTATCAACTGCAATGAATGTGCCACACTAAAGAAGGATGTACAGGTGGGTGAGCTTACCCTCTTCCACATCATCAATCAGGCCTAGTCTTTACCTTCTTTAGCAAGTGGCTTCCAAGGTCACCCATGGGGTTGGCCCTCACCTCAGTAAGTCAAAGTGGGAGGAGAAGAACAAGAGCTGTGTGAAGGAGGCTTGAAGTAGCATTCATTGCTTCCATTCACATCCTATTGGCTATTACACAGTCAAATGGACAAATATAATTAACTGAAAAAGAAGCTGGGATATGTAATCTAGCAGAAAGAAGAGAAGGGAGGGTTATTGGTTTAGGGTGTTGGATTGGGGGCTTTCAAACAAGCCACACCTGGGGTGGGCTTCTAGGGAGTGTGTGAGTGATCATTTTGTCATAATGTGTTGAATCAGTGGGTGGAGACCCACATAATGAGTGGGAAGGAGCTGGACTTCAATCCTGGGGAGGACTGATATGCTCTCAAACAGAGGAGCGGCAGTCTCTGGAGAGCATGGACAGTTCCTGATATGGGAGAACAAACCAGTGTGTCAAGACCTCATTGTTGATGCAAGTAACTATGAATCTTGCCATCCAAGGAGTGAAGCTAGGTGGTCTCTGTGGGCCCCAAGTAGAGAGGGGAAGGAATAGAATAGATGGAACAGGGGGTATTTAGTGGGCAATAGAAGTGTTCTACGTGATCTTGTAATGATGGACACAGGTCATGTTAAATTTTATCAAAGTTTATAAAAGTGTACTTCTAAAATGTAAACCATAATATAAACCATTGACCATGGTTAGTAGCTATGTTTCACTCTTTGTGTATTAGTTGTAACAAATGTACAATCCACATGTAAAAAAGGTATTAATGTGCGAAAGGAGAAAAGGGGAAGGATTTGGGGAATATGGAAGTCCCCTGTATTCTCGTATATGACCTAAAACTTCTTTGAAAACAAAATGAAAAAAAGTAAGACACTGGGGAATAAATGGAAGAAAATGTCATTGTACATACAGGACAAGAGATAGTAACTGTGATGAAAGGCAAAATGTCAAAAAAATTTAATATTTTTCATTATTTTTTAATATACCAATTTTTAAATTTAAATTTATTTTTATTTTTTTTTTATTTTTATGTATTTTTAAAATATTTAAGCCTATCTTTATTATTTCATTTTCTTATTAATTGTGTTTTGCTATTTTATTGCCTTCATTTTTAATGAAGCTTTAGATCACAACAGGGTTACAACTTGGGCAAGAGAGGATCCTTGGAGTGGGGTATCAGTGATGGGTGATGCATGGGAGGAAGTTCACATGGACATACAAATAAGGTAAATAAATGTGTTCAAATGTTCATGGGGCTTTGTCACAGTGGGTAGAGATTCACATAATAACTGAGAGAATATTGAATTCCCATCCTGGAGAGCTCTGTAAAGATCGCTAATGGAGCAGCAACTTTCCCTCAAATGACAGGGCAATAACTGGAGAAAGAAGATGGTCCATTGATGGGCCCTTGATATTGATGACTGTGCCTATGAACCTTTGCTCTTGAAATTGAAACTTAGCCTAGTGTTCTGGGGTGCCTAAGAGTTGCCTCCTGAGAGCCTCCTTGTTGCTCAAATGTTGCCTCCCTCTACACAAAACAGCATATAAATGTATTACCTTCTCCCCAGCATGGGACATGACTCCTGGGGATGAGCTTTCCTGGCACTGAGGGATTACTACCAAGCACCAACTAGCAATGCAACTGGAAAAAAACCTCAAATAAAAGGGGGAAAAGGTAAAGACAAGTTTTTATGGCTAAAAGGCTTCAAAGTGAGTTAGGAGGTCATCCCAGAGGTAACGCTTATGCACATCTCAGGCTCCTGAGGGTTCTGGAGACACCCAGGTCTTATGGTATGGGCAGATAGCTCCAGGGTTTGGTGCCTTGCCTGTGGGTCCTACTTTGGAGTTTGTTCTCCTGAGAGTGACAGAGTTGGACTCAATTATGGCTTCCCTACACATGGCTTATCTGTCCCTTCTATTTAAACCTATACTTGGTGCTGGAGTTTGTACGTATATGTCCAAGAGACTGGAGTCTTTTGGCATTCCATGTGTCAGCTGGGCCCAGAGCCTCAGTGGAGTTACAACACCTACTCTCCAGTACATTGGATTCACCCAGTACAACTAACAAGGAAGTGAGGATTGACAACCACCATACCAAGGAAATGAAAGAGCCTGCAACTGCAAGCAAGAGAGTCCCATCAATTGGCTGTATGGGATTGAAGGCCCCTCTCAATTAGATGTGGAGTGGATAGCATCATCCCAGAATCCTCATGATTGGGGAATGAACTATGGACTAGAATGGACTTACTGGTATTCTACTATAGACTTGTGATTCTAGCAATGGAAGAAATTACAGCATTGATGTGGAAGCAGTGGACACTGAAGGCTCTGGGGGAAGCGGGAGGGAAAACCACATGAAGTGTTCATCAATTGCAACAAACGTACCATACTAATGCAAAATATTAATATAGGAGAAAATATGGAAGGGGAATATATAGGAATTCTCTTTAATTTTTGCATAATTTTTCTTTAAATCTAAAACTACTGTAAAAATAATGTATGAAAATAAATATGTAAATGATAGCCTAAAACCAGGGGCTTTTGTTTTACACAGATATGAGTTCAATTACAACATTGTTGCTCTTCAGGTATTTGATTAAAACAAGTTGCTTAGTATCTCTGAACCTCACTTTATTTAGATATTAAACGAAATAATCATGATTGAAAGCATTGTGGAGCAGATTTAAGTGTTAACATATAAAGTTTCTATATGATAACTGTCACATAGAATGTACACCAAAGATGATAGTTACCTTTCTACTTTGCTTTCTTTATGTTACTAAAATTAAAGTTAAAAATTAGAGGGAATGTTTTCTTCTCTACAAACTATATTTTAAAATGATGTGTATGCCAACATTTAGAGCATGATGTTTTGCTTGATTGATATTCATTATACAGTTGATAAACTGATTTAATTACACATATATTTTCAGGATAATAATTTTTAAATAAAAATGTTTTTAGAATAATACTCAGTTTGCAGAAAAGTTGCACAAATAGTACAAATGTTCCCAAATACTCCACTCCCAGATTCCCCTAACATCATCTTACATTAATATGGTGTATTTGGCACAATTAAATTATTAAATTCCCTAATTTACTCAGATTTCCTTAGGCTTGACCTAACACTTTTTTCCTATTCTAGAATCTCATCCAGGATACCACATTACACTTAGGCATCAAGTTTCCTTAAGAACCTCCAAACAGTGACAGTTTCTCAGACTTTCCTTATTTTTCATGACATTGACAGTACTGAGGAAGACTCCTCAGACCTTTGGGACATTATCCATCAGCTGTATTTTGATATTTTTGTCATGATTGTATTTGTGTTAAGGGTTTTGGGTAGGAAGACCACAAAGGGAAAGCTCCATATCATTACATCATATCAAAGATGTATATTAACAATATGGCTCAGCACTCTTGATGTTAACCTTGATATTTGGCTGAGGTAGGTTTTTCCAGGTTTCTCTACTATAGTTACTCTTCCCCTTCCCCTTTCCATAATGTACTCTTTGGAAGGAAGTTAATATCTGTATCCCACACTAAAAAGTCAAGGGTTATCATCTACTTCCTTTTTCTTCTTGTCTGAGTAAGTTGTTTCCAAATTACTTTGGGAAAAGAAGTGGGCACCAGCACATCCTAACATCTTCATAAAAGCTGGTAAAATTTTTTATTGGGGAATAACTTACTTGAATTTATGAATACTTGAAGAAAGTCAATCTGTTCAAGTCCATTGTAAGTATCTAATACATGTAATTCACTGTAGAAAGATAGTGTATGGACTTTTATAGGAGTTATTTACATTCTAAAATGAGAAGTTCAAAATAAGAGGTATGTGTAGACATTTGGCAATTTGACATAATTATGAATTCCAAAAATATAATTGGATCATGCTTGTAAATTGATCTGTTAATCTGGGCATGATTAAGTTATGATTAGGGTGTTGACTGGGCCACTTCAGTAGAGCGTTGAGCTCCACCCCTTGCTGGGTGGGGGAATCAAATATAAAAGAGAGAGAGACTCACTGCCTTAATTAAGCAAAAAAGATACACCTTTTCAAGGAGAAAAGGAGGAAGAGCTAAAGTCAATGATGCATTACTTGCAAAGCACGTGCAATTAGATGCAGTGTAAAGTTGAACTACTGAGATATAAATCTGAGAAACTTCGAGAGGAAAATTCTATTTTGAGAAATGAAATGACTACTTTAACTGAAGAAGATAACACTTCTAACCTGAAATTAGGGAAACTAAATGGTTCTCAAGAAGAAATGTGGCAAAAAACAGAAACTGTAAAATAGGAAAAAGCTGAAGTTCAGAAGATGGTTGAAAAGGTAAAGAAACAGATTTCAGAATTAAAAGCCAAAGCCAACAGTTGGATTTGGAAAATATAGAACTTAGCCAAAAATATTCTGATAATCAGGAAGACTTGCAAGAACTTAATCACTGTCTGTCAGAAATGAAGTGCCAGAAGGAAGAAGAGCCACAACCCAGTACACTGGAGGAATGAGAACAAGAAAAGTCTAATCTGACAGAAGAACTGGAACACTGTAAAGTGCAGTCCTCCACTCTAGTGTCTTCTCTAGAGGCAGAACATTCTGAAGTTAAAATACAGACCCATATTGTGAAACAGGAAAACCTTTTTCTCAAAGATGAACTGGAGAAAATGAAACAACTGCACAGATGTCCTGATCTCTCTGACTTCCAGCAAAAAATTTCTAGTGTTCTAAGCTACAATGAAAAACTGCTGAAAGAAAAAGAAGCTCTAAGTGAAGAATTAAATAGCTGTATTGATAAGTTAGCAAAATCAAGTCTTTTAGAGCACAGAATTGCTTCTCTGAAGCAAGAACAGAAGTCTTGGGAGCACCAGAGTGAAAGCTTAAAATCACAGCTGGTGGCTTCACAGGAAAAGGTTCAGAATTTGGAAGATACGCTGCAGAATATGAACCTGCAAATGTCCTGGATTAAATCTGACCTACAAGTGACTCAGCAGGAAAAGGAGACTTTAAAACAAGAAGTGATGTCTTTGCATAAGCAACTTCAGAATGCTGGTGACAAGAACTGGGCCCCAGAAATAGCCACCCATCCATCAGGGTTCCATATCCAGCAGAAAAGACTATCTTGGGACAAGTTGGATCATCTGAAGAACGAGGAGCAGCCGCTGCTTTGGCAAGAGAATGAAAGACTCCAAACAGTGGTGCAGAATACCAAAGCAGAGCTCACTCACTGCCACAAGTAGGTCCATCAGCTGGAATCCAAACTTCTTCCCCCCAAGCACCAAAAACATCTAAATCCATCAACTACTGTGAAACCCACAGAGCAAGAGAAATGAGCTTAAAGAGAGAGTGTGAACAGTTTCAGAAAGAACAGTCTCCTACTAATAGGAAGATCAGTTAGCTGAATTCCCTTGAAAGAGAATTAGAATCAATTCATTTGGAAAATGAAGGCCTGAAAAAGAAACAAGTAAAACTGGATGAGCAACTAATGGAGATACAGCACCTGAGGTCCACTGTGATGCTTAGCCTGTCCCCTCATGCTTGGGATCTGCAGCTGCTCCAGCAGCAAGCCTGTCCATTGATGCCCAGGGAGCAGTTTCTGCAGCTTCAACACCAGCTGCTGCAGACAGAAAGAATAAACCAGCGCCTGCAGGAGGACCTTGAAAACAGGACATCTGAAACCAATATGCCACAGGTCTTGCTACCGGAGCAGTGAGCAGTGCGTGCAGATTCCTGCAGAAGGATTGGGCACCTGTGAAAACTGGGCTGCTATTGATGGCATTTCTTACCATGGCAGATACTCAAATGCACACTCCCGCACATGCATACACACCACACAAACACAGAAACATAAGCTGAGAAATGTTTGGGAATCAAGTGCTCTTTTAAGTTATTATTGCTGCTACTACTACTACTACTTTTTTAAGCCTTTGCAGTATTATGTCTCTTATTTATTTATGTAGCAATGACAGATTTTGTGGATCAAATTCACAAATTTCAGCTTATTATGAATCATTTTATTTATATCACTTAAAGAGTGTGGATTTGAGATTCTTGAAAGGATGCATTCTATATATTTTCTCATTCCATATGTTGTAACTATTTTTAGCAAAAGGTACTACTTTTATATATGGAATTTGAAGAAAATCAGGGTTATTTATACTGTTTTATATAAGATGTATAATACTTTTTGACAGGAGAAAGGAAAATTTTGATGAAACAATAAAATGAATTTTAAATTAAAAAAAAAAAAAAAGGCAAGGCAAAGGACAGAGGGAGTAGTTTTTGAGAAGCAGCTTTGATGTTGGAGTTTTAATGTTGAAGAGAAGGCCCCGGGATAGAGACGAGCCATTCCCCTGAGAGTTCACAGCTGGCCTTGTGGATAGAAGCAAAGCCTAGAGAACCTAATAGTCTACAGCTGACCTTGTGGAGGAACCAGAGGTGCTAAGCCAGGAGAGAAACGCAGCCAGCACTACATGTTAATAAACACTCATTGAAACATCATTTTATTAATATAATACATGAAAAGTACATCTAATTAGAAACTCTGTTTAACAATGAATGAAATTTAGTATATTTTCCTATGTATAATTCTTTTGATAAAGAGAAGGATCTTTTGTAAAATTGGTTCTTTGCCCAATATTCATTTGTCTTGTCATTTTAAAGGCTGATTTGTGAAATCTATGTATATTTAAAGAAAATACACTTTTATGTATTATATGTGGTGTAAAAATATTTTAACAGACACTTCATTTGCTTGTGTCTATGCTATTATTTGGAGGAATAAGTGGGGTAATGTACATAAAACAATTATCCTAGTGTAATGGCATATAGTTAAATAAACATTGGTTCAATTTTTGTTTGTCCTCTCTTCATGGAAGACAATATATGGGATGCTCAATAATACAGATGACAAAAATTCCATTAAAAGCTTCAAACCTGTATGTGGTGCTAGAGTTTGTAGGCATACTTCCAGAGACTGGAGTCTTTGGGCTGTCTATGTGGCAGCTGGGCCTGGAATCTTGTTGGAGATACAACTCCTACTCTACAGCTCAATGGACTCACCCAGGACACCTGGTGAGGAGATGGTGATGGACAATGGCCATCCCAGGGAATAGATAGAGTCTGCAGCTGCAGGCAGGATAATCCCATCCATCTTATCCATGGGATATAAGCCCCTTCTCACTTGGAGGTGGAGTGGACGTCACCATCCCAGACTCCTCAGGATTGGGGGAAGAACTATGGACTAGAGTGGACTTACTGCTATTCTGTTATAGACATATTGTGATTCAAGCAATGGAACAAATTACAACATTGATGTGGAACCAGTGGCCACTGGACACTTTGGGGGCAGGAAGAGGGAAAAGCAATTGTAATACAGGGACTTTTTCTGGACTCGGGAATTATCCTGAGTGACATTGGAATGACAGATATAGGCCATTTTATATCATCATATAACATGCAGAACTGTGTGGGAGAGAGTGTGGTCTACAATGTGAACTATGGTCCATGCTTATTCCAGGATGCTTATATCCATTGCAGATGATGTGCCACACTAATGAAAGATGTTTATGTGGGAGGTTTTGGGAGGTGTGGGAGGTGGGGCATATGGGAATCCCTATAATTTTTGTGTAAACTTTATGTAATCTAAGTATCTTTAAAAATATATATATTAAAAAAAAAAGAAAGTAAAGAAAAGCTTCAGCTCTGACTTTGGGATTCCTGAGCTCACTTTCTAAATCCTTGGTTCTTAAACTGTAGACCAAAATTTGAAAGAATGATCTGATTTAAGGCAAATGCCCTCCATCTCCTTTTTCTTAAGTATAGATAGTCTCAGTTTCTTTTTGTATCTTAGGAAAACATGTTGAGAGAGCCAGAAAAATAATGAATAAGGGGAAGAAATTAACTGTGGGCAACATGATTTGATTAAAAATCACAAAAATTCAATGAGAGTTTGGATTTAGAACTGGAAATGACTAAAATTGTTTGAAAGGAAATAAACTTAGTCAAGGGAACAGATGGCAGGCTTCTTGGCTTTTTTTTTTTTTTTTTTTTTAAGATTTTATTTGTTTATTCATTTATCCCCCCCTTGTTGCTTGTGCTCGCTGGGTCAGCTAACCACGCCATGCAGGCGGGCTTGCCTTCACCAGGAGGCCCCGGGAACCAAACCCGGGGCCTCCCATATGGTAAACGGGAGCCCTACTGATTGAGCCACAGCCGCTTCCCTCTTGGCTTGTTTTTTATTGCACTATATTTCTTTCTCTCCCAACAACTCAGTAGGCTAAAATCTTATGTTTCTTGTCTGCCTGTGTGTATGTATGCAGGCATGTTGGATTTATTAAGGAAGATGCTCTTAAATGTTTAGACAACCATCAACTGGATGTTCAGAATAGTGCTTGAAATGTCTTTTATGACTGGATTAACAAGTCCAAGAAATGAAAAAGCTCATTGAAGGAAATTACACAATTGCTATTTGTATCACATTACCACTAATATTGATAGTTCCCTACTGAAACTGAAAAAAAGACATTCAGATCAGGAAATGACCTAGTTGTGCTAAATCTACAAAGTTAACGTTTATTTACACCTGAAGAATCATTTACTTTTTCATTATTTTTCTATTGCACCCTGCTATGCAATCAGGTCTATAGTTTTAATCATATTATGAGTAACATTTCATTCAGGAAAAATCAATACACGGAAAGGTAAGTGATTACAAATTGTTAAAGTGAAGCACATACCCAGGTTCCAAATGAGTTTTTTATAAAATTATTTCTTTTCACCTTTCAGATAAACTATTTATAACCTATGCTTTCCCCAAATTGACTGACATAATGCAGCAAAAGAACAATGTAACTGAATTCATACTTTTAGGATTGACACAGGATCCTTTCAGGCAGAAAATGGTGTTTTTTAATCTTCTTAATTTTCTATGTGGGAACAGTGGTGGTGAATTTGCTCATTATTGTGACCATAAACCTCAGTCAGACACTTGAGAGCCCCATGTACTTCTTCCTGTTTTATTTGTCCTTTGCTAATGTTTGCTTTTCAACTTCCACAGCCCCTCGACTAATTGCAGATGCTCTCTCTTCAAATAATATCATATCCTACAATGAGTACATGACACAAGTCTTTGCATAACATATATTTGGCTGCATGGAGATCTTAGTCCTCATCCTCATGGCTGTTGATCTATATGTGGCCATCAGTAAGCCCTTATGTTACTCAACCATCATGAGCCGGCAGGTCTGCACCATCTTGATTATTCTTGCCTGGATAGGGTCTTTCATACATTCTACAGCTCATATTGTCCTGGCCTTGAGATGCCATTCTGTGGAACCAATGACTGATCATTATTGCTGTGATTTACAGCCTTGTTGAAACTTTCCTGCATGGACACTTATGTGATCAACCTACTGTTGGTGTCCAATAGTGAGACCATTTGCACAAGCAGTTTCATGATTATGATGATCTCACACATTGTCATATTGCGTTCTCTGAGAAACCACAGTAGAGGAGGGAGGAAAAGAACCCTCTCAACATGTATCTTCCATATCACCGTTGTCATCTTATTCTATTATCCATGTATACTCATTTATACATGTCCCACAAGCAATTTCCCCATGGTCAAGATGGTGGCAGTACTTTATACCATTGGAACACCTTTTTTTTTTTTAACCCATTCAACTACACGCTAAGGAATGCAGAAGTGAAAAATGCCATGAAAATGTTGTGGAGTATCAAAATTATATCAGAAGTCAAAAGATGACTAGGTAGTCCAATTATTTATTCAGTCATATTTGACTAAATGGGTACCTATGTCAAATATGTTTATTGAGGGAAGAACATGCCATCATATATAATATCTTGAGTGTTTCCTTTTCTAGTTCACATTCAGGATGAATGCCAAGGCACCATCTTTTGTATCAAAGAAAGGTGAGTGTCAGATTAACATATAATTATGGACCAAGAATTTTTCCTTTCTGAATAGTCTCTGCCTCTCCAACCCTACCTTGTCAGGCATATAAGCCAGACTACCCTTATGCATTCTAATCTCTAATGTGCCTTATTTGCTTTTATTTCTTTGCTTTGTATTCAGTCTGGTATTGCTGGCATTTCTAAATGTGAACTGCAGTTCTCAACTCTGAAGCTGTACTCTGGTTTGCTAAGAAGAAAGATATTTAAATTCAGTACCAGCCTTTTAAATATGTGAGCATCCATAAATAATATAAATAAATTCTTAACCTGCTTATAAGACATTTCCAATTTGGTATCCATCTTCCTCTTGAATGACCTCAGGGCAAGAGACACAGTGTCCCAAACCATTGATTACATTTTATTACAAGTTTGTCTTTAAAAAGTTCCATATTTTTGAATAAGAGATTTTTCATATACTTATATTATAAACTAATTTTTCTCATTGTTTGGTTGTGTTAAGATAACTAAAAGATTATTTGTATGTTAAAATGGGCCTTGAGACAATCACTAAGATTGGTATATATGCACTGCAACAATAGAACTCTGAAACTCTAATGGTGTGAAAAATAAATGATGTATATCATCAAGACTAAATAAAAAATAAGAAGACATCAGAGAAAAAGAACTGAATGGAAGAACAGAATTTGAAGCCAATTAATTGTATGATAAAATTTTATTTAAAGATGTATTGTGTCATAGATGTGAATACAATCTTGATAGGCATTCAGAGAATGTCCGTGACATTTTTATTCAGATAGTAGGAGTAAGGAGAACCCATATTGTAGCAGTAATCTATTTTCTACCTCTTGTTGAGCTGTCCAAATAAAGAGTTTTTGTATATTCCCAATTTAGAATTGCTAATGGCATTTTGGTGCCAAGAAAGGACAGAGGGGATTAGTGGCAGCACATTCGCTGTATCTGTCATAGGTTATATCTTGAATTTTTATACTCATTATGTCCTCTGCAATAAAGTGTAACATGACTTTAATAACCATTACAAGTTTTTACTTCATTTCTAATACTGCCTCTAAATCTTTAATTGCACAAATTTACCAATAATAACCATGTCATCCTGTGAAAAATTATTTAATAATAAACTTAGTAAAATTCTTCTTGCTTTTTTGTTCTCACTTTTTACTCTTCCTGTGAGATTAAGATATACAGTGTCTACACTGAAGTCTCACATGAGGAGGACCATACATTTAGGAAACAATGGAAATGCCATCAATCCATCATACACTTATGTAATCTAATCTTCCATAGCACTAACACAAACATACACACTCAAATACACACACACACTGGCTATACAACTTTTCACAATAATTTTCACTTCAGGTAAATAAATGAAGACAGGAAATAAAGAAGAAAATAAATAAACTACAATATAAATGAAAATAGATTTAGGATTACAGAATAAGAGAATCAACATAGGCTAAATCTATGCAGAGGAAGAAAACTTAGAAGGATTTTTGTGGTTTAAAAGTATTATAACAAAATTAAACCTGGGGTAATGAAGTAACTTTTTTTCAAATTCTGAGACACTGTATCGAGCCAAGGGACAATTTTGAAGTGACCACCTACTCCAAAAATGATTTACGTATGAGTGAAGCTATAATTGGTAATTATCCCTTCATTTGAGAAACATATAGGACTTTTAACAAATAGACAATGTCTTTTCCTTAGCATACTATAAATGAAGATGCAACATCACCTCTGCATTATTCCTTGCTAAAATGCATAACCTGGGGTATGGATGTTGTTCAAGTGGTTGAGCACCTGTTTCCCAAATACAAGTTCCTGGATTCGATTCCTGGTACCTCCTAACAGACAAACAAACAAATGAAAAAAATCAGCCCTCATTGGGGAGCAGATGTAGCTCAATGGTTGAGCACCTGCTTCCCATATACAAGGTCATGGGTTCAATCTCCCTAACCACCTAAAAAAAAAAGCATAACATAAATCTAATCATAAGGAAACACCACACAGACCCAAATGAGGTA
This sequence comes from Tolypeutes matacus, assembly GCA_026826555.1. Lineage (NCBI taxonomy): Eukaryota > Metazoa > Chordata > Mammalia > Cingulata > Chlamyphoridae > Tolypeutes > Tolypeutes matacus. The sequence goes on from JAKSZT010000536.1 coordinate 636,026, forward strand.
TAATCTATGAAGTAATAGGTCTATATACTTCAGAATTAATGAATGTACTTCAGAATTATCAAACCCAGGGAATTACAAAGGAATTATTCCAGATTAAGGAGGCTTAAGAGAAATGAAAACCAATAGCAATGTCTGGGCTCAATTCAAGAAAATAAAATAGCTAAAAAAGGTTCTCTTTGTACTGTTCATGAAATTGGATTTGGACTGGTTTAGATAGTATATCAATATTAAATTCCCTGGGGTTTTTAAAATGCAATTTTACTGTGGTTAACCTAGAGGGTATTTTATTCTTAGAAATATGCACTGGAGCATTAAGGGATAAAAGGATACAATGCGACCAATTTACCCTTAAATGATTCAATTTACCATCAAATGATTCAGAAACAAAGTACATCTATATTATTAAATTGAGAAGAAGGATGGAAGGAAGGAAGGAAGGAAGGAAGGAAGGAAGGAAGGAAGGAAGGA
>JAKSZT010000536.1:636503-672963 GCA_026826555.1 Tolypeutes matacus
AAGGAAGGAAGGAAGGAAGGAAGGAGGAAGGGAAAGAACAAAGCAGAACAAAGTGTAGACAATTTGTGAATCTTAGTAAAGGATGGTTATGGGGGTTAATTGTACTATCCTTACAAAGTTTATGTTAGAATGAGATTAATGTCAAAATAAGAAGTAAAACAGGAGGGTAACCATATCAGCTACAAAAACTAATATTAAAAATAATATTCACAGAACATAGCTCAGTTTCTCACTAACATATTTGAAAATATTTTATTTGAAATTTTATACAAACTCATTATATAGTATAAAGTAAACCTTTTTATTGTAAACTATTAATACCCTTAAATATCCTACAGTTTACCACAATGTCCTATATAAATATTATTCAAGAATTCCAGAATATTTTTATGTGTCAAAGTATTTTTTTAAAATGATAAATATTATTCTAAAATTTCAAACATTCATTTAACTGCTTTTGAAGCTGATGAAGATTTTAATGAAAAGGCTTTAGATACATCCCATAGGAAAGTCTTTAATTCTTTTACATCAACATATCCAATCATTTTTTTCTCTTTTTCTCTTCTTCCCTTTTCTTTTCATTTCTATTCTATTCTTCTTTTTTATACATACCAACTTTATGGAAATTTTCATATCAATAAATACAGAAGTTATAAGTTTTTTTAAATGTTCTCTAAGAATACCAAAAATTGTGGTTAGGGTTTTACTATAAATAATTATTTTTTTAATTTACTTATTAGAGAAGTTGGGGGTTTACAAAACAATTGTGCATGATATACATGATTCCCATATATCACTCCATAAACACTACCTTGCATTGTTGGTAAACATTTGCTACAAATGAGGAAAGAACATAATAATAATAATACTTATATAGATTTATTTTAGTTTCTGAAGGAGATAAAAGTATAATCCATACTTTTAAAACTCCCTGTCAGGATTTTGTTTGCTAGAAATGATGGGGAAAATGCAAAGTCTAAAATTGCATATAAAATGTATGATGATATACGTTTGTTTTGTAAGTTCACAACTTTTACTATACACATATTGTTTATCTATGCTCATGTATGAATGATATATATCAATAATTTTTAATAAAAATGTACCAGATAGAAGTTTTATATAAAAATAATATGAAACAAGCATTAATAATATTCTGCCTCCTCTTTTCTATGAATTATCCTAGATATTGAAAATATGGGCAATGAAGAAAATAGAAAAAGTTCATTGTCCCATGGAGTTTAGTACTTAGAGTGGTGAAGACAGTAATAAACATTGCGACAAATATTTAATATACCAGGGTTATAAAGTGCCATGAACTAAAAATAAACAAGGTAAATAAAGAGAGTGATGGCGACAAGGCCAGGGATATGGGCTGTGTACTATTTACGATAGCATAGTGAAGCCAAGCCCACTTGATTAGTCGACATTTGATCTAAGACCTAAATCAGTCCTTCTCAATTTGGAGATTTTTCCTTCTAGGGAACAATTGACAGTTGCTGAAGACCTTTTTGGTAGTCACAACTGAGGAGAGGAATGCTCTGGCATCTAGTTGATAGGGACCAGGGATGCAAAATAGCCTATAGTACACAGGGCAGACACTTCTAACAAAAAATTATCCAACCAAAATGTCAGCAGTGCTAACAAGACCTATATAAAATAATTAAATACATTTGGAAGGAAGGAAGGAAGGGAGGGAGGGAAGGAGGTTTGGAGGAAAGAAATGAAAGAATAAAGCATAACAAAGTGTAGACAATTGTTGAGTCTTAGTAAAGAATGGTTATTGGGGTTAATTGCACTATCTTTGCAAAGTTTATGTTAGAATGACTTTATGCCAAAATAAAGAGTGAAAAATGAGGGCAACCTTTTCAAAATCTAATATTAAACATTATGTTCACAGAACAAAGCTCAGTTTCTCATTAACATATTTGAAATTATTTTATTTGAAGTTTATACAAATTCATTATATAGTATAAAGTAAATCTTTTTATATTAACTCTTAATATCCCTAAATCTCCTACAGTTTACCAGAAGTATTATTGTAGAATACATAGACTATTTTTATGTGCCAAAATATATTTTAAGACAAAACTATTATTCTAAATTTGCAAACATTCATTTAAATGCTATTACAGATGATGAGGAATCTTCATGAAAGCCTAGTTACAGTCCACAGGACAGTCTTTAATTCTTTTAAGTCTGCATATCTAAATGTTATTATTTTTCTCTTTCTTTTCCTTACTTTTCTTTTCTTCTATTTTCTTTTCCTTTCATTTATTTCTTATAAATACAAACTTCATGGAATGTCTTCAGTGGAATGATTGCATGTTGAATTCTGTAAATAAAAAAATCATTAACTAATGTTATACATAATAAAAATAGTTATTACTCTTTAGAAAATCAGAATGTATTTTTGGCTTGAAGTTTCTCTAGTGTTTTCTGTGAAGGAAATAAAACAAATTTAGCAGCTAAAAACTAAAAATATTTAATTTAATTTAAATAATTTATATTTAATTTAAATATAAAATTAAATTAAAATTAAAATGTGCCAGATTAAAGTTTTATATAAAATTAATATAAAACAACTAGTATTCTACCACTTTTTATTTTCTATGTATTATTCTAGATGTTGAAAATATGACAGTGAAGAAAAGGAAAGTGTATATTGTCCCATGGAGTTTAATATCTAGATTAGTGAAGAAAGATAATAAACAATGAGGCAAACATTTAATATGTCAGGGTTAAAAAGTGCCAGGAACTAAAAATAAACAAGGTAAACAAAGAGAGTGATGGCAGCAAAGCTAAGGAGATAGGCTGTGTGCTACTTAGGATAGCATAGTCAGGCAAAGCACATTTGATTAGTTAATACTTGAGCTAAGACCTAAATCAGTCATTCTCATTAAGGAGAATTTTTCCTCCTAGGGGACATTTGTCAGGCATTTTTGGTTGTCACAACTGTGGAGGGGGATGTTCTGGCATCTTGTTGTTAGAGGCCAAAGATGCTGCAAATAGCCTATAGTACACAGGCCAGTCCCACCCAACAAAAAATTATCCAAACCAAAACATCAACAGTGCTGGTCAGACCTATACAAAAAAACAAAATATAAAATAAATTTTGAGTTTACATACAGGGAGAGAGTTGTAGGAAGATGAAATAGCAATTACAAATGGAATATGCTTGTTTTATAGGAAGAAAATCATGAAGTTTGGTGTGGGAAGAGAAAAATTGAAGATTGGATCAGAAATATACTGAGGCATCTCATCATAAAGGGTTATGGGATTTTATCTGAAGTGCAATGAGAAGACATTTGAGGGATTTAGGACATGATTGGATTTATGGTGTAATAGGATTTCTCTGATTGCCTTATTGAGAATGGAGAGTGGAAGTATGGAGGTTGGTTAGGAGGAAACTGCAATAATCTAGGAAAGAGACTATGGAAGTTTGGACCAGAATGTAGCAGTACATATAGTGAGAAATAGTCTGATGGATACAATTTTTATTGTTCATGGGTGTATCAGTTTGACATTGTTTATGAATTCCTAAATTAGATATTGGATTATGTTTATAAATCGGTCTGTACTTGGGTGTGATTAAATTATGGTTAGGGCTTTGATTGGGCCACATCAGTAGGATGTTGAGTTCCCACCTCCTTAGTGGGCAGGGACTCACAAATAAAACTACACAGCCAAGCAGAGGAGTGAGTTGGAGTTTTGATACTGAGTTTTGAGCTGGAGCCTTGGAAGTGAACACACAGGAGAAGAACATAGAGGAATAGAGATAGCTCCTTAGACACTGCAGAAGCCCTGGGGAAGAGACATAGCTGTTCACCTGATAGTCTACAGCTGGCCTTGTAGAGAGAGCATAACAGTTGAGACTGGAGAGAAACAAAATCCCAGAAAGAGAGCAACCCAATAAGCCTGGACTCTTGGCAAATGTCAGCAGCCATCTTGCCCCTACATGTGGTAATAGACTTTAATGAAGGAAGTAACTCATGCTTTATGGCCTGATAACTCTAAGCTTCTACTCCAAATAAATACCCTTTATAAAAGCCAAAAGATTTCTTGTATTTTGCATGAGCACACTTTTGGTTGACTAATACAATGGTGTAGTAAATTTTGAAAAATGTTCTGCTAGTTTATTATAAAATTTCACATAGACTTATCATATGTTCTACAATACATTCCTAGCTACTTACCCAATAGAAAAAAAAATATGTTACAGTAGAAAAAGATATGTACTATAATGTCCATGGAAGAATTGCACTTAATAGCCAAGAACTTTGGAACACCCCATGTGCCCGTCAATAGAAAAATAGTTAAAAATTTAGTATATTCACACAATGAAATATTTCTCATCACTAAAAAGGAAATGACCTACTGATATATCAGCATTGATAATCCACAAAAATATTTTGCTTAGTGAAGGAATTCTTACATGATATCGGTATGTTTTCATTTCAATTAAATCCTAGAACAGGTAAAACTAGTCTGTGGTGGAAAAAAATCAGAAAGTATGTACGTATCATAGGGTATGACTGGGTATTGTCTGAGAAGCAGCATAAGGAAAATTTCTGGAGAGACAGAAATTTCTAAAAGATGATAGGTATTTGGATTACATGTGTGTATTCAATTTGAGCTTTGCTGTATTTTTGTGAATTTTTGTAATATAATGGAAAAATAAATTTTCTTGAACATCCAGTGGTGTCAGCCACTTGAGAAGACTATACTCCATTCAATCAAATATTTTCAATAAAGCCTGGAGTTCTCTATATATTAGCGATGATGCTTTTCATACTTTTCTACTTTGAATCTGGCAAATCTTTGCTATCTTAATGTGGATCGCCAAGGTACGCTTTGCCCTTTGTCCTAGATTGAATCTTCAGTGCTAAGGACAGCTAGGGGACTATGCAAACCTGGCCTTCCAAGATGTGAAACAATTAGAAAAGGAAGTTAAGTTTCCATGTAAAGGTAGTCTGACCACTGGTTGTTATAGACTGTGCAACCAAAGGGAACTGGTGCTTAGGTCCCAGGTAAAGTTAACTGGAAAGATAGAGATAACACAAATAATAAACTCCTAGGTAAAGGGAATAGAAGAAGAATTGATTCTGCCAATGAGAGCAAGTAAGATAGTATATGTGGGAACAAAAGGTTGTTGAAACCAAATATGGGTCTCAGCAAGCCATTAAGAGATGCTTAAAAATGAACCAGGCCAAGGACAGTGGTATTCATGATGCTGAGATCTTTTAGGCACCTATAATATTCCCTTTGTAGTGAATATCTTTTCAATCTTTCTTCCTTTCCTTAAATTGACTAATGCCTCAATATTCAACTCTGATATCATTTCTTCCAGGGGCTATTTTATTCTAGGTAACTGGCTTCCCATTATATATTATATTCAGCACATCAAAGGGTATCATACCAAGGGGATTATCCCCCTGCCCTGCACTGGACAGTAAGTTATTTAAAGCAGTGATTACTGAGTCATTTGACTTTAAATCTCTAATAATTTGTACAAGGCTCATCACACGGAAGTCAGTGAATAAATTTGTAAACATGACCAGAAAGGTATGCATATTATTCTGTACTTCTTGAAGACAATACAGCTTGAAGACAATTGTTTACCTGCACATAGATGCTTCTTTTTAATGGTTGCTTAGCAATGCCTTACTATTCTGTACAATAAAGATGCAAATTAGAGGCGTTTCTCATCCTTTTGCCACTCTTGACAATTACACTGCAGCAATTGTTTTTGTGATGTGTATGATTATATCTATAGGAAGTGAAATAGCCTAATAAAATCATTGTGCATTTTTATATGAAAAACCATGGAGAAACTCCCCCTAAAATTTGTCCCTAATTCACACGTCTATAAACAGCAAGTGAGGTGACCTGTTTTCCTTATGATTATCTACAACTAATGTTATCATACTTTAATAAAAAAATTTTCAATCTATCAGATGAAAAATGGTATTTTATTTTACATTTCTCTAATCACAGCTCCTTAATTGAGGCTCTCTTCATAAACTGAAATTTTGGTAAGATTTTTTTTAATTTAAACAGTGATTTATATTTTTAATTAAAAAGTTCACTTGATTTTGTTGATTTGTGTTGTCACTTTCATCTTGGTTTTTTATTTATTTACATAATAAAGAAAGAATGCCCTTGTCTCTCAAAAGTGTAAGCATATTTTCAAGGTTTTGCATTTGTATTTTGTTTTTATATTTTCGAAGAATAAATGTGGTGATTGATGGAAAGCAATCTCTCTGGATTTGGAATCAAGTTGAATCTTAAGAAATAGCCCATTTATTTGTTGTTGTTGTTTTCTCTCACTTGAGGTCATACTGAAGATATAAAATGTATTGTATAGGATAAAAACTATTGAAAAAACCCAGGTATGTCCTAATGCTTTATAGGAATATATTTTCTGCGTCACCAAAGCTTAAGCTGAAAATCCAAAGCATTCCCCATTAGTAGCAAGTTAATGCCATTTCCTTAACATATCCTCAGTGGCCTCCTGAATCTCAATAAAATCTATTATGGAATTTAGGGATAAAATGGAAATGGGGAAGAATTTAAATATGTATAACACATCATAACTTACAAAAAGAAAGTTTGATAGCACTAGGTGAATTTAGATAAAGAAATGAGGAAATTATGAGATATGGTGTGAAAGGAAAGAGACAAATCTATTCAAGGCAACAGAATAATAAATATTTATGCTGTTTAGATACATGAATGGATCTTCACTGTACTGTTTTTCATACACTATTAGAGAGGCTTTGAGAGGGTTTCTTTGGTTGTTTGTTGGTTGTGTGTGTGTGTGTGTGGTTGTTGGTGTTGATATTTCTCATTGACAAAAATAATTTGAAAAATTATCAAAACATTTTCTGGATGTTAAAAGAATATAAAAGTAAAATGAGATAAATTATACTTAAGGAAATCCTATATTGGGGTAAATTATCTCTAGTATTGACATTCATATTTTTATTCTCACATATTTAAAGTTATATAGTTGAAAAAATCCCATTTTGGGTAGAAAAATCCCATTTTATCCAGAGGATAAAAGTACCCAGAAAGGCAAATTATTTTCAAAGTTAGTCATAGCTCAATAACAGCATGAATTTCAGATTCAAAATCTAAAATTCATTTTATTAAATTATGTTTTCTCCTTGCAGATGATCCCTTACTTGTGCTTTTCTTCTATCCACTGAAGCCATGCAAAAGAATAATACAATGACATATAGCCAATACTTGATATAGGATCTTACAAAGCAGATAATGATGTTTAATATTTCTTTCCTTTTCTACTTGAGGATGATGGTGTGGAACCTGTTCGTTATTGTGAAGATGAAGTTCATCCAGACCCTTGAAAACTCCATGTATTTCTTCCTAAGGTAGCCAGCCATTACATGTGCAAGTTTCTCAACTACCATAGCCCCTAGACTACTTATTATGCCCACTCTGCAATGAATACCATTTCCTACAATAGTTATATAATCTATGTGTTTGCATACCATGTCTTTGGTTTCATAGAGACCTTCATCTTCATCCTCATGGCTGTTGATCTCTGTGTAGTTATTTATAAGCCCTTACATTACAAAGCCACCATGACCAAGCAAAATCTTGATTAATTTTGGCCTGGATAGAGTCCATTTGGTATTCTACAGCCAGATTGTCCTGACTCTAAGATTTCCCTTCTTTGGATCCAATTTGAGTGATCACTAGTGTTGTGATATGCAGCCTTTGCTGTAACTTACCTGTGTGGATACTTATGAAATCAAACTACTGTTGGTACCCAAAGATGAGGTCATTTGCATAAGCAGTTTCAAGATACTGATGATAGCATGCATTATAATCTTGCATTCGCTGCAAGGCCACATGAGCTCTTAAAAAAATTATTGCTCCATCCAAGAGAGATGAAGCAGAAGTAGTCAGAGAGATTTAAAGCATGAGAAGTCCTTGGTACAATGTTGCTGGTTTGAAGATGAAGAAAGCAACATGACTAGAACTGCAGGTTGTCTTAAAAAGATGAGAAAGTGTTCTGACTGAGAGTCAATAATGAAAGAAAGACTACAGTTCTACATTCACAGGGACCTGAACTCTGTGAACAACATAAATGATCCTGGCAGTGGATTCTTCCCCAAAGTCTCCAGATAGAAGCCCAGGCAGGCTGATACTTTGATTTTTGCCTTTTGAGAACATATGAAGAGGATCAGCTGAGCTCACTTAAGATATCACACTCCCTCAGTAACCTACAATATACTCACCATTCAATCTTTTATTTGTACTGCAAGGGGTATGATTATAAGGCCATTCTGAATGGAGGTCTCCTATTCAGCCAGGAGAGGGAGTTTGTTGGCCTAAGTTACTGACTTCATGTTAAACTGGAATATGTACTACTTAGAATTTTTGGTTTATAGTAAGTAGCCCTTGCAGTAATACCAGGAAATGGGAAAATGTCCTATTAGTTATCTTAATATGTAGGCATATGCACATAGTTAAGAATTACTGCTGAGTGTGGCAAGGTTGTATTTTATAAGCTCAATTTCCAAGCCATATCTCTTAATGTCATACATTTTATTCATTATGGATTAATGATATATTCATGAGTAAGCAAGTTAAGTCATTTATTTGACCATAATTTGCTTATTATATGTTGTTTTTCTACTAAAATAAACCAACAAACTTGAAAGTGATGTGCAATAGGATAAACCATTTTTGTGTTAAAAAAATCATTCTATTCTCCAAAAAAAGGAAAACAATATCTGTTCACTGTGGGAATGTTTTTGTTACATTAACCTTGAAACAGTTAATGTCTGCTTTGCTTTGCTACACAAGCAAAATACTGCTGCTTGGGAATAAGCTGCTGTTATCAGTTCCTGCTGCAAAACAATAAGAACTTTCTAACTCTACACTGTTACTTAGATAAAGCTTTCTGCTTTTCCAATATCTCCTGGGCAGCGCAGAACTTTCTGAGCTCATACCGTATAACATTACCTTGAGCACGCCTCCCAAAGAGGCTGAATGGTATATATATTAGAGCAGAACAATAAATGGGGGTCCCCCCCAGAAAGTAATACTAAGCTTCAAAATTGTTTTTATTTTCATCCCTGTGACAGTTCACAGGGTGGAGAGTGAACTGGATCATTATGGCACCTCTTTTTCCTTCCTTCTTACACTCCCTTCTTTTCTCTTCTGTTTGTCTTCCCATGATTAATTGTACACATATTGTTGAAAGGAATATTGAGAGAAAAGTGAGGAGAAAAATTTTTTTAAATGGGCAAGAGATAGAAGAAAGGAAGGAGAAACAGATGATCCTTAATATGATATGTAAGAGGATGTATCCAGTAATATACTCTGAAACAAAAGTTGTGTTATTGTTCATTTCCATCATATTAAATACTGCATTTGTCTGTCTTTTCAGTAGCCAAAACTCTTATTGAGATATTAAGAATGAAGACAGAAGGGAACACATTTGTTGAGGATTAAAAGGAGGCAAGAGGAAGCCTTTGATTTTCTAGTGACTGAAATGAAAATTTGAACTTTAGGACTGATAGTCTACATTACTGGGCTGCAAGGCTAGATCCTGCATATCCTGGGTTCTTGCCTACTTTTATAAAACTAAATGTGTCCAGAAGAGATGGGCTGCTAAGGGTTGAGTTGATGGCCATCACTCCATATCCCTTATTCTTATTAACTTTCTCATAGTACTTAATGCTTTTTTTGGTGTTTTTTTTTTTTATTTTTATTTTTTTATTTTTTTTTTGCCCTTTACTTATCCTCTTCCTCCCCTTTGTGTTTTTATCTCTCCATTAATTAGTAAAGGTCCATTTAAAATGTGTTATATTGATTGAATAAATAATCATATCCTGTTTACATTAAAATTTTGTGCCATTAAAATAATCCCCTAAATCTCATTGTTTAAAAACAGTAAACATCTGTTTCAATCTAATGGGCAAAAGATGAAGGTTGACTGTGATTTGGCAGATCTTGTGTGAGATCCTTAGGGCTAGAGTAGTTGAACATATTCTAGTCTTTTGGTTGCGCTTCTAGTCTGCTCATGTGCCATAATCCTTAAACCCATTTATAAGGGGCAATCGACCCCTGAAGTATTTTCATTTTATGGTGAAGGGCATAAACTCCACCGTGGGCTATTGGAAGTTGCTCATGTTTCTGAAGACCACATTTTGGAATTTGTACACAGTTTCTTCTATGAATATTTCATTGGCTAAGATAATTTATATGGAGGAGTGAAAACACTGGTGGGTAGGGAAAGTTCATATTCTCACAGTGAACCATAAGAAAGATGAGGAAGTTTTCCCCTTATAGCCCAGAGGTTTCCATGACCTAAAAGAAAATAGGTATTTGTTAAATGCCAAAATGTCTCCAAGAGATGACTCAGTGAAGGAGGAGTTCTTCGCACTAGAACCAGATATTGTTTCCTCTAGGTTTTTCCTGTATCTTGCTCTTGCTGTGTGATGGGAGTGACTCAATCAGGGCAAATATATGGAAACAATTGGGATCATTCTGCTGAGAAAAGACAAGAGCCTGGGCAGTGAGAAATGGCTGGTTAATGGAAGCCAAGGCACAGAGTGAGATTGGCATATATGATTCACAAGATGAGTAAAGGGCAGTTGGAATAATAGTATTACCTTGATGAAGAAGAAAATAAATTTAGAAACATATAGGGTACATATATTTTCCTTGATTTTATTCTCACTTTGAAAGACAAATGTGTGCAGAAGCAAAAGTATTTGTCCTCTCTGATGTCATTTATTTTACTATTAATGCGTGATTGTTAATGGAATAAGTAATATTCTGGATATGTGACAACATTTTAAGTAGTCAAATGAAAACAGGAAATAGTATTTTGAATTCACTTCAGTAAACATTTATTTAGTTCCAGGCACATTGCTAAATAGAGATACAAAGAAAAAAAATAAGACAGCATATTAATCCCCTAACTCAATTAAATGGTGAAAATTAATTTTCACTTCTTCTAAGAAATTTCACTTCTAAGAAAAATTTTAGAGTAGGGTATAGGATAGTTTGAAATAGTATATAAAACTATGAATGGAAATATAAGAACTGGGAAGAAAAAGGAAATAATCCTGATCTGTTGATAGGACTACAAAATCCTCCTGAGTAAAATAATAAGAGAGTATGAGGACATGAAATCACAAGTATAGGGAATGGGGCATCCTAAGCAGAGAAGATAACAGAAAGAATTTCATAGATGTGGTAGATTGTGAAATGTGTTTGGAGAATGTAGAGGGATCCAGTGTGGCTGGATTAAAGCATCTGAGAAAAAACAAAACAACAACAACAACAAAGAAAAACAATATATAAAGATGGAAAATAACTAATATGAATTTCAATTATGCCATATGCCATCTAACACTTGTGCTAACCAACACAATTTACAATATCATTATAAAGAATAATATCTTTTGATAATATTATTTAAAAAATGGAGGCTCACAAAATTGAAGCAAATTTTAAAGACTCAGAGATAAAAATTTACAGAGTCAGTATGGGACCAATATTTCCCTGTCCCCAAAGTCTATTATTCTGTCACATCACAGTTTATCCCTATGTGGCAGGACAAAATTAGTGAATTAAACTTGGGCCAACTGTGGAAGATTTCTGATGAATAAGTGTGAAAGTCAGAATTTTATCCAGGGAAAATTACCTTCCAGATGCATTTTTTGAGATGTGACATGAACAGCAATGTGCTTCAGGAAGACAGTTTTTTTTTTTTACTTTATTTAAAAAATGTTCCAGGCGCATCCTTCCACACACATCCCCCCCACTGCCAATATCCTGCAACAGTGACCCTCCCCTACCATAATAAATAATATTAGCACAATGGTATTCTCATCCATAGGCCTCTATCTCCCCAGAATTCACCTGTTCCTTCCTTCAGCCCTCCCCCACCCCAATGGATAGCCCAACCCATCACCCCAACTCTGCTCACACACAAGCATCCTCAATCCCATTCACATTGCTGCACTGCAATCACCCCTGTCCAATGCCAAACTTCCCCCATCCACCTTATCATCTATTCTGCCCAGATTAAACATCAGCTCACCGTTCTGTACTCCCTTTCTATCTCCAGATAACCTATACTCCAGGCTCTATCTTTGTGAATCTGCTAAATATCTTTAGTTCATATCAGTGATAACATGCAATATTTGTCTTTGAATAACTGGCGTAATTCTCTCAACACAAGTTCTTCAAAATTCATCCATGTTTTTACATGTGTCAATATTTCATTACTTCTTACAGCTGAGTAATATTCCATCATATGTATATACCACATTTTGTTTCTCCACTTATCCAATGATGGATGCTTGGGTTGCTTCCAACTTTTGGCAATTGTGAATATGCCACAATGAATGTTGGTGCATATATATCTGTTCTCATTCCTGCTTTAAATTCTTCTGGGTATGTTCTTCGTAGTAGGATTGACAGATCATCTGGAAATTCTATACTTAGCTTCCTAAGGAAACACCAAACCACATCTCACAGTGGTGGCACCATTCTACATTCCCACCAGCACTGAATGAGTGTTTCAATTCTGGACCATATCCTCTCCAACACTGGTAGTTTTCTGTTTTTGTTTTTTTAACAGTAGCCAGGTTAGTAGGTATAAGATATTATTTCATTATAGCTTAGATTTGCAATTCTGTAATAGCTAGTGATGTTGAGCATCTTTTCATGTGCTTTTTAGCTGTATGTATCTTTTCTTTGGAAAAATGACTATTCAAACGTTTTGTCCCTTTTAAATGAGTTGTTTTTCATTTTCTTTTCAAAAGGTAAGATTTCTTCATATGTGTTAGATGTTAGGCCCTAATCAGATAAGTGATTCCCAAATATTTTCTTACATTGAATAGGTTTCCATTTCACTTTCTTGGCAAATTCCTTTGAAGCAAAAGAGTTTAAAATTTTAAATAGATAAATGTCTCATTTATCTATTTTTTCTTTCGTTGCTTGTGCTTTGGATATAAACTTTATGAAACCATTTCCTACTACAAGATATCATAGATATTTCTCTATATTATTTCTAGAAGTTTTATGGTGTTAGCACTTATATTTAGGTCTTTGATCCATCATGAGTTAATTTTTGGATATGACATTAGATGGTGATCCTCTTTCATTCTTTTAGATATGGATATCCAGTTCTCCCTACACCATTTGTTGAAGATACTATTCTGTCTCAGTTAAGTGGACTGGGACAAAGAAGCAATTCTAAACTGCTCATTTTTTCAGATATTTAGTCAGGTGGAGTCAACTTAAGTCAGTTATATATATCAGGAGGTACTGGGATTTAAAAACTGCATTGAAATGCCATGAAGTTTTGATTCACTGGGGCTTTTTATTATGCTTTAAAGTCAGGCAAAGTGGTTCCTCCAATTTTGTTTTTCCTTTTAAAGATGTTTTCAGCTATTCAGGGCCCTTTACCTTTACAAAGAAATTTGATAATTGGCTTTTCCAGTTCTGTAAAAAATGCTGTTGGAACTTTTATTGGGATTGTGTTGAATCTGTAAATGAATTTGGATAGACATCTAATGATATTTCATCTTCAAATACATGAACATGAAATATTCTTCCATTTAAGGAAGACATTTCTTGTATTCATCAAATAAAATTGTGCAGATTGCAATAGGAATAACAGTAATTTGTGTCTTTGTTTCATCTAATAGCAGGGGCCATTTAGAACAACATGCCAAAGATAGTAGTACTCTCTACATCTCTGTTAACTATTCTACACATCTCTGTTAACTATTCTAGGGTCATAGGATAGAAAACACAATGAAAATAATCTTATTTACTTTGATGCTGAATGTGACTTTCGAGAACATAACTTTTGCATTGCAATTTTCCAACTCCACATTTCTCAGGGTATAGATAAGGGGACTCAAAATGGGGGAAATTACTGTGTAAAAAACAGAGATTTTCTTGTCTTTGTTCTCACTAACAGCAGATAGAATATAGATATAGACCCAAGGCACAAAAAATATGCCACAGCCATTACATGAGAACGACAGGTTGAGAGACTTTTGCTTCGTCCTGCAGAGAAGCATGCCCTATGATTGTAGAGTATGCAAATGTAAGAAGCCAAATAGACAAGAACAACTTCAACCATCATCTTTGAATTGACAATAACTAAGGTAGTTATGTTGTGAATATCTTTGCAGAAGAGTTTCTAAAAATATTTAAAATCACACATGTAGGGAAGCAGATGTGACTCAAGTAATTGGGCTTCCACCTACCATATGGGAGGTCCTGGGTTAAGTTCCTGGTGTCTCCTGGTGAGCTGGTGCAGTAGGCAGGCACAGTGAGCTGTTGCAACATCATGCAACAAAAGAGGCATGAAGAGGAAAGACAATGACAGACAAAATGAACCAGGGAGGTGAGGTAGCTCGGGTGATTGGGTGCCTCTCTTCCACATGGGGGGATTCTGTGTTTGGTTCTCTATGTCTCCTAAAAAGAAAATGAGCAGACACAGTGAGTACACAGCAAATGGACAAAGAGAGCAGACAGCGACTGCAAATAACAGGGGGTGGGGTGGGGGGGATAAATAAAATAAATCTTTAAAAAAAATTCTGAAAAAAATAGATTTATTTTTTATCATACATGTAGTAATTGATCTGATTAGGGCCACAGAAAGGTAAATTGAGGACCATGAGGAGAAGAGCAATAGAGTGCCAAAAACCCAGGCCCTAAGCCACGACAATCAGCTTGTTACACCTCTGTCTTTTTATGATGACTGTGTAGTGCAGGGGCTTGACAATGGCAACATAGAAGTCA
The DNA here is from genome assembly GCA_026826555.1 of Tolypeutes matacus. Classification (NCBI taxonomy): domain Eukaryota; kingdom Metazoa; phylum Chordata; class Mammalia; order Cingulata; family Chlamyphoridae; genus Tolypeutes; species Tolypeutes matacus. The sequence goes on from JAKSZT010000536.1 coordinate 651,318, forward strand.
AAAGGCATGGACACCAAGATGAATATTTCCACACCTGCCAGCAAGTGGGAAGTAAAAATCTGGGTCATACAGTTGCTAAAGGAAATGTTTTTCTATCTGAAGCTAAGTCTCTATATTAGTCAGCTAAAGGGGTGTTGATGCAAAGTAGCAGAAATCTGTTGGCTTTTATAAAGGGTGTTTATTTGGGGTAAAAGTTTGCCATTAAAAGGACCTAAAGAGTCCAACTCAAGGTTGCTTTCTCACTGAAGTCAGTTGCCACGTGTTGAAGCAAGATGGTCGCTGATCTCTCAAGGGTTTGGGTTTCCCCTCTGGGCTTGTCTCTCAGGGATTCCTATATCAGTCTCAGCTGTCTTCCCATGGTCAGCTGTAAGCTATCAGGCAAATGGTCCATCTCTCCCCAAAACTTTAGCTGTCTGAGACTTCTCCTTTCTTTCACATGGCAGGCAGGATTAAAATGACAAAGTTCTCTCCTCTGGTGTCTGTGGAAGTCTCTGTTCATTTATATCAGCCTTCCAAGATGGTGGGGACTCAACCCTAAAACATGCCCTACTGACATGGTCTAATCAAAGCCCTAATCTTTTATGAAGTAAACATAAAAGCTTTGAATTTAATACAACCGAAGTGTACTTCAGTGTATTACCCAGAGGAACAGACCTGTTTACAAACATAATTTTTCTCTTTTTGGGGGATTCATAAATAATATCAAACTGCCACAGTCTCTAATTAGCTGGGAAACCACAGTGGAGGTGCAGAAGAGGTCCAAGAGGGAGAGGTGCCAGAGAAGGTAGTACATTGGTTGTTAACTTAAATGGCTGCAGGTGATACTAAGAGGATGAAGTTCCCCTTAAGACTGCTGTGTAACAAAGCCAGAACAAGAAACAGAAAAGTAGCTCTTGGCTCATTCTCTCATAGATCCAAGAAGACAAAGTCAGTGACATTGTTCTGATGTTACATCAGGTTAAGGTGCATCCAGTGTTCACAATATCAATTTAAATAATCAGAAATAATTCAAAGATAAGTTTAAAGATATAATAGCATTTTAAACATTTGAATAGATTTGAATATTGAATTGTAATTTATCACAGTAAATTGATTACAGGATTAAACACTTTCTAGATTAAAGGCAGGATTATAATGCCAAATAGTGTTTCAATGAAAGCATAATATACTCCTTGCACTTTTATAAATATTTTAATTTACTTAATTCCCATATCAACCCCTTGCCTATGTACATGCTCTTCTTATGCTTATTTTACATATGGGGTAATATAGTCATAATGGGGTTCACTAATTACAACCATATAATTCTCAATTACATTAAGATGTTAACTAGCAGACCTAAAATATGAGCCCATGTCTGATGTCAGATTATAAGAGCTTCACCGCTATGATACATTATCCACAACCAAATGGAATTCCAATTGTTTTTCATTTTTGTAAACATAAACATGTTTCCCCATTTCTGTCAATAACTACCTATATAAATTTAGGCTACTCCCTCCCGTTTTCTATGTGACATAAACTATCTAATTCTTAATCTTATACTAGTTTTCACATATCCACTTAAATATTTATTCTCATAAAAATAAAATCAAGACATCTTAATTGTAATAGAGAAATAGTCTGAATTAGCTACAGTTAGTTTCAATGCATCTTCTTCTTGGCATGTTTGGTTGAGGTCCATTCAGGACATGGAAAAACTGAATAGGGAATCAGAAGCAGTTATTTCTGGGTATCTGAATATAGGAAAAGATGTTATTATATAAAATTTCATCTTTTTCCAAATTAGGATAAAAGCAAAGTTTAGAGGATGCTTTTAACACTTTAAGACACTTCAGAGGCTCATTGTTTCTCCTGCCATTTTGAAGGAATTAATGAGATTAAAGAATAACCTGCATATTGAAACACACATTTAGAAAAGTGTAGACATTCAGATGTAGTGTATCTGGGGGTTGGGGGGAGGGAGTTAATACATTTACATTGAAACCATCACTTTTACCCTTATGCAAATGTCCTATACAAATAATGTCATGCCCAAATTACTTTTACCTTTGATGAAGTTGTTATTGTTGTTCTTGTTTTATAATGGCATCAGTGAGGGTAAAATATGATGTATTCTAAGGATCATGAGGAAAGCATTCAGTCTTGCTAATTCCCAAATTGATATCACTGGGCAATTCATTTTCTCTGAGCCTTCTTCTTTAAGAGTCAAACAGAACCGATGAATGATGCCGATGAATGATGATGATTACATATAACATATGCCAAGAGAAAAGAAAATGAAATTCATATAAAGACTAGTATTTAAAGGGTTTATGGTTCTAACTTAATTCAGCCCACAGAACAGTTTTGAACATGTTTTGGAGAGGAACAAACTGTTGTGTAATGAAATAAACATCAGCATTTTCATCAGTTAATTGGTTTTATCTCTTGTGGGTTTTTTGTTCTGCCACAGTGGAATAATTCATGTTATAAGGGAAAAACATGGGAGATCATAAAAATTTAGTCTGAAATCAAAATACAACTTAACAAATTACTTCTTTATAAATTAAGAATAATATCCATACCTATTCTTTGTGTTTGTGGAAAAATCTGATAAGTTAAAGAACATAAAGAGATCTATATATAAATTTTCATTAAAACTGTTGAACTAAACTGTAGAAAGCCTAGAGGATTGAAACTATAGAAAGTTCAAATCTAGATTTAGGATGTTTCCCTAATATGGTGCATCCTCAGGATCTCTTAACATTTGTATCAATTCTTTTTCTACTTGACCACCAGTTGGGTAAACACAGGCCCATGTAAAAAATATCCTTCAAAGCAGTGCCCATAGAATTTCTAGAAAGAATCCTTGAAAAATTTAACTCATGCTGAAATATTACCCAGATCTATCCCCAAATCATTTCACTCCTAGTTTTCCAATCATCAAATTTCCTTGTGCTCTTACAAATCCCTTCCCCCCGCCACACACACACACTTGTGTATATGCATACATGCATAGATACACAGGGTTTTTGGAGAGGACAATTCTGGGTTCACATTGTCAGATACCATACAATTAAGTAATCTCCTCCAAAGCACCTCATTTAAAATTTGAATCCTTGGAGAAAGTTTATTTGAGGAATTATTTGAAATGATGTGTCAACTGTATTTTGAAAGGAAGACAAAAACATTGAAGTAAAACTCTTGAGAAGTGGCATTTATGACTAATGTTGTGAACGTATTTGTATAATGTAAAGACCCGTCAAGTACAAATTTATCTTATTTTTCCATTTTCTGTAAGTACTTATCACCTCTTAGATAATAATCATAGTAACATTTGTCAAAGGGAAAGTCATGAGGTTAATTATTAGATGGATTGAGAATAAAATGTTTAGATACCATATATGAAGGAAGGAAAATATTTAGATGACATATACACTGAATTTGACTTATACTAGCACTTAATATTTTATCTTCAATATAATATGAAACAAATTAATCACAACCTGATGAAACATATATTGTTATCCCTGTTTTGAAAATAATGAAACTAAAGACGAAGGTTACACAAAAACTAATGGGAAGTCCTATATCCAAACCAAAACTGTATAATTCCAAAACTTATACATGTTTTCACTATGCTTAAATTTCTTCTCACAAATACAAATATAGCCTTTAAAAATTTAATTTGCCTTCAGTTTACCATCCAGATTTTCCTGAATGGCATCTATTAAAAATAACATAAGATAAAATCATCTAGAAAAACTTAAACTGAAACATTTAAATTTACTAAGATGAAATTTTATGTAAAATGAAAAGATTGTTGAAACTCCAATCATTTTATCTACAATATTCATATATACAAAACACATATAACATATACTAAGCATAGTTACATGAGACTTTATAATTCTAAAAACATCAAGATAGATCTCCTGGCTAGGTCCCTTTGCTTTTCTGTGACTTTGCTATGAAAGCAGCAAATATATGTGGAAAGCCTCTGACTGTTGCATGAATCTTCCATCCAATAGAACATTTTAGGGAAACATTATTGGGAACTCCTTGAGTTAAAAGGGCCAGAGGAAAAACCTCCCATGAGCATTTGGCAGCAGTAAATGTACATGTATGTATAACTGCAAAAATAAAGCCAATATTATTAGCGTGCTTTAGAGATTGGTTTAAGGCTTCTACTTTTATTTTTATCTTCAGTATTATCAGATGAATGATTCAACACTGCAATGATATTATAGTACTGATGAAATGTTGTGGATATCTGTTCTTCCATCTATCTTCTCTCCTACAATAACCTCCTCATATACAGAAGCCACAGATGTTTACCACGGCACATACTATATAATTACATGCTTAATAAAATGCTCATTTTTGGTCAATACATTGAGTATCAGAAAAACATTAGTCTTTTCCCCATAAAAACAGAATTTTTGCCATTAGGATGCATATTTGGAATTAGCATCTATCATTTTATTACACATATTTAAAGCTCTGAAGCCATGAATACTGTTTCATTTTTGTTTTTAGACAAAATATTCTGCATTACTAGGTAACATCTATCATTAGGGTACTAAAAGAATTAGGAAAATACTTTAGCATATTATCAATTTTTTTCTTAATTTAGTTTAGTTTTTTTTTTTTTTGCTATGTTTTTGTTTGTTGTTTGAGGAAGGAGAGGTGGGGAATGAGAGTAGGACCTGGAGAAACTAAATTGAGTCTGTTATAGGCCTTAGTTCATATTCTCATGTGTCCATTCACGTTACTTCTTCTCTTTTATTTTATTTTTTCCCTTTTTACCCTCCATTTCCACTCTTCTTCCCCCTACAAGGACACCCAATATACACTATTTAACAAATGCCAGGATTCATCTTTTATTTAATCCCAACTACTGCACACTACTTGTGTCTTTCTTACAGCTCTCCACATCTATTGAAAATAATCTTTAAAATACTCCTTAAGGTATGACATTTGATTCTGTCCTCTTTTGTTGTAAGACACTTACTATAGAAGTACTTATTTTTAGCCAGGATATATATATATATATATATGAAGCAAATTTGGATAAAGTAAATGAAGAAACAAGTACATTTACAATGGTATATTTAATATTCCTTTATCAATTATTGATAAGCAAAAGCAGGCAAGTATTTAGTAAGGATATAAAAGATAGAAAATCACAATTAAACAGCATTTATACAGATATTTAGATATATTTAAGATTATATATTCAACAATTAAATAATTTATTATCTCTGCATGTGTGGATGGAGGAGTTAAAAATTAAGTATTGGGCTATGAAAATAGCTGCAATAAACTTTAAAGTGAGATGTGATGATTAGACTAATGTGTCAACTCAGCCAGATAATTGTGTCCAGTTGTTTGGTCAAATAATCACTGGGCTAATTGTGATACAAGGACATTCGTGGACTTTAGTCACCAGTGAGTTTATTGCATAGATGGGTGATTACATCTACAATCAATCAAGGAGTGCTGTCAACAATGGGTGCTGTTTTATCCAATCAGTTGAATGCTTCAAAAGGGGAAGTGATTTCAACATTCAGAGTGAATTTTCTAGCTCATCTTTGGACAGTCAATGTCTCCTGCAACTCATCCAGGACTTTCATTGGCAATTCATGAGATCCCCTGGTTTGCAGCCTGCCTGTGGAATCTGGACTTGTACATCACCATGGTCATGTGAGAAAATTTTACAAAATCCCATACTATTTATAATCATAAAATCATATTTTTATGATTCATATTTTTATATTTAAAATCATTTTTATGATTTTAAAATCATAAAATCTTTGAAAATTTAAATCTTTTCATGGTATATATCTAAGATATTGAGAAATAAATCATACTGGAAAGTGTATTTAAATATTCATAATTGAATGATAATGAACAAGTTTCCACTCAAACATATGAAAAGCAGTAAGTCATCACTCCTATCCTCACAAAAAGAAAAAAGCTTGAAAACTGAAAATCAAGAACTCTTCTTAGACCCATCAGAGAATTGAGGGCAGAGGGCAAGATGCTACCCTCTTTTGGTTTTTTTAAAGCTGCCAGATGCAATTTATCAGACATGTATGGGCTCATAGTCCTGGCTTGAGAAGATGTCTTTAGTCCAGACCTCAGTTCCATGGTATTGCCTTTGAAGTCATTCTTCCTTCAATAGGTCCCTTTTCTGTCCCTTTTAGTGCAGGTTGGCAGTGGTTCCATTAATATAGATCTCATAAAAACTGCTTGGTTTAGCAACTAGCACACAGAGGTCCAAGCCATTAGACAATAAGACCTTCCACAGATCCTTTCTGATAAACTGCAATTATAATCCTGACTTGCATTGAAATGACTGACTTGTTTCATGTTTAGTTGAGTCCTCAAATGAGGCACTAATCTCTAGGGACTCATTTTCCAGAAGCCCAGGGTTTTTCAAACCATCAATTTCTGGTTTCCACATTTTTGGTATTTGTAGCACTCCACTATTCTTGTACCAAAATCTGTTTTTCTTTGCAAAAAGCTGCCAGAAGCAATATACCAGTAATGGATTCACTTTACAATGGAGATTTATAATGTTGCAAGCTTTCAGTTCTGAAATATGAAAATGTTGAAATCAAGGCATCAGGTGATACTCTCCCTGAAGACCAACTGTAGATGATTCTAGATTCTTTTGTCAAGTGGGAGGCATATTGTGCCATTTCCCTTATTCCCTGGTCTCATTGCTTTCAGCTTCCTTATTTCTGTGGCTTCCTTTCTGAGCTCCTGTGGATTTTTTCTCTGTCTCTGTGACCTGATATTGCTCCCACTTTTAAAGGACTCTAGTAAGAGGAATAAGACCCTTAGATTGAAGCAATCAAATAAAAAATTCCCACCTCCAATAAGTTCACACCCACATGAATATATTAACTCTAAAGAAATGATCTTTTCTGGGGTACATAAAAGCTTCAAACTACCACATGCCCCCTCCAACTCTAGAAATAAATAGATAAAGTCACAACTTATCCTGGAACAGAAATCACTATTGAACCAGAATCAGGTAGGAATCTTAATATATAATTGACAAATTCCTGTAGACTGAGCATCAGTAGCTTGACAGACAAAAAATTCTAGAGGCCCAGCCTTAGGAGAACCCCACATTTCATGAACATTACCTCCAGAAGTTCCACAAAATTATCAATGGGAATTTCAGAGTAATATTGCATCATGCTTCTGGCAAGGGAGGAGACATGAAAACATATTGGAATAAGCCAAAACAGTCTGTTTTTATTTAAATATGCCTTGTCCACAAGGGAAAATATTTTATCAGCTACTAACCTACATGGCTTTTCCAGAACTTAATCAACATTGCAGATGGGAAATACCCAACTCCAGCACCATTATTCTTTCTGTGTTAAGTAAAGGGTAGAAAAAAATATGAGAATCATTTGTCCAAGAACACAAACTCAATAAAAAGATGAAATGTAATGTTTGGATCATAGATTACTTCTCAATCCCTCACATTTACGAGTATATCAATAAGAATCCTCTACAACAATAAGAGATTGCAGCTGAAAAGAATTACAGGACTCAGACTCTATTTAAGAAGAATACTCTAAGAAAGCCCAAAGACAAAGTGACAAAAATAAGGAGACCATACAAAATGTTAGGCTCTGACATCTACAGCTATAGCAAATAATATACAGCCTAGTAAGGCAAATATAAAACCTCAAAATAAATACATTATGTCTGGTTTTGAAAAGAAATTACAAGTCATGATAAAAGCCACAAAACTGAGAGACATGGCAAGCAACAGAACCAGACTCAAATATGGAATATTTTGAAATTATTGGAACAATATTTTAAGTGAGTATTATAAATATGCTAACAGCATTAATGAAAAATGTTGGCAACACGTAAGACTGGTTGGCTAATGTAAAAAGAGAAACAGAGAATCTAAAAAGGAATTAAGATGTTCTAGAAATCAAAAACAGTATAAAAAAATGAAAAGACCTTTGATGGACTCTTCAATGGAATGGACATGGGTTATGATAGAATTAGAGAGCTTAAAGTTATGTCAGAAGAAAACATACAAAACTGAAAACAAAGATTACAAAGAATGGAAAGTTTGGAAAAGAGTATCAAAAATCATGGGACAGTTTAAAAGTTGTAATAGAAATGTTACAAGAATACTAGAAGGAGAATAAAGAGAGAAAAAAATAGAAAAATATTTGAAACAATAATGGCTGAGACTTTCATAATTTGGAAGGCAACAAACCACAAACCAGGATGCTTAACAAATATAAAAATGCAGAACAAATACTATAGGCATATTATATTCAAATTGCATAAAACCAATGATAATGATAGGGAAAAATTCTTTAAAGAAGCTATGCAATACTCAGGACAACCTCCAACTCCCAAAGAAGCCCCTGTATTTCAACTGCTCATCCCCTCCCTACCCCAAAATTGTCAAGTGGCCACTGGCTCCACCTCATTGTTATAATTTCTTGCATTGCTAGAATCACCATATGTGAACAAGAGAATACCATCAAGTCCAGTCTAGTCCATAGATCTTCCCCCAATCCTGAGGGGACTGGGATGGTTGTGGTAATGGATGTAGGCCATTTTAAATCAGCACACACCACTCAGAACTGAGTGGGAGAGAGTGTGGTCTACAGTGTGAACTGTGGTCTATGGTTGGTGGCAAGGCTCCAGGATGTGTAAGTTCATTGAGGGTGGTGGGCCACACTTGTGGGAGATGTTTGTGTGGGATGTGGTGGGAGGTGTGGGAGGTGGGCAACATGGGAATCCCAGTGGGTTCCATGTAATATTTTGGGTAATCTAAGCACCTCTTAAAATATATGTATATATATATATATAACATTTTTGTAAGCAAATACACATATATGCATATATATTTATATATGATTTTGCAAGTGTTTGTATGTATTGTGAGAATTTTGATTTTTACCCACAATAAAAATAAATTAAAAAAAAAAAAAGAAGCTATGCAATAAAACCCCTTACCTATAGAGGAACAAGATCAGCATTGGAATTCTTTTGAAAAACCATGCACACAAGAAGAAAGTAACATGAAATATTCAAAGCATTGTAAGACACAAACTGCTAGCCTAGAAGTCTGTATCCAAGGAACTTATCCTTCAAAAGCAAAGGACAAATTAAAACTTTTTGAGACCAGTAAAAATCGAGAGACTCTGTTACCAGTAGAACTGATTTGCAAAAAATGTAAAAGTAGCTCTTTAGAGGAAGAAAAATGATATAGGTCAAAATGTGAGCTGCATAAAGAAAGGAGGAATATTAGAAAAGAAGAAAAATGAAGGTAAAAAATATTGTTCAAAATAATATAGAAACAATATATTGCATGTTTTTACCTTACAGAAAAGTGAAATGAACAGCAGCAATATTATAAAAGCAGGGAGGGAGCAAATGATAATATTGTGCTATAAAGTCTCGACATTTCCCATGAAATAGTTTAGTGTTCTTTAATAGTGGACTGAAATTAAAGTAAATTTATATTACAAAGTCTAAGGCAAACATTGAGGGAAAAAAAGAAGTGTAATTGGGTGGCTATCAAAAGAAGTTAAATGTTAAATTGAAACCAGAGAAGTCATTAAGAGAGAGAGAGAGAGAGAGAGAGAGAGAGAGAGAGAGAGAGAACAATACCAAACCAAAAAGCAATGTTAAGGAATAGAAAATAATTGCAAATATGGGAGGTAATAAACCAAAGTAGATTTACCGGCAAGGAAATTTTAGGGATATAGGGAGACATTACATAAAGAAAAAAATGTCAATTCTTCAAATGGTCATAACATTCCTTAATATGTGTGTTTAACAATAGAATATCAAAATATGTGAGCCAAAAACTGTTAAAATTGAAAGGAAAAATAGACAAAGTTTTCCTTACTATTTTAACAGTTTTGGGCCCACATATTTTGATATTCTATCAAATAAAATAGATTATTATAGTGGGACAGTTCAAAACCCTTCTATCACTAATTGGCAGATCCAGAAAGCAGAAAATCAGTAAGTGTATATTTGAACTGAACAGCACTATCAATCAACTAGATATAATTGACATTTATAGAATACTGTATCCAACTAGATCAGAACACACATTCTACCTAAAGCTCACATGGAACAGCCACCAAAATAAACCACATAATGGGCCATAAAGCAAATATCAACAAATTTAAAGGTATAGAAATCATGCAAAGTGTACTCTCACATCTCAATGGAATCAAACTAGTAATCATAATAGAAAGAAAACTGGAAAATCTCAAAATATTTGGATATTAAATATACTTCTAAATAGCCCAGGAGCAAGGAAGAAATCTCAAAGGAAATTTAAAATTATTTTGAACTAAATTAAAATGAACATTTAAATTATCAAAATTTAGGATGCAGCAAAAATGTTGTATGGTAGGAAATTTATATAATTCAATGCATATATTAGAAAAGTAGTGAGATCAGAAATCAATTGTCTAAACTTTTCATTGACTGAGATGGCAGTGTAAGATGCTCCTGGGTTCTATTCTTCACAGAATCCGTGAACAAGTAGCAAGAACTGACAGACTGATATCACTAAGACCTTCAGAACACAGTTAAAGGGTTGCAGTACCAGTGAGACCTAAATCAAGAAAACACAACCTAAAAGTGATAAAAGAAGGTCATGGCACCCTGGATAAACTCTCCTCCATCCCTTCCACAAAAATGTGTGGAGCTGTCTTGCACTATCACAGTGAGTCTCTGGCCTGTTCCAGTGAAAACAATAATTCCTATGTGGATACTGGGGTGCCTGTATGTCAGTGGCAATCCATTGGATGGCAGCCTTAAGGACTGAACCAGAGTACTCGTATCTGGATACCTACTCAGAAATTGCCCTGAAAGCAGAAGCAGGTTTTGGACAGCTAAAACAGTGTAAGAAACAATCATATTGAGACAACTTGTGGTGAAGGATTACTTGCTTCAAAGAATGCAATAGAGCAGCCCAGAGGGGTGAGGGTCTGTTTCAAGGTGAGTAGATGGGGAATTTGGATCCCTGTAAATGGATAAATTTCTATGTCCACAGCACATACCCAGGTCAAGATACATATTTAGAAAATACAGAGAACCCTCTGATTTTACTTTGGGTTAATCTTGGTAGGAAGGCTAAACTATTGATAAAGAAAGTGTGGTGGCCCTAATCACCCTCAGCAGAAACCCACAGCTTTAGGAAGAAAAGCATCCCCAATCCCTTTCTCCCTTCCTTCCTTTTCTCCCTGGAATCCAAATAGTTAGGAAGATAAGCACTCCCTGCCTGCCCCTTTCAACTGGAATTTACAACTCTAAACAGATAATGACTCTTTTCCTCCCTAATAGCCCTCTGCTTTAGGAAGATAGGCTAAACTCACTCCTTTTGCTTTTTAACCCCTGCCTGCCTGCTTGCTTAGGAATTTGCCCACTTGGAGTCCCTATATAAACTTATGAAAACCAATACAGTGTGCTCAGATTTTTTGGAGACTCGACTCTCCTCTGAGCCAACACATAATAAAACTTTGTTCCTCTGCGTCTCAGTGTGCCACTTGGGTTTTCATTTTGTCTGCCACAACATTTGGTTCCCAGACTGGGAAAGCCCAACTGATAAGGCCTGTTGTGCCTCCATCTTGAGGCTGATAGGTGCGGAGGTTGATGATCTCTGAGAGAACGAGGTGGGCACCACCTGTCTTCTTAGTGGGACCTCCTTCGGAGGTGGTCCCCACAGGCCACATCCTCATACCCTGGCATGACTCAGTGGGTAGGTAGACTGAACAGTGCCAGAAGACTCCGGAAAGGTGAAGCCCTGTGTGCCAACTCCTCAGTCAGTTCTGTCTATGGATAGAAGGGGAGACTGATCGCCCCCCAAAATCTCTAATATTGAGATCCCAGGGTAGGGCAGACCCTGGGGGAGGGACTGCATAATCTCTGAGTGATGGTGTGTGTGAATGAGGAAGACAGAGGCTTGCCTCTGTTACTCCAGTCTGTGACTCCACAGCTTATGTTACAGAGCCTGCATGGGCCCTAACATGTTTTCTGTGGCTACGACATATGGCATAAGGGCCTGCCATGAACACTACCCAAGCACCTTAACTAAGACAAGCCGGAGTTTTCACCAGAGACATGAACAGGCAAGCATCTGAGTGGCCTTGAAAGAGGCGACCCCTTGCCTTGTCTGTCTTGCACCACCATTGCAGGGTATGGGTTCATCACAGTCAAAAAACCTACTTTCTTAAACTGCATGCTTAAGAATTTCAAGAAGGGTTTTTCTGGATATCATGGCATCTGAATGAACCTCGGCACCCTCCGAACCTTAAGTGAAGTAGAGTGACCCACTTTTAACATTGGCCCTCAGAAGGGACCCTGGATATATCCAGGGTCCGTGCAATGTGGCTCATTGTCACAGGAACTCCTGGCCACCCCAATCAGTTTCCCTACATTGACTCTTGGTTAAAGATAGCCCAGACTCTGCCCCCTTGGGTTCAATTGTGCGTTGGAAAAAAGGTACAGAGCAGGGACTTAGTTGCACAGGGAACAGAGCTCTAGAAGCCAGTCATTCATCAAGGGTCCTCAGAAGAGGACCCACCACCCTACCACCACCGTCATATGCTCCGGCCACTCTAGCCTCTCCTCCTAGCCCGGGAGTGCAGGCAGATCTCCCAGAAACACTCCCACCTTCGGTCCCTCTGAGAACATCGACCCACTCTGAGGAAAGCTCCAGAACCCCAGGAGCAAGGAGGCTCCAGTTGGCACAACCTGTGTTACAGATGCCCCTCAGTGATAAACAGGGTCCAGCCAAGACCAGCGAGGATGGGACCATCTGAACTGGGAAGCCTGTTTTGTACGACCAGCCCTAAAACAACTACAGACCGCTTAAACTGGAAGCACCACACCCCCTCCTACTTGGAAAAGCCCCAGGCCCTTATTGATCTCATGGAATCCATTTTCCAAACCCATCGTTCTACTTGGGATGATTGCCACCAATTCCTCCTAACTTTGTTTAATATGTAGGAGAGTCGATGGAGTCTAACAAAAGCCTGAAAGTGGCTACAGGAGCAGGCCCCTACTGGTGTCTTAAACCCATAAGATTGGGCACAACAGGTGGGGCCACAGGCCCAACTGAACTGGGACTTCAACACTGATCAGGAATGGGCTGCACTCCAGCAATAATGGGAAACACTCTGTATTAGTCAGCCAAAGGGGTGCTAATATAAAATACCAAAAATGGGTTGGTCTTTATAAAGGGTATTTATTTGAGGTAGAAGTTCACAGATACCAGGCCATAAAGCATTAAGTTTCCCCTCTCACCACAGTCCACTGCCATGTGTTAGATCAAGACAGTTACCAGCATTTGCCAGGGTTCAGGCTTCTGGGGTTCCTCTCTTCCCAGGGCTGCATTTCTCTCCAGGCTTAGCTCCTGTTTTCTCCACAAGATCAGCTGTAGATGATAAGGCAAATGGCTTGCTTCTCTTCTCCTGGGGCCTTCTTTCCAACATCAAAACTGCGTTTCAAAAAACTGCTTCAAATCTGTTCTTTGCCTTGCCTTTTATATTCAATTCCCCACCCACCAAGGGGTGGGGCTCAATGCCCTACTGACGTGGCCCAGTCAATGCCCTAATCATAGCTTAATCATGCCCAGATTAACAGATCAGTTTACAAGCATGATCCAATTTTGTAATTCATAATTACATCAAATTGCCCAGACAGCTACACACTCCTTCAAGGGGTCTGGAAAGGGGTAAAATGACCCACAAACATGACAAAGATGACTTTAGTCACTCAAAAGCCCAATGAGTCTCCGGGAGATTTCTATGAACGACTTTGTGAGGCCATCAGAATCTACACCTTTTTTGACCCAGAAGCTCCGGAAAACTAGAGGATGGTGAATGCTGCCTTTGTTGCACAGGCAACAATGGACATTAAAAGAAAGCTCCAAAAATTACAAGGGTTCACGGGGATGAACATCTCTCAACTCCTTGAGGTTACCATCAAAGTATTCATTAATTGAGATGAAGCCACGGAATGAGAGGCCAAGAAGCGCATAAAGCTTCAAGCCTCCCTACTAGCAGCAGCCTTGGTAAATCCTGACCACACCAGATAAGGAGGGCCAACTCAAAAAGTGGGGACAAGTACCAGAAGGGTGCCCGTGGTCAGAGACCAATGTGCTTACTGCAAAGAAAGTGGACACTGGAAAAATGAGTGCCCCCAAAAAACTCAGGCACATAAAGGGAAAATCCCTAAAGGGAAATACCTACCTAAGCCCCAAGACCATCTGATCGTGCTGGCAGGGCTCAACCCCAAATAGGGGCAACCGGGCTCACTGGAACTTGGCCCCGATGAACCCATGGTCAAACTACAAGTTGGGGGCCAGTCAATGACTTTCATGGTGGACACTGGCACTAGATATTCTGTGATCACAACCCCCATCACCCCCTTTAGTGGAAAAACGGCTAATCATAGGAGCGACTGGGAACCAGTCAAGCCAACAGCTTTTTGCCAGTCATGAACTTGCCAGCTTGATGGCCACAAAGTGATGCATGAATTTCTGTACCTGCCTGAATTTTCAGTTCCCCTAATTGGTAAGGAACTCTTAACCAAACTGGGAGCCCTGAAGGGCCAGCAAACTGAAGGGCCAGCAAACTGAAGCCACGGGACCAGCCTCACTCTCCTCGTCACTGTACTCTGAAGCGAAGACTGGAGACTTCATGCAGAAGAAAATTCAAGTCAGAATCCGGAAAAATTGCTGGAACTTTTTACTCAGGTTTGGGCAGATAAAACCCCATTGGGAATGGCAAAGAACCATGTACCCATCATCATTGATCTGAAGCCCAGAGCAGTCGCATTCTAGCAGAGGATGTATCCAATCACCTGCAAAGTGCAATTGGGCATGGTTGAATACATCAATCACATGAGAAAAGAAGGAATCCTGATTGAGAGCCAGTCACTCTGGAACACCCCATTATTACCAGTAAAGAAGCCAGATGGGACCAGATAGCGACCAGTGCAGGATTTATGAGCCATCAATAATGTCATTTTCACCTTACCTCATGTTGTTTCCAACCCGTACACATTGCTAGGACAGCTGTCACCTGAAGCCGCCTGGTTCACTTGCTTGAACATGAAAGATGCCTTCTGCCTGCAGCTGCCTCCTCCCTCCCGCCCTGAACCAGCCTCTGTTTGCCTTTGAGTGGGAAGAACACAGAACCCAGAACCCAGCAGAAAACTCAGTTAATGTGGACCCAGCTCCTGCAAGGCTTCAAAAACTCCCCTACCCTTTTTGGGGAAGCCTTGGCAGCAGATCTGGCTACCTATCCCCTGGAGGACTGCTGATGTGCCCTCTTTTGATACATAGATGACCTACTTGCCAGTAAGATGGAAGAGGATTGTTGGAGAGGGACCCAGACTCTCCTACAACTTCTAACACAGACTGGGTACAAAGTATCTTGGAGAAAAGCCCAGATCTGTAAACAGCAGGTCAAGTACCTAGGGTTCAGCATCACACAAGGGCACCAGACATTCAGACCTAAATGAAAGAAAGTGATCTGCACCATCCCTATCCCCACCACAAAAGAATGCTTCATGAGTTCCTCGGGGCTGCAGGGTTCTGCCGCATCTGCATTCCGAAGTTTGCAGCCATGGCCAAACCCCCTTATGAAATTCTCACATGTCCAAAAAGAGTACATTGCCTGGGGAAAAGCTCAACAGGGGGCCTCTCATAACATCAAAAGACAACTCAGCTGAGCCCCTGCCTTGGGGCTCCCAGATGTAACTGGAAAATTTAACCTGTTCATGCATAAAAAGAACAAAGTAGCATTGGGATTCCTCACACAAACAGTCGGCCCCTGGCAAAGACCCATCGATTACCTCTCCAAGCAACTGGACTCCGGGGCTGCAGGGTGGCCGCCCTGCCTGAAAACCCTGGCAACAATCATAACCCTTGTCAAAGAAGCCAACAAATTAACCCTTGGACAGGCTATTCATGTTATGGTGCCACACGCAGTTACTGCCTTAATGAATTCACACAGGCACCGATGGATATCTAAACCCCAACTTGCACATTACCAAGATTTATTCTGTGAAAACCCCAGAGTGACAATAGAAAAAGTGCAGAGACTAAACCCTGCCACTTTTTTACTGGATGAGGAAGGGGTTCCTGAACATGATTGTGTTGAAGGGACCGAGAAAGTTTATGCCAGTCACCCCAACCTCCAAGACAAACCACTCCCTTCCCCAGATGAGACACTATTTACAGATGAGAGCAGTCTCATTAAAAATGGAGAAATGCTTGCTGTTTATGCAGTCACCATGCCCGAATGGGTGGTGGAAGCGGCATTTGTACCCTGGGAATGGTCTGCGCAATGAGCAGAACTCTGAGCACTGGTCCGAGCCCTGCAGCTAGTCGCCGGGCTAGCAGTAAACATTTACACTGACTCTAAGAACGCATTCACTACCATTCATATCCATGGGGCAATTTATAAAGAAAGAGGTCTCCTAACTGCAGGGGGAAACGAAATCAAAAACAAAGAAGAAATGCTCCAACTGTTAGAAGCAATCTGGAATCCAGACAAAGTCACCATCTTCCACTGTCAAGGACATCAGAAAGGAATGGACATGGTCGCTCAAGGAAACAGGCTAGCCAACAAACAGCTTGACAAACAGCTGAAGGAACCCACAGAATATGAGTCCCAGAATTAACACTGCAGCTGTCCCTCTTAGGACAAGAAACTAATCAACTAAGCTATACCTGGAAAGAACAGGAATGGGCCAAGAGAGAAGGGGGAAGTTGAACCCCTGAAGGAACTTGCCTGCTCCTGGATGATCAGAAATTTTTCCAAAAGGAGGTGCTCATACTCTCATCCAGCAATACCACTAACTCACCCACCTAGGAAAAACTGTGCTAGAAGTCTTGCTTGGGATATACTACTACATAGCCCGACTAGCTTCTCTTTGTGCCACCATCAGCAGCCAGTGCTAAGTTTGTGCCAAAAACAACCCTCTGCAGGGCCTCCATGCTCTGGCAGTTGTCCAGCACATGGGGACAGCCCCCCTTGAATATCTCACAATAGACTTCATGGAAGTGAAACCAAGTTGGGTGTACAAATATCTGTTAGTTATGATATGCACCTTTTCAGGCTGGGTTGAAGCTTTCCCCACGTGCAATGAAAAGGCAAGAGAAGTGAATAAGGCTTTATTTAGAAAAATCATTCCCCGCCATGGGCTGCCACTATCTATTGGAAGTGACAATGGCCCAGACTTCATGGCTGCAGTAGTCCCTGAGCTCGTGAAAATGTTAGGAAACTAGTGGAAACTCCATACCACTTACAGGCCCCAGAGTTCAGGGAAAATTGAAGTCATGAATCAAACCCTCAAAGCCACCCTAACCAAATTCTGCCAAGAAACTGGTCTCCCCTGGGTAGACTTGCTTCCCTTATCCCTTCTCTGAGTTAGGTACACCTCAAGACCCACAGGCTATTCACCCTTGAAATTCTATTTGGATGACCATGCCCAATTATCTGGGCCTTCAAAGGAAATCTCAAACTTCTGGGGGAGGTAGACAAGATTCCAGTTTCCAGCAGATGGGAAAAACTCTAGCCCAAATACATAAAACTGTCTTGTCCCAGAACCTCATCTCCCTGGGACACCCAGGGTACCCTCACCAGCCAGGGGACCTAGTTTGGGTCAAAGATTGGAAAAAAGAACACCTTTAGCCTTCCTGGACAGGTCCACATAATGTGATCCTTATAACTCCTACTGCTCTTAAAGTTGCAGGCATTGTCCCTTGGATCCATCATTCCAGGGTCAAGAAGGCATACCCCGATAAAGAGCAGGACAGCTGGACAGCCCAACCCGTACCCAGCCACCCCTTGAGCGTGCAAGTCACCTGGGATCCCTGAGCACTGACCTGGTCAAATGCCTCCTGAATAGACCCCCTATTCCTGTGGATCCTGTGCATATACGGCCTACTTGCTTTGGTATTTGGAGTTGAACTCACTGTTGTGGCCCCTGCAGACTGGAAAATAGTGAATAGAGCCCTAATTGCAATTGATTATTGGTGTATAATAGGATGCTTCTGTGCCCTGACTTGCTTATCCTTTCCTTCCTTTCCCCCTCCCTAGGAAGCAATACCTGCCCCCAAAATCTATGGCAGCTGCAAGTTAGTCAAATCTGGGACTAACAATCCATGCTGAGTGCTTCATTCCCATTCTTGGCAGGTGCAACTTCAGCCTCTGTAGTATTTAACACTTGCAGGGCAATCCAAGATCACACTCCTTACACCTTGCTAGTTGCCCCATACACCCATGTCCCCATACCTGCCCCTGAGAGAGGGTGTAGGGGCCTCAACTATGGGAGTTATTACAAATACCTCTGCTGAGACCCCCAAAAGAGCAGAGACTTCTGCTGCTCTTGGAGCTTGCTAGTAGGTGCCACCGCTCCCTGGAGGAAGGTCCCACAGAATTCTCCATATCTCCTACAGAAAATCCCCAGCCTGGCTAGGGTGTGGCATAGAAACTTGTGACCCCGTAAAACTCACCTTATTAAACATAATCACTGGATCAAAAAATACCTTTTTAAAGGCCCAAACAGGACTAAAACTAGGAATCAGAATATACGACCCATTGGGGTCGGACCCAGGGGGTCTCATGCTAGTCCAACTGATCCTGGTAACCCAACCCCAGAGAAACCCCTGGAGAAAAATATCAGTAAAGTTGCCCAGACGCTAAAAGCCAAAGTTAGAACAGACCCCTGCAACATCTTTTTGAACCAGGTTTGAAATTTCCACCATCTCCTAAATGAATCCTGACATGACATAGCTGCATCCTGCTGGCTATGCACTTCCTCAAGTCTAACCATCTTCCCCATACCTTTCTCATGAAATGCAACCCTCCTGACCCATGACTGCTCTATGGCAGGGACCAGGCCCCTCCCAGTCTGCATAACTGAATCCCCAGGAAAACTGGCTAATTGTAAAAACATAACTACCAGGTCTCCTTCAACCATCCTCCCTCTTGGAAAAGCTAACTGTAACACCACCCACCCACTCAATGAGGCTAAACGACACACCACAAACTCCACCATCTGGGTCTGTGGCAACGACACCTACCAGTGCCTACCCTGGGGTGGCCAGGGCATCTGTTACCTGGCTTGGTCAGTACCATCCTTCTCAGGGTATGGAGAAAAAATGGCTGGAGAGCTCTCGTGAGCCAAACAAGCAATACAGGCAATTCCAATACTCTCAGGACTAGGAGTAGTCGGCAGTGCAGCAGTAGTGGGGGCATCACTCGCAGTTGGTCAGGAGGGCTTACAAACCCTAACATAGGAAACATCAAATGACCTCAAAAAATTATCGGGGGCTCTCAATGGGTTGTAAGACCAGATAGATTCATTGACAGAAGTAGTTTTACAAAACACATGAGGATTAGACTTGCTCACCACAGGTTCAGGGGGAATCCTCCAGACCCTGGGGGAAGAATGTTCTCTCTATGCAAATTCCCCTGGGTTAGTTAGGGACAAGGTGTCCCTGCTAAAAGAATGAGCCAAAGACCGCTTAAACTGTGTATACCAGGCATCTGCCACCAGGGACTACTTCCAGTATCTCCTTTCCTGGATTTTGCCATTCATGCTGGTGATTGCTTCAGTATTCTTCCTCTTAACTTTCAGGTCATGCATTTTGCAGTACCTAACACAATACATCACTTCCCGCTTAAATACCTTAAAGCATCAAGTAATGCCTCATGTTAGATATTAGCCCTTGGGGACTATAGAAAAATCCCCATGTTAACAGATGATGCCCATAAAGGATTATAAGGGCATCAAAGAGGGGGGTGATAAAGGAAGTTCCCTGGCCCTAACCCCCCTCAGCAGAAACCCACAGATTTAGGAAGATAAGCATCCCCCATCCCTTTCTTCCTTCCTCCTTTTTCTCCCTGGAATCCACATCTTTAAGAAGATAAGCACTCCCTGCCTGCCCCTTACAACTGGAATTTACAACTCTAAACAGATAATGACTCTTTTCCTCCCTAATAGCCCTCTGCTTTAGGAAGATAGGCTAAACTCTCTACTTTTGCTATTGTAACCCCTGCCTGCCTGCTTGCTTAGGAATTTGCCAGCTTAGAGTCCCTATATAAACTTATGAAAACCAAGACACAGGGCTCAGATTTTTTAGATATTTGACTCTGCTCTGAGCCTGTGTGCAATAAAACTTTGTTCCTCTGACTCTCAGAGTGCCGCATGGGTTTTCATTACATCTGCCTCAACACTATGAAAGATAGAACCAGCCAACACAGAGCCACTTTGCAAATCTGTGAAAGATTATTTTAGGGGGAGGGATTTGTTTGTTTTGCTTTGCTTTTAGTAGCAACTGTAACTAAAGAAAATCTCTATCATATCATTAGCTGGATACAACTATGTAGTAGAGACAGTTCAGGAACTAAATCCCAGAATTAATACATTAAACCTTAACATAAACAATTTGTCTCAAACATTATAAAAAAGCAAATAAATAGGAAATGATGGCCCATACATAGAACAAGATAAAAATTCAGAAATCATCAATAAAGGAAACCAAACTTTGGACATGCCAGTCAAAGACTTGAAAAAAAATCATCTTTAATATACTCAAGAACTAAAGATAAATACCAAGTAAGAACTAAATGATATGAAAGAAATGACAAATGAAAAAAATGAGTATCTCAGTAAGAAGATATAAATTATAAGAAGCAATCAAACAAAAAATACTCTGAGTATTTTTATTTAATTAAGTATTGAAATAAAAAGATTCCTTAGCATGTTCCTACAGAAGATTGGAGTTGGCATAAGAAAGAAACCACTGAACCCAAAGATAAGGCAATTAAAATCATTCAGACTGGAGAACAAAAATAATAAGGAATGAAGGAATGTTAACAGAATCAAGGTCAAGAGTGGGATACCATCAAGTGTATAATATATGTATTATGTGAATCTTGTAAAGAAAAGAAAGGGGAAAAGTGACAGAGGAAATATTCAAGGATAAATGACAGAAAAATTCCAAAATTTATCATAAGTCATAAATATACAAATACAAGAATCTCAGCAAATCCCAAACAGTATAAACTCAAAGAGAATCATGCTCAGACACAAGTAGTCAAACTGTTGAATGACAAGGAAAGAGAGATTTCTGAAAGTTGAAAACAGAAAATCAATGTGTTTTGTACAGGGAGTCCAAATAAGATTAAGTACTGATTTCTTTTCAGAATCCATGGAAGAAAGAAGGCAGAGGGATAAATATTTAAAATGTTGAAAGAAAATAATTAACAAGCAAGAATTTTGTATGCAGTGAGACTGTCTTTGAAAAATGAGAAAGTTATTTAGAAATACACAAGTAAGTAAAAGCAGAGGAAGTTAATCAAACTAGACTTGCCCTACGAGCAATGATAAAGGGAATTCTTCATATTGAAAGGAAAGGACACTAGACAGTAGATGGAAATTGCATAAAGTAATAAAGATCTCCAATAAATGTAACTACATGGGTAATTATAAATTCTAGTACTATTGCATTATATTTTGGGTTTGTGTGGCACTTTGATATTATTTTATGAATACAAAAATGAGAAATATTATGACTTAATCCATTCCTCTGGGTGGGAGACTCATTTGACTGGATTAT
>JAKSZT010000536.1:677963-700587 GCA_026826555.1 Tolypeutes matacus
TAAAAATAGTCTATTAAATAAACATATAAATGATAGCATAAAACCAGGGGCTTTTTTTTTACACAGAGTTCTAGTCCACCATTATAGCTCTCTAGTTACTTGATTAAGACAAATTGCCTAGTATCTCTGTCCCTCGCTTTACTTGTATATTAAATAAAATAATCATCAATGAAAGAGTTGTAAAGCACATTTAATTGTTAGTATACCAAGTTTCTATTATGGCAACTGACAGATAATATACACACCACAGATGTTAGGTATCTTTCTAAATTTCTTTTTTATTTTACTAAAATTAAGGATAAATATTAGAGGGAATGCTTTCTTCTCTACAAACTCTGTCTTAGAAAATGATGTGTAACCTGATGTTTGAAGCACAATGTTTTCTATGACTGGCATTCATTAATTAGTTCATAAACTGATTTAATTACACATATATTTCCAATTTCATAATTTTTAAATAAAAGTGTTTTTTAGAATAATATTATATTTATGGAAAAGTCAGACAAATAGTACAGATATTCTTATATAATCCACTCTCAGTTTTCCCTATTATCATCTTATATTAACATGGTACATTTGACAAAACTAATTAACCAATGCTGATGCATTGATGTTAACTAAATTCTACACTTTACTCAGATTTTCTTAGGTTTGACCAAACTTCCTTTTTCTATTCCAGAATCTCATCCAGGATACAACATTACACTTAGCCATCAGGTTTCCTTAAGCATCTCCAAACAGTGATAGTTTCTTAGACTTTCCTTGTTCTTCATGACTTTGACAATACAAAGGAGGACAGGTCAGACCTTTGAAACATTATTTATCTGCTAGAGATTTTTTCTATTATTTTTTACATGATTATATTGGTGTTATGGGTTTTGGGGAGGAAGACCACAAAGGGAAAGCTCCATATCATCAAATCATATCAAGGGTATGTATTATCAATAAGACTCAGTATTGTTGACATTAAACTTGATCACTATGTTAAGGTAGTGTTTACCCGGTTTCTCCATGATAAAGTTACTCTTCCCCCTTCCCCTTCTCATACTGTACTCTTTGGAAGGAAGTCACTATTTGTACCCCACACTAAAAGGTGGAGAGTTGTGATCCTCCTTGGGATTGTAGAGTCCATATAAAGCATTTGGAATTGTTATATATGGGGAATTGTCTGTTCTTCATATTTATTTTTTTATTCAATCACTCATTTATATCAATTTGGACTTGTGGGTAATTATTTTATTGTTTGAATTATATCCCAATACTGTGTTATTTATTTTGTTGCTCAACTTTTCTGGCTTTGCCCATTAAGATCTCTTTCATTGGCTCCTGTGTCCCTTTGATATATTCTCATCATTGTGTGTGTGCATGAGTGTTGTTACTGTTTTGTTTTGTTTGTTAGTTTATGACATTAAAATATGTTCCAGTTAATCTTGTGCATTCCTTGCCATAGTCTTAGAATCAAGCAAATCTGCTAGAAGTCTTGTTTCATTTTGTTGGATGAAGGTATTAGAAATCAAGATCTGGGCATGGACCACTATGTGTTTTTATTCTGTTCAAGGAATGTTACTTAGGTCCCAAGTAACACTCTCAATTGCATAAATATGCCTCCTATTTTCCATAATCTTTAAAAAGAAAAATTGAAGATTAAGCTCTTTCCCACATCTGGCTCATGTGTTGTAATTGGTCCGGAAGGGACACTTTGAGGAATGAGCTTCTCCAGGCTCGGATATTTTGCATTATTCGTGTTAAGTACTCCTCCAGGGAGGCCAACAAAATACAATCCCATTTTAAAATCTTGTGTGATACTGGAGTTCGGAAAGTGTGAACTGAAACTGGGAACATTTTAATTTGTGTTCTAATAGGCAGGTGAGAAAACTATGCCTCTTTGTGAGATCAAAGAGATACTTTTTCCAGAATAATCAGACAGCATTTTAGGATGCACTTTTTCTTCATATCTGAGTAAGTTGTTTCCAAATTACCTTGGGGGAAAAAAAAGGTATGTGCATATCCTAACATCTTCATAAAAGCTTGTAGGATTTTGTAAATACAAACTAAAGGGAAAAGTTGGAAATAGATGATGTGCACATCAGTTCTTGTTAGGAATGGCCCCATGAAAGATAAGTGGTATTGGTTGTTAGTAGTGAGAGAATGAAGCAAAGAGAAATATTATCTTTTGGGTGTTCCAGGAAATACTTCATGGAGGTGACATTCCTGTCATGGATATAGTAAGTTGCAGATTTCCCATCTCCTCAATGGAAAGTAGGTATGTTGAAAGAGTCAGAAAAATAATGAGTAAGGGGAAGAGTTTAACTGTACACAATATGGTATGATTAAAAGTCACAAAATCTTTAATTTGTCTGCCTCTCTGTTTGTGTGTGTGTGTGTGTGCATGCACGTAGGTTTTATTGAGGAAGATGCTTTCAAATGTTTAGACAGTCATTGATTGGGTGTTCAGAATATTACCAGAAGAGTCTTTAATGAGTGGATTGCAAGGTTCAAGAAATGTATAAGCTTATTGAAGTAAATTACATATAGGTTTATGCTATTTTGTATCACACTATAACTTTTATGCTCTTCCTTGTTTCTCTTCTAAATACAATCCATTTATATAAAAGTGTGTTCATAATATATATAATTCTGCTATTAATGAAAATTTAGGCACACTAAGCATACAGCACTGTCTTTTGATTTTTTTGCAGTTTTCAATAAATTTTGGAGGCCGTTGCTGATGAATCTTCGTTTTTAAGCAATGTTTGAATAAAATTATAATCTCTGAATCATTTAGCCATCTTCTGATGTATATTTATGTTGTTTCCCATCTTTTGGTTCCATGGAAAGAATTTTGTTCATGATAGTAAGTGAATCTGTAGTAAATGTAATCACTGGGCTTATGGCAATATGCTGTTGTAATATTATAGATGTTGAAAATCGTCCCCTAAGAGTCTGTACCCACTTAAACTACTATCAAAAATATATGAGACGGATGGTTTCTCACAACTTTAGTCACCACTACATGTAAAAAAGTCATTCATCAAAAGATCATTTTACTAATATAATAGATAGGAAGTATATCTAATTGGGATTTTTATTACAATGTGTTTATGAATAAAACTTAGTATCTTTTCACATGTATATAATTATTTTATAAAGAAAAGTGTCTTTTGTAAAATTGGTTCTTTTGCCCATTATTCACTTATGTTATTAAATCTATTTATATTTTAATAATATATACTTTTGTCTATCATATGTGTTGTTAATATATCTTACCATTTGACACTTCTTTTGATTTTGCCTGTGGTATTATTTAGAGGAATAAATGTGGTGATGTACATAAAGCAATTTGCCCAGTGTCTGGCCTAGAGCTAGATATAAATAAATGTTTGTTCAATTTTTGTTTGTCATCTCTTTGAAGAAGAGAGTATATGGGACACTCAAGTACACAGATATCAAAATTTCTATTGAAATGCTTTAGCTATAACTGAGAGTCCTGAGCTCATTTTCTAAATTCCCAGTGTTTAATCTGTAACTGAAATTTGAAAGGATGTTTTTATTTAAGACAAATGTCTTCCTCTCTTTTTTCTTTTCTATAGATAGTCTCAGCATCTCTTTGTATCTTAGGCAACCATGGTGAGGGAACCAGAATAATAATGAATAAGGGGAAGATTTAAATGTGGACACCATGACATGATTAAAAATCACAAAATTCAATGTGAGGCTGAATTTAGAACTGGAAAAATTAAAAAGATTTTAAAGATAAAGTAAAAGGAAAATACTTAGACCTAGTGAAGGGAACAACTGACAAGCTTGTTAGCTTGTTGTTCAGTCTATTATATTTCTCCAGTTATCACCCATCTTGGTAAACTAAAATCTTACATTTATTATGTGCTTTTCTCTCTGTATGTGTATGCATATAGGATTTATTAAGGAAAATGCTCTCAAATGTATAGACAATTATTGATTGGATATTCAGAATATTACTGAGTCTTTTTTTAAAAAACAATTTATTTAAGTATATCATTCATACCTGAGCATATATAAACTATAAGTGTTCAGTAAACATCGTGATCCTACAAAATAAACATGCATAACATCATACAGGGCTACCACACATCCCCCCACACACACACAAACATCCTGCTTTGTTGTGAAATATTTGTTAACATATCATGAAAGAGCATCGTCAAAGTAGTACAATAGTCCAAATCTTCCTCCCCTATACATTTTTTAAGGATGTATTTATTTATTTACTTTTATCCATTTTTACCCACTCTCTGTTTTTGCTGTTTCTGTGTCCATTCGCTGGACAACTCTCTGTGTCCATTTCCTGCCCTCTCTTCTCATGTTTCTCCTTCTGTCTTCACTGGGATTCGATGTTCGGAACCACCAATGGGGGAGAGAGGCATCCTACTACCACCTGCGCCACCTTAGTTCCTGTTTTTTGGTGCGTCTCGTCTTGGCTCTCCCTTGTGTCACTCTCCTGTTATGTCATCATCTTGCTGCATGGCTTGCGGGGCCTGGCAAACACCCACGCACAGGGCATGGTGGCTCACCTGTGGATGGGGCAAAATGGCTCACCCATTTGCAGGGCCTGGTGGCTCACCCCCCGGCAGGGCCTGGCATCTCACCCACGTACGTGTCCTGGCAGCTCATCCATTCACAGGGCCTGGCGGTTCACCAACAGATGGGGACTGAGGGCTCACCCACTGACAGGGCCAGGTGGCTCACCCGCTCACAGGGCCTAGCAGCTCACCCACTCACAAGGCCTGGTAGCACACCTGCACACAAAGCCTGGCAGCTCTCCCACAGATGGGGCCTGATGGCTCACCTGCGAACGGGGACTGGTGGCTTACCCGCTCACGGGGCCTGGCAGCATACCTGTGCACAGGGCCTGGTGACCCACGCACCTTCTATATTTTCCCTCTTTTTATTTTTACTGGGAGGTCCCGGGGATCGAGCCCAGGTCCCTCCATATGGGAGATGGATGCCCAACCACCCGAGCCACATCCGTTCCCCTGCTATATCTCTTAAGGTTGACCAAAGATAGCCTAAGTTACAGTCTTTCCCCATACAGGATGGTCATATAATAAATCAGGCTTAGTTTATCACCAGCATTCTAAAAACCAGACCTAGGGAGAAAAACTAGGTCTGGGGACAAATGCATGGTTTTAAATATAGCGGAAGTTTAGCCTACCCTGATTATTACAAAATCAGGAGAGCGAGAATATTCACATACTAAGAGTCTTTTATGACTGTATTAGCAGGTTTAAGAAATGTGGAAGCTCCCTGAAGCAAATTACATATAGGTTTTTGCTATGTTTTTAACACAACACCCATAGTATTGATAGGTCCTTACTGAAAGCTAAAGAAAGACATTCTGATCAGTAAATTATTTACTTGTTGCAAGACCAGAAAATTAATGTTCATTTATATCTGAAGAGTCATTTATTTTTTTCATTATTTCCATATTGCACCCTCCTATGCAATCAAGTCAATAATTATAATAAGTATTATAAATTGCATTCATTTAGAAAAAAATCAACACACTGAAAGGTAAGTGATAACCAATTGGTAAGGGGAAGTTCTATGATCAAGCATATACTCAGGTTCCAAATGTACTTATTTATAAAATTATTTCTTTTTAGATGAACTATTTCTAACCTTTGCTTTCCCTAAATCAACTGAAACAATGCAACAAAATAACAGTGTAACTGAATTCATACATTTAGGATTGACACAGGATCCTTTCAGGCAGAAAATGATGTTTTTATTTTTCTTAATTTTCTATACAGAAACAGTGGTGGGGAATTTGCTCATTATTGTGACCATTAAGGTTAGCCAGACACTTGGGAGTCCCATGTACTTTTTCCTATTTTATTTGTCATTTGCTAATGACTGCTTTTCCACTATCATAGTCCCTCGGCTAATTGTGGATGCTCTCTCTGCAAATAAAAACATATCCTGCAATGAGTGCATTACACAAGTCTTTACACTACATTTATTTGGCTGCATGGAGATCATTGTCCTCATCCACATGGCTATTGATTGATATGTGGCCGTCTGTAAGCTCTTACGTTACCCAGTCATCATGAGCCAGCATCTCTGCACCAATTTGATTATTCTTGCCTCAATAGGGTCTTTCATACATTCTACAGCTCAGATTGTCCTGGCCTTGAGATTGCCTTTCTGTGGACCCAATTTGATTGATCATTATTGTTGTGATTTACAGCCCTTGTTGAAACTTGCCTGCATGGACACTTATGTGATCAACCTACTGTTGGTGTCCAGTAGTGGGGCCATTTGCTCAACATTTTCATAATTCTTATGATCTCATACATTATTATCTTGCATTCTCTGAGAAACCACAGTAGAGAAGGGAGGGGAAAAGTCCTCTCAACTTGCACATCCCACACCACTGTAGTCATCTTATTTTTTGGTCCATGTATATTCATGTATACATATCCTGCAACCGCTTTCTCCATGGACAAGATGGTGGCAGTATTTTATACCATTAGAACACCTTTTCTTAACCCACTCATCTAGACTCTAAAGCATGCAGAAGTGAAAAATGCCATGAAAAAGTTGTGGAGAATCAAAATTATCTCAGAAGTCAAAGGATAACTAGAGGGTCCAATTAATTATTTGTCATGGTTTACTAAATGGGTATCTAAGCAAATATGATAGCATCTGATTATTGAGGGAAGAACATGCCATCATATATAGTGTTGTGAGTTGCTTTTTTTTTTTTTTACTTGTTTTGAGACAAAATGAATGCCAATGCACCATCTTTTGTATCAGAGAAAGATGAGTGTCAGATTAATTCATATAATTATGGAATAAAAGTTTTTCCTCTCTGAAGAGTTTCTGCCTCTCCAGCCATACCTTGTCAGGTATATAAGCCAGACAACCTCTATGCATTCTACCTCTAATGTCCTTATGTGTTTTTTTTCTTTGCTTTGCCTTCAGCTTGGTGTTGCTGGCATTTCTAACTGTGAACTCCAGTTCCCAACTCTGAATCTGTACTCTGCTTTGCTAAGAAGAAAGATATTTACTCAATACCATCCTTTCAAACATGTGACCATTCATAATCAATTAAATAAATTTTTAGTCTGTCTATAACACATTTCCAACTTGTTATCCAGCTTTCCCTGGAATGCCTTCAGGGCAAGGCATCTCAGTTTACCAAGACCATTCATTCCATTTTATCACTAGTTTGTTTTTTAGAAGTTCCATATCTTTGAATCAGAGACTTTTTCACGTACTTATATATAAACTAATTTTTTTCTCACTGTTTGCTGTGTTAAAATAACTGGAAGATTATTTGTGGGATGTTTTCAGTATGCTATTACAATGAGTCTTTAAATATTTACTATGATTGGTATATAGTAGCTGCAGCAACAGAACTCTGAAACTAAGAGTATGGAAAATAAAGTAATGTATATTATCAATGTTAATAAAAAATAAAAATGCCTAAGAGAAACAACATATTTTATGAGAACAAAAGGCAGAAAGGAAGAACCTGATTTGAAGTCAATCATCAGTATAACACCATTTTATTTAAAGTTGTATTATGTCAATGAAGTGGATAAATTACAATAGGCCTTCAGAAAATGCCCATGAAATTTTTCTCCATGTAGTAGAAGTAAGGAGAACCTATGTTTTAGCAGAAACTACTTTCTCCCTATAGTTGAGCTGTCCAAATAGAAGAGTTTTATAGATTTCCAAGTTAGAATTGCCAATGGGATTTTGGTGCCAAGAAAGACAGAGATTATCAGCCACACCTTGGCTGTAGCTGTCATGAGTTGTATCTTAAATTATTATATTTATTTTGTTCTCTGTATTAAAGTGTAACACATCTTTAATGTCCAATACAGGTTTTACTTCATTTTTAAAGATGCTTCTAAAACTTTAATTGTACAAACTTGCCAATAATAGCCATGTTCTTCTGTGAAAAAATGATATAAAAATAAACCCAGTAAAATGCTTCTAGTTTTTTGTTTTCTCACATTTTTTTTTTCTTGGAGATTAGGAAGTAGTATCTAAATGCTAGCCTTACATGAGAAAGACCATACATATTTAGTAGGAAATGGAAATATTATGAATCTATCATAAACTGATGTAATCTAATCTTCCATAGTACAGCACAAGCATACATACACAAATGCACACACACACATCAACACACACTGGCTATACAGCTTTTCATAGTAATTTGCATTTCAGATGAATAAAGGAAGGTAAGAAGCAGAGAAGAAAATAAATAAACTAAAATGTAAATGAAAAAGTTAAGATAACAATAAGAAGAACATATATAGGAATAAATTGTATAGGGGAAGAAAACTTAAAAGGGTTTATGTTTCAAGAGTATTATATCTAAATTAAACTTGGGGAAAAGAACTTTTTTCTTAATTTTGGGACACCATATCCAACCATTGGACAATTTTGAAGTGACTACCTACTCCAAAATGGTTTACTTAACAGTGAAACTTTAAATAGTAATTATACTTTCATTTACAAAACAAAGTGTTCCTAATTTGTGTACAATGGTTTTTTCTTAGCATTCTGTCAATGAAGATGCAATATCACATGTGTATTATATCTTGCAGAAATGTCTAACATGAATTTAATCATAAGGAAACACAGCACAGATCCAAATTCAAGGTTAAACTACAAAGTAACTGGCCTATAAACTTCAAAATTACTGAATGTACTTCAGAATTATCAAAGCCAAAGACTGACAAAGGAATTATTTCATATTAAAGAAGTTTAAAGAGAACTAGTAACTGACTGCAGTGTTTGATCAGAATTCAGTAAAATAAAATGACTAAAAGGGCCATCATTTAGACTGTTCATGAAATTTGAATTTGTACTGGGTTAGATAATATATCAATAATGAATTGGAAGTGGATGTGGCTCAATCAGTTGAGCATTTGATTCCTACATGGGAGGTCTTGGGCTCAGTCCTGGTGCCTCCTAAAAAAACAGCAACAATCAAACAATGAAAAAACAACTCAGGGATTTGATGTGGCTCAGTGCTTGAGGTGCCAGCTCCTCACATATGAGGTCCTACAATCATTCTCTGGTCCCTGTACCTTAAAAAAAAAATCCTGGGGTTTTTTAAACCTTATTTTACTGTGATTATCCTACATAATGTTTTATTTTAGAAAATACACACTGGAGCATGAAGAGCTAAAAGGGCACAGCACCAATTTACCCACAAATAGTTCAGAAAAAAAGTACAACTATGTTTTTAAATGGAAAGGAAGGAAGGAAGGAAAGAAGGGAGGGAAGGGAAGAGAAGGGAAGGGAAGGGAAGGGAGGGAGGGAGGGAGGGAGTGACGAAAAGAAGTATAGAAAATTGGTGAATCTTAGTAAAGGATGATTATGGGAGTTAATTGTACTATCCTTGCAAATTATATGTAAGAATGAAATTGTGTAAAAATAAAGAAAAAAACTAAAGGTAACTATTATAAGCTATAAAAACTAATATTAAAAGTAATGTTCACAGAACAAAGTCAGTTTCTTACTAACATATTTTAAAATATTTTATTTGAAGTTTTAGACAAATTCATTCTATAGTATAAAGAAAATATTTTTACTATTAACTATTAATACCCCCAAATCTCCTAGTTTACTACAATATGCTCTACAAATATTATTAAAGAATACACAGAACATTTTTTATGTGCCAAAATATTTTTGACACCAAAGAAATATTAATCCAAGGTTGCAAGCATTCATTTAAATGCTCTTCAGATGAAGAGGAATTTTCATGAAAAGACTTTACTTACATTATACAGGACAGTTTTTTTATTTTTCTAAATGTACATATATAAAATTATTTTTTATTTTATAATCTTCCCTTGTCTCTTTCTTTTCTGTTTTTTTTTTCTTTTTTTATGCTTTACAAATTCATGGAAATTTTCATATCAATAAATACAGAAGTTGTTGGTTTTGTAAATGGTCTTAAAGAATATCAAAAAAATGGTTTGTATTTTACTATAAATAATTGTTATATAGATTTATTTTAGATTCTGAAAGATGTAAGTGTATAATCTTTACTTTCAAACTCCCTGCCAGGAATTTGTTTGCTAGAAATAACTGGGAAAAAATAGAGTCTAAAACTACGTTTAAAAACAGATAAAAGTTTTATATAAAATTAATATGAAATAGGTAATATTCTGCCATCTTCTCTTTCCTATCCATTATTCTAGATGTTAAAAAAATATGGTAGTGAATAAAATAGACAATGTTCATTGTTTTCTGGATTTAGTATCTAGAATGGTGAAGACAGATAATAATGATTGAGGCAATTATTTAATATGCCAGGGTTAAAAAGTGCCATAAACTAAAAATAAAGCAAGGTAACAAAAGAAAGTGATTGTGGCAAAACAAGGAAGATGGGATGTGTACTATCTAGGATAGGATGGTCATGTCAAGCCCATTTGATTAGCTGATATTTGAAGTAACTCTAAATCAGTGATTCTCAAGAATTGTTCCTCTTGAGGGACATTTGTTAATGGCTGCAGTCATTTTTGGTTGTCACAACTTGATTGAGTGCTTCTACTGGCATCTAGATGATAGAGGCCAGGGTTGCTGCTCATTAGCCTACAATGCTCAGGGCAGTCCTTCACAACAAAGAAGTATCCAATCCAAAACATCAGCAGTGTTTATCAGACTTATATGAATTTTGAGTATACTTGCAGGGAGAGAGTTCTAGGTAGTTCTAAGAAGATGAAACAGCAATTGTAGATGGAATACGCTTGCTGTATAGGAAGAAAATAAAGAAGTCTAGTGTGGCAAGAGAAAGGGAACAACAGAGAGATGATATTATAAATCTATCAGGACATCATCATAGAGGGCCATGGAATTTTCTTTTGACGGCTTTAGGACATGATCTGATTTATGGTTTAATAGTATTACTCTGATTGCCTTAATGGGTATTGAGAGTGGAAGCTGGGAGTTTGGTTAAGAGGATACTGTAATAATCCAGGAAAGAGTCATAGAAGTTTGGATCATAGCATTGCAAGGAATTTAGTGAAAAATTGTCTAATTATGGGTACAGTTTTCTATTGTTGATGGGATGTACAAATGTTAGGTCTATTTTGAAAGAGGTTCTGGCAGTTTATTATAAAACTTAACATAGATTTACCATATTTCTCAACAATTTCAATTCTGGCTATTTACCCAAAAGAAATAAAATGTTCACAAAAATATTTGTACCAGAATGTCCATAGAAGCATTGCACATAATAGCTAAGAACTTGAAAGACCCCAAGTGCCCATCAATAGAAAAATGGTTAAACTATGGTATATTCAAACAATGAAATATTCTTCATCAATAAAATGGAATGACCCAGTGATACACCAGCATTGATTATATTCACAAAATATTTTCCTTCATGAAAGAAGCCTTACATGATATAGCATGTATGCTTTCATACATATTAAATTCTAGAAAACAGGTAAAACTAATTTATGGTAGAAAAATCACAACAATATTTAGCTATGGTGGTTGGGAATGACTAGGGATTTTATAGGGAGCAGCATGAGGAAAATTTCTGGAATGACAGAAACTTCTATAACATGATAGGTATTTGGATTGCATGTTTGTATTCACTTTGAGCTTTGTTATCATTTTAGGAATTTTCATAATATAATGTTGGAAGAATTAATTTTCTTGAATATCCAATAATATCAGTCATTTTTTATGGCAATACTCCATTCAATAAAGCCTGAGATTCCCTAGCTATTAGAAATGATGCTTTTTATACTTTTCCACTTTGAACCTAGCAACTCTTTGGTATCTTTATCTGGATCACCAAGGTATGCTTTACCCTTTGTTCCAGACTAAGGGATTATGCAAAGCTGGCTTTCCCAGATGTGAAACAATTAGAAAAGGAAGTTAAGTTTCTAGATAAGTATAGTCTGACCCCTGGTTGTTACGGACTGTTCAATCAAGGGGATTTGGTGTATAGGGAAAGTTAACTGGCAATGTAGAGATAAACCAAATCATAAATTCCAAGGGAAATGGAATAGAAGAAGAATTGATTCAAAGAGTAACTTCTGCCAATGAGAGTGAGTAAAACACCAAATGTAGGTTCAAAAGGTTGTTGGAAAGCAAATGTAGATCTCAATAAACCATGAGGAGAGTCTTGAAAATGAATCAGGTGCAGGAAGAATAGTGTTCATGATGCTGATATGGTTTGGGCACCTATTATATTCTCGCTGTTAGAAATGCCTTGTCTTTCTTCCTTTCCTTAAATATGACTAATGCCTCAAGATATAACTCTGATATTATTTTTTCCAGAAATATTTTAGAATATTTATTCTAGGTTACTAGTTTTTCATACTCAGCACATCAAAATAAATCATTTCAAGTAGGATTGCCACCCCATATTGGACTGTAAGTTATTCAAATCCAGTGATTATTAAATCATTAGCTTTTATGTCTCTAATAACATGAACAAGGTCTGTCACACAGCAGGAAATGAATAAATTCTTAATACTGGCCAGAAAAGTGTGCATATACTTCTACAATTCTTACTTTACAATGCACCTTGAAGACAACTGTTTATCTGCAAACATGCACACAGGGTTATGCTTCTGTTCTTTTTAATGGTTGCTTTGCAATGCCTTAATTTTCTGTCCAGTAATGATGGAACATCATTATGGAAGTTTGAGTTCTTTCTCATCCTTTTGTCACTCTAGACAAACACACTGCAGCAGTTATCTTTGTTATGTATATGAGTATATTTATAGGAAGCGGAATAGCCAGGTTAAAGTTCTTGAGCATTTTTATATGGTAAACCTTGGAGAATCACCCCCTAAAATTCCCAGTTTGCACTCCTATAAACAGTAAGTCAGGTTACCTGTTTTCCTCACCATTACCTATGCCAAATGTTATCATACTTTTATGAAATTTCTTTCAATCTAGTAAATGAAAAACAGAATTTTATTTTACAT
The DNA here is from genome assembly GCA_026826555.1 of Tolypeutes matacus. Taxonomy (NCBI): domain Eukaryota; kingdom Metazoa; phylum Chordata; class Mammalia; order Cingulata; family Chlamyphoridae; genus Tolypeutes; species Tolypeutes matacus. The sequence goes on from JAKSZT010000536.1 coordinate 690,926, forward strand.
TTCCCTACTTAAAATTCTCTAAGTTCACCTAGATTTTTGAGAGTTATTTGGAAAAAAAACAAAAGTATGCCTTTGTCTTTCATATGTGTTGTAAATATATTTTCAAGGTTTGGTATTCGTATTTTGTTTTCATATTTTTGAAGAATAAATATAATTGATAGAGAGCAACCCCTACAGATTTGGGATCAAGTTGAATCTCAAGAAAAGTTAGTCCCTTTTTATTTCTGTTTTCTCTTTCTTGAAGTCAAAGTATGGGATATATTATGTATTCTACAGGATGCAAACTACTAAAAACCCCCACATATATCTTAAAACTTTACAAAAGTACGTTTTCTGTATCACAAAAGCTTAGGATAAAAACCCAAAGTGCATAAAGAAATTCACCATGATAGCAAGTTAATGCAATTTACTTTAACTTAAATATAGGCTCAGTGCCTTCCTGTGTATTAAGAAGATCTATTAAGGGATTTAGAGAAAAACTCTAAAGAGCAGATGTGGCTCAAGCAGTTGAGCACCTGCTTCCCACAAGGGAGTTCTGGGGTTCAGTTCCCAGTGCCTCCTAAGGAAAATGGAAACAAACAACAAACAAAAACAAATGTAAAAACCAATGCAGGGGAGAGCCGATGTGTCTCAGTGGTTGAGCATAGCTTCCCATATACGAGGTCCTGGGGACTGGGTTCATTCCCTGGCCCCTGGTACCTCAAACAAAACAAAACAAAACTAAAAGCAAACAAACAAAAGTACCTGTAAATGGGGAGGAATTTAAGTTTGAATAACACATTGTAATTTACAAAAATAAATAAAGTTTAATAACACTGGCTGGATTTAGAAGTAGAAACAACTAAGAAATGAGAAGGGAATGAAAGGTAGAAGACACATCTATTCAAGGCAATAGATTATAATAAATATTCATGCTATTTAGATCCTTAGTGTGTCATCACTGCACTATTCCTCATGCACTATTAACAAGAAATTATTTGGGAAAGACAGTTTTGAAACTGTTTATTGGATTGTTTGTTGTTTTCTTTGTGTGTGTGTGTGTGTGTGTGTGTGTGGTTGTTGCTGTTGCTGTTTCTCATTGACCATATTAGTCTCAAAAATTTACCCAAACATTCTCTGGATGTTAAAGGAAATTGAAATTGCAATGAAATAATTTATACTTAGGGAAACCTTATTTTCAGGTAAATTATCTCTAGTATTTGCAGTCATATTTTTTAGCCTCACATCCTAAAACTATTAATAGGTAGAGTTAATCCTATTTTGTCCAGAGGATTAAAAATACTGAGAGAGGGAAATAATTCTCAATGCTAGTCAGAGCTCAGTGACAGCCCAGGTTTCAGAATCATCATTTAAAATTCATTTTATTAAATTATGTTTTCTCCTTGCAGATGATTCCTTACTTGTGCTTTTATCAAATCCACAGAAGTCAATAAACAGAATAAAATAGTGGCTGAATTCATATAACTAAGACTGACACAGGACCTTACAAATAGATAATGATGTCTAAAATCTTTACATTTTCTACTTGAGGAAGATGGTGTTGAACCTGCTCATGGTGACCATGAGTTTCATCAAGACCCATGAAAACATCAAGTACTTCTTCTTATTGTAGTCTACCATTACACATGATAGTTTCTAAATTACCATAGCCCCTAGACTACTTATTATGCCCACTCTGCAATGAACATCATTTCCTACGATGGTTATATAAACCACATTTTTGCACTCCATGTCATTGGTATCATATAGAGCCCCATCATCATCCTCATTGCTGCTGATATCTATGTAGCATTCTGTAAGCTCTAATATTACACAGCCATCATGAGCATAGAAACATTCTGATTTTTTTTTTGGTGTGGATATGGTCCATTTGATATTCTATAGCCAGGTTATCCTGACTCTAAGATTTCCCTTCTTTGCATCTAATTTGTTTGATTACTAGTGCTGTGATACAGGGTGAGCACAACTTTTGCTGTAATTTACCTGCATGGACACTTATGTAATCAACCTATTGTTGGTGCCCAATAGTGGAGTCATTTGAATAAGTAAGTTTCTAATGGTCTTATACATTGTCATCTTGAATGCACTGCCAAGCCACATGAGGTCTTAAAACAAAGAGCTTTCTCCAACCTAGAGAGATGTGGCAAGAGAAGACAAAGTGATCTGAAGCATGAGAAGTACTTAGTACACTGTTGTTGGTGTGAGGATGGAGAAAACAACATGACCAAAATGATAAATGTCCTGATTGTCAACAATTAAACAAGGACTTCATGTTTACATTCAGAAGGAACTGAGCTCTGCCAACAACCTAAAAGAGATTGGCAGTGAATTCTTCCTCAAATCCTCCAGATAAAAGCCCAGGCAGACTGACACCTTGAGTTTTGCCTTTTGAGGACATATGCAGAGGACCAGCTGATCTCACCTAGGACATTTCACTCCTTAATTGACCTACAATATACTCACTACTCAAATTTGTATTTATACTGCATGGATTATGTATTAGTCAACCAAAGGGATGCTGATACAAAGAACCGAAAATCTCTTGGCTTTTATAAAGGGTATTTATTTGGGGTAAAAGCTCACAGTTATAATGCCCTAAAAAGTCCATTTCAAGCCTGTTTTTTCACCAAAGTCTGTCGTCACGTGTTGAAGCAAGATGGTGTATGATCTCCATTTGGTCTTTCCTTCCTTCTTCATCTTAAAGCTCTAGGGTCCCTGGTGCTTTTGCTCTCAGGTATAGGTTGGCATTGGGCTAGTTTTATTCTGGGACTTCTCATTTCTTTCCTCTTTCATGTTTACAGATCTCTCTCTTTCTGTATCATCTTCTGTGTCTTCCTGAGTGAGTGTTCATTCATATCACCTCACCAAGGGGGCAGGGACTCAACCCTGAGTCACACCCTACTGACTTGGTCAAACCAAAGGCCCTAAATTGATTTAATCAAGTAAACTTAAAACCTTTGAATTTAATACAATCAAAGGGTATCACACCCAGAGGAACAGAGCAGTTTACAATCATAATCGTTCTCATTTTGGGGGTTCATAAATAATCTCAAACTGCCACAGGGTATGATTATAAGACTGTTCTGAATGGAGATCTCCTATTCAGCCAGGAGAGGGAGTAAAGTGGCCCCAGTTGCTGATATCATGCTAAAATGGAATATGGAGTAATTAGAGTCTTTGTTTATAGCAGGCAGACTTTGCAGTAATATCAGGCAAAAGGGAAAAAGTACTATTAGCTATCCTAATATGTAGGCATATGCACACGGTTAAGCCTTGCAGATGAGTTTGGCAGGGTTCTATTCTATAAGCCCATTCTGCAAGTCATATCTCTTAACCACATACATTTTATTCATACTAGATTAATGATATTTTCATGAGTAAGCAAGATAAGTCAATTATTTGACCATAATTTGCGTATTGTATGATTTTTTAAAGAAAAACTTGGAAATGAAGGAGAGCAGGATAAACGAATCTTGTGTTATAAAAATTATTATGTTCTTATGAAAAGAGAAGACAAAATTTGTTCACATATTGTTGAATTCTGAGGAGTGAGACTGGATTATTATGGAACCTGTCTTTCCTTCCTTCTTGTACTCCTTCCTTGTCTCTTTTGTCTTCTTCCCTTAATTAATTGCACATCCACTGTTACAAAGAATGTTGGGAGGAAAAATAGTAAGAAAAAAATGGCAAAATGGGCAAGAGATAGAGGGAAGGAAGGAAAAAGAGGCAATGTTCAACTTGATATGTTAGAGATTGTATCCAGTAATAGATTCTGAAACAAAAATTGTGTTATTAGCTATTTTCATCATATTAAATATTGCTTTTGTCTATCTTTTCAGTCAATTCTGTTATTGAGATCTTGACAATAAAAATGAGAGAGAAGGTAACACATTTTTGATGGATTGAAAGGAGGCAAGAGAAGGCTTTTGCTTTAATAGTGTCTGAAATGAAAAGTTTGACTTGATGATAAATATCAGTTGACATCACTTGACTGCAAAGCTGGATTCTGCATATCTTACATTCCTACCTACTTGATCCAGAAGAGATGGACTGTTAAGGATAGAGTTGGTGGCCATCATCCTGCATACTTTATTCTTATTAGTTTTCTGACAGTCCTTAATATTTTTTTCTGGCTCTTTACTTATCCTTTGCCTACCCTTTGTGTTTTCTTTCTCCATTGATTAGTAGAGATCTATTTAAAATATGTTATATTGTTTAAATAAAGAATCCTATCCTTTTTTCATTAAAATCAGGTGCCATTAAAAAAGTTCCCTAAATCACAGTGGTTAAAGACAACAAAAATTTTGTTTCACACAAATGGGCAAGAGAGTAAGATTGACTGTGATTTGGCTGATCTTGTGTGGGATGCTTAGTGCTAGGCTGGTTGGCCATAGTCTAGGATTTGGCTGTGGTTCTAACCAGCTTATGTGTGTTAAACCTGAAACCCATTCATAAGAAACAATAGATACCTGGAATATCTTCATTTCATTGTGAAGGGTGTAAACTCCAGGGTGGGCTATCAGAAATTTCTCATGTTTCTTAAGAACACAATTTACAGTTAGTACACTGTTTCTTTTGCAATTTTTCATTTTTTTAAGGTAAGTCATATTGATGAGTGGAAAAGACAGTGGGTTGGGAGAGTTAATCTGCACCCAGTGAACCATGACAGAGAGGGGAAAAGAAATAAAGTTTGTGATTAAAAAGTTGCATAATTTTAAGTTGTCTGAATTGATCACTTTCTTATCTCTGGCACTGACTGCAGCATGGTCCTGACCCTTGGCCAAAGCTATGGAATGTTTTAAATAAAGATAAATTATATTCTGGAATCATGCTTCCATGAAGTGTTTCAAGACTCCATGTATTACTATGTAAACATTGTTTAGTAATAGTACTGGATTTTATAATTTGCACTTAGTTTTAGTCGCACTTAGGGATTTGATGGTTAAGGCTATTCATGTAGGTAGAATGTGCTTATCCCTCACCATGAGTAGCAATTGAACTTCCTTGTTCTCCCAGTAGCTGAATAACAAGTTCTTTCTTGAAAGGGGATATGGGTTCACAGGCCAGTTGTAATTACAGGTACTACAGTTTATTCCAGTAAATTTCTTCTTTAATTTTCTCCTAGAAATGGATATCCCTAAGAATAATAGAAAAGTTGCTCTCTGAATTTACATAAAATAGTGAATTGAAGTAGTGATACAAGGAGAGGACTGTGGTACACACTGTAATGTACCACCCATGTTTCCCTTCAATGAAGCATTTGTAACTGTAGTTGCTGGTTGTGCTATTGGCTGACATCATCCAGAAATTAGCTCCTTCAGCAATTGTCAAGCTATAGAGAGTCATCATGGCTAAGATCATATTCTTTGCTGCATCCCAATTTTTGAACAATGCAGATGTATAAAGGCCTGGCTATCCAGTTCACTTAGGAAACGCATAAGGGCCACTCAAGCTCCATAACTACCCAGGGTATGTATAAAGGCAGCCACTATGATCACATCACAGCTGAGGGACATCAGAAAAGGCCAGACAGAGAGCTGGCACTTTCATCCTCATGCCTAGCAATTAGCCCTTTCCTATATAGTGTCAATGGAGACCATTAAGGGGAGCTTGGACTCAATCCACACTTGCAAGCAACAAGGTGCCTCTCTTGCTCTCCAATGGAGTGGAGCCAGAGGAAGCCAAACCTCAACAGTAATTAGGCCTCTCTCACCAAATTGTCAGTGGAGAAGGTACAGGAAGCCAGTACAACTATCTCCACTGAGCAGTAATGATGAAAACCTCCACTCAGTTGTCAATGGAGTTTGAATGAAAAACCTGGGCTTCTACCCCAATTGGCAGTAAGAGGAGTAGCCTGCCCCACCCCTGCTAGAAAGATGTCAGAAAAAGCTAGGTATAACAGGAAGTTTATAAGATTCAGAGCCTCATAATATAGTACAAAATGTTGAGACTTCAAATGACAATCACTAGTCATCCAAAGAACCAGGAACATCTCAAACTGAAGGAGAAAAGGGAATAGATGCCAAATAGAAGATGAAAGAACTGTTAGAATATGAAAATGTTTTAAAGTAGCCATGATAAAAATGTTTTAATGACCAAATACAAGTATGCTTGAAACATGAAAAAATGGAAAGTCTCAACAAAGAAACCATAAAACTGAAAAACACAACCACTGAAATAAAAAGTTCAGTGTGTGAGCTCCACAGCAAATTGTTAAAGACAGAGAAAAGAATTAGTGAAAAGGAAAATAGAAGAATGAAAATTACCTGTGGTGGTATGAAGCAATATGTACACCAGAATAGTGTATTCTTGAATTTAATCCATTTCTGTGGTGTGAAACAATTGTAAGTAGGACCTTGATGAGGCTACTTCAGTTAAAGTGTGACCCACATCAAACAAGATTAATCTTATTTCTATTACTGTTTTCCTCTGATAGGAGAAAGAAATTCAGACAAGGAAGAAAAAAGCACAGAAGCAAGAAACCAAAATTAACAAAACCCTGCGGAGAACAGAGAGACAAGCAGATGCCACCATATGGTTTGTCATGTGACAGAAGAACCCACGATCATTATCAGCCTGTCTTTAGGAATAAAACATCATTGATAATGCCTTCATTTGGATACACATCCTGCCTTCAAATCCATGAGCAAATAAACCCTCATTGTTTAATTTGACACATTTCATGGTATTTATTTTGAACAGCCTAGGAAGTTAAAACAGATTATGGTACCAAGAAAGTTGGGTGCTCCTATTGCAAATAAATATGGAATCAATTTCAGAATCTGGTAATGAGAAGAGGATGGAAAAATTGCAAGGTGCTTGTTAGAAAAGAACTAGATTGTTTTAAAGAGACTGTTCATGGAAATGTGAATACTAAAGATATTTATGATGACACCTTAGAAGAAAATGATGAATGTATTATTGGAAGTTTCAGGAAAGGTGATCTTTGTTTTAAAGTGGCAACAAACTTAGCAAAATTGAGTTCTGATGGCTTCAAGGCAAAATTTGAGAGTGGTTAAATTGAATATTTAGCTGAAGAGATTTCCAAGCTAAGTGTGAAAAGTACAGCCTGATTTCTCCTTGCAGTTTATAGCAAAATGCAAGAGATAAGGGATAAGTTGAGAAATGAACACTTGGAAACAAATAAATTGATGGTTTGGAAAAGTCTGAATTTCTGGAAAGAAAGTCACCAGAGAATTATAATACAATTGTAGTACAATAGCAGTACATGTGAGGGTTTAACTGAACTTTGCACCAGTCAATAGTTTCTGTGGAAAACAGGTTTGGAGACACAGTCACCCAGTCACCCTGGATGGATTTGTGGAAAGTTCATTTGTCTGATAGTTTGGACACTTGTGTACCACATGCAAAACTGACATTTGTTTTTTTTTGTGTGAGAGAGATCTGTATGAATGGAAACACTGCTATCCTAGCTTAAAAGGGACCAAAAAGGGACAGACTGAAGGACAAAAACAAAAACAAAAACAAAAAAAACACTTCAAGGGCAGAACCATGGAAGTGGAGGTCTGAGTCAAAGATATATTATCAGGACAAGAGAATAGACCCACCCCTGTGTGTGGAAAGAGTGAGTCTGCGCTGGCACCAAGACAGATCACTCTGAAAGCTAATTTTGTTGGGACTTTGCACTAAGCATTTTTTTTCTGAAAGGACTCAAAGCTTTGGAACGTTGTAATGGAATGAATGTATTTTGCAAAGAGAAAGAATATTTTTTGGAGTCCAGAGAATGGACTGTATGTAACCCCCCAAAAATGTGTTCTATAATTTACCAATTCTTGTATATATGAACCCATTGAAAGTAGGTCTTTTTGAAAGGCCTCTTTGGTTAAAGTGTCACCCCTCTCACTTAGAATGTGTTTTAATCATATTACTTGAGTCCTTTATAGGAGAATGAAATTCAAAGAAAAAAAAAGACACAGATGAAATATCCAGAATTTCAACTTCACCAGAACCTAGGGATGCCACTATGTGCCTTGCCGTGTACAAACTAAGGAAAAAGCATCACCAGCAGGCAGTCCTAGAAGCCACATTCTTCCAGGGACTTTACCCAGCCTCAAATTAAAACTGATAAATTTCTATTGTTTAAGCCAAACCATTTCTTCATATATGCTTCAGCAGTCTAGGAAACAAAAACATTACCCAATCTAAACAAAAGAGAATAAAATAAAGTGAAAAAAAATCAGTATCAGAGACTAGGAGGCTATAGCAAAAGATGTAACATCCATGTTGCTGGAGTACCAGAAAAGGTGAAAGAGGATTGAAATTAAATAGTACTCAGAGAAATAATAAATGAAATCATCCAAAATTTAGCAAAAGATATAAACTTATATATTCTAGAAGCATGAACATGCATGAACATGGATGACATTATGTTGAGTGAAGCAAGACAGACACAAAAGGACTAAGTATCTATGAAGTAAATATATTGTGTGAAATATGAATATGGACAAAACTGCATTCATAAGATCATTTTTATTTGAAGTTGAGCAAATGTAGGTTAATACCATAAAATGTTAATATGAGACCTAAAAATCATTATACTGGACCAGACACAGAGTACTACATATTGAATGATTCCATCTTTATAAAAACTAAATATAAATCAATTTATAAAGATGAAATTATATTAGTGGTAATTAGGTCTTGAACGAATGCTATAGAATCTTTCTTTTTGGAGTAATGAAATTGTTCTAAAATTTTTGAGATGATAAATGTAAATATTGTGATTAATCTAAAAGCCATTGATTATACAGTTTGGATAGATCATATGGTATGTGAATATATCCTAATAAAACTGCTTTAATAAACATTAGATAATTGCACAAGACTAGTAAGAAATAACAGGGAAAACAGAGAGATTGAGAAGTGAAGAATTTTCTTGTTTGTTTGCTTGTCTGTTTTTTGCTTATTATTATTGAAATAATGAAAATGTTCTAATAATGATTGAAGTGATGAATGAATAACTATGTGATTATACCAAAAACCATTGATTGTATACTTTGTATGAATTGTATGTTTTATTATTATGTATCAATAAAAATGATTTCTTAAAAAAAACTACACAAAGAGATACAATAAAAAACACAAAAGATAAATCAAAATTTAATTCTAAAAATGGTCACCTAACCCACAGGAATGCAGATAATAAAAGCAGAGTAATGCAACAACAGAAAGAATGAACAAAAAAAGAAAAGAAAATAGAAGACTTAAACCCTAACCTATTGATAACCACATTAAATATAAATGCTCTAAACAAACAAATAGAAAGGCAGAGATTGGCAGAATGGATTAACAAACATGACCCAACCATATACTCTCTACAACAAAGTCACTTAAAATGTCATGATTTAGGCTGGTTGAAAATAAAAGGATGGAAAAGATGCAACTGAAATATCAATAAAGGGAAAACAAGATTGGCTCTGTTAGTTTCACATAAAATAGACTTTTGCACAAAGATAATTGCCAGAAATAAAAGAAATATTACATAATAATAAAAGAGTCTGTCTACCAAAAAGACATAGCAATTCTAAATGTGTATGCACCAGACAACAGAATTGTAAATATGTAAAGCAAAAATGAAGGTAGTTCCTAACTTCGGTCATAGTTACAATTATCTTGAAATGAATTTTAATTTCTAAAAATGA
>JAKSZT010000536.1:740587-759825 GCA_026826555.1 Tolypeutes matacus
TGCAGTGCACAGTTACATTTGTGATAGTTGATGAATAAATATTGAAGCATTGCTACTAATCAAGTTCTATAATTTACTTTGTGGTTTACACTGAATTCTAATGACCTACAAATTCTCCATATTCCGCCTATTATTCCCACATTTTCCCCTCAGAAACTCTTGTGGCCACTATCTTTATATCAATGCTACATGTTCTTCCATTACTACAATATTAATAAGTTTATTTTGGCCGTGGTTGCATCACACCCCCCCCTTATGTTTGCTCATCCCTCATCCTTGAGGAATTTGGGATGGTGATGCCTTTCAGTCTCAGTTTGAGAGTTGGATTTTAAAAAGTGTAAAATTCAATCAGAACTGCAGAACTAGATCTGGGAATCAGTACTTGTAAATTATAGACTATATCATGAGATTGGATGAGATCACCCAAGGAAAACAGGTAGAGAGATTGTGGAAGTAAGCCAACAGAAAATGTAGCCATATACCAAAAATTGAAAAAACTGGGAAAGATAGAGAAGTATCCTTGAAGGAGCTCAAGAAGCATTTTGAAAGAATCATGTGTAAAATCAAGAAAGAGAAAATGACATTCAAAAAGTAAAGTTTCAGGAAAGAATGAGTTTTCACACTTTACTTTGGATAACTGAACACTGATTTTCCTTTAAGGAACCATATCTTCTCTATTTTCAGTATATGTGATTTGCCTATTGTTGCCTTCCAAGTGTGGCAATATGACTCCTGCTTAGACAATCAGAAACTATCTCTTCCCCCAAGCTGAAATGATTGAGACAGGGATGTATGAACAAATTAGATGCAAACTCAGTAATTCTGTTTGAACTATTGAGGGAAGTCACTTCCCTTTTCCTAATAAAAGATTTTGAGAAGATAAACTCAGAGCTCCTGCCTATAATCTTACGATGGCAAGTTGAAGGAGCCTGAATGAAACACAAAGGAAGCAGAACCAACAGATAAAAAGAGGAAACCAGTTTGTATAATGAAATGTGAATGCCAGAATTCAGCCATAACCCACCTTTCTTACCTTCTTTCATTTTTTGATACGATTGATTTTAAATATTTATTTATATACTATAATTAATACTTGTAAACCTACCACTCATCCCAAGAACTGAAAATATTACAAATAATTAAATCTGTCTTTGAGAATCTTCTTTATCCTGTTACCTTCCTAATCCTAAAAGTGACCAGTAACCTTATTTTTAAATGCATAATTTCATCTTCCATTTTAAAAAATTAAATATATGTATCACCCTCATTTTGGTTTTGTCTATTTTTGAATTTAGCATACTGAATTCAGTCTTCTGGGAATGTTTTTTTTTTTTTAATCCACATTAGATTACTAAATTTTATATTGATAGTTAAAGTTAGCTATAGATTTATTTTCACTTCTATATCATATTTCATTTTGTGATTATTCAAGATTTGTTCATCCATTATCCTATCAATGAATATTCCAACTATTAGGGGCAGTGTTACTGAAACATTTTTGAGCATGTCTCTAAAAAAGCAATTGATAAAAAAAAAAATTGATAGGTTGCAGGAAGTACTGAAGTACCATTATTAAACTTTACAAAATACTATCATAAATTTCCAGAAGGTGTCTAGAAAATGTAATATAAACATTTGCCAAAAAAGACAGGACTGAAATATTTATAAATAACACTAATAATCTCTGCTTTGTGAGTGAAGGATTAAGTTGAATGTTCTATTTTGTTGTTTTGTTTTCACCAGGAAAATGGATAAATTGGTAATCCAAAAAATAACCCACTTATATTTTTAATGTCAATTATTAAACGTCAATTCCTAGCCACTTCATCTATGATTTAGAATATTGTTTATAGAATACTAAAATAAGTTGATCACCTGTAAAGGAAAAGGTTTCTTTGATGGCAGAAAGACTTCCTCTTATTTATTAAATACCATTAGAACATTTGATCTAGAATGTTAGGTTTGAAGGCATCATGGCTTTAAATTAATAAAAATCATGCTTATTAAAAATATTTGCATCTAAACTTATATACCTACATTCATACCCTTCTTCATTCCAGAACTTTTGGAGGCAAATATTTAAGAAGGAATTGCAAAGTTTAGGAGAGACAAGATAATGAAGAATCTTAAAGTATTGCATGATATTACAATTTTTTAAAATTTCTTAGAATATAGCTTGGGCTCCAGAGTTGGCCAATTTGGAAAACTATCTCCTGTTTAGAAAATGAAAATGGGAAGCATCATCTTTCCTCTCTTACTGATTTGTTACACATCTGAAGAAACAGTTGAATCTCCAGGAGCTGATACCTTCTCATGTCAGACTCTGAATTCAGATGCTTCAACTTCCAAGATATCCCTTAAATTGTAGCACTCAGAAACACTGCATATTCAAAGATAGATTCATCTTCATTCTATTTCATACTTTAAAAACCCAATATGATTAACATATGTTTAGAAGTTTATATGTATGTGTCAAGTGTTTCTCTAGGGCAGGGGTTCTTAACCTTTTTTGTTCTATGGACCACTTTACCAGTCAGGTGAAAACCACAGACACCTTACCAAGTCCACATTATATTGTGTATTATTTAATTAATATATCACAACTGCACCAACACATTCCCACAAAAATAATGGTTTTCTTTGAATTTAAATTCAAGCTCATAGCCCTGGTTAAGAACCCTGCCTAGTGTAGGATTTCTTGCAGTCATGAACTATATTGAGATATTGAGAATGGTGTATTTTTTTAGATCAGCCCTACCAATCTCTAAACCCTACTTATAGATCCCCTGGAACTCTAATATCTACATATGGCCCATGAAGCAGGGAAGGAAACAGTGAATTCCCTTAGGTGTATAGCAAACTATGGGCAATGTCTCCTTCCCACATGTTCTCTTCATCTCCAAGTCTGATGCAATGCTTTAATTATTCATGTTTGGTGCCAAAAGCCACTTTCACACTAACAAGCACTGTAATTTTTCAATTCCTCAGTGATATCTTCTAGCATCCAATAGTTTCTTGGCATGAAGCTTTGGAGCTGAATCTTAATATTGAGCTACTGAATTTGGCTCATACTAGCGACTTTGATTTTGTAACATAGTGAAATATTTTCTGAAGATGTTACATCAGCCACATTTGGGGTATTTCTGTCTCCAGTGTGCTACCTATGCAAGAACTGTGATCCAGGTCTCCTTCCATTCTCTCCATCTATGAATTTATGCCAACTTTCTGCATTCACACACAGCAAATTCCTGACACCACTCTACTGCACTACCTGACATTCAAAGCATGACACAGCTGCATCTTCACATACAAAGACTTGTGATTCCCTTTGAAGTTTTCATTGTTTATAAAAATGGCACCTTTTTCATGTGTAGATATTGTTTCTCAATTTGAGTATCCTATACAAAATTTTTAATAGGGATTTTCTAAAGTTCAACTTCAGCCTTAGCTTTCAGTAAAAATCATGTATCAGCTTAGACTAAAATATTTGAAAGATTGAAGAGTTGAAAGTCTACTCCAGAGTAATTTCTGACATCTGCTCTTCAGAGGTATAATTGCATAACTATTACTATTTGTTATGGTATTCAGAGTCATTGGTAATATATGAATACTAACTTTCAAATATTAGTGAACATTCTAAATGTAAATTGGGGAGAATATGTCCTTATTTGTCCCATTTTTTTTTTCATTTTGGTTTTCTTTAGAGTGTCAAACATTAACCAGTTGGACATCCTGATAATATCACTAATTATAATACCAATCTCTTCTCCAAAATCTTAACTCAGACACAGCAGCCACGACTGCAGCCAACAGAAAATCACTTCAAGAACAAGCATGAATAGGATAAAAAAGCCAAATTAAATTTCACAATTTTTCCTACCTTCCTTCATTTTATTATTATTTCTTTTACTAAACGCCTCATTCTTAAAGAATGGAATCACTTTCTCTTCTTTTTGTTACCTCAATTGATATTAAACTTTTCTGATAAATGTATGTCTCATTATTCTGTAATATTTTTTGAGCACATGTGTTCACTAAAGTGCACACACAAACTCAATAAATCCCTTAAATGTATGAAATTTATCTTAAAGTTGTATTTTTACTTTTCATTTGGTTTGGACAATTATAGAGGCAATTTTCATTAGGTGTATTCCTGCAATCAGATGCGAAAAAGGGTTTCTAGGATAGGATAGGAAAAAGAAAAGGGAGGAAGAAAACTTAGGAATTAGGATATAGGGACAAGTTGAAAAAATGGTTATAATGGGTTTTCCTGATGAAAATTTTGCAAAATTAGTAACTAAATTGTCCATTTACTCTAAAAATCTACCTGATCTATACAAATGTGAATGTTAATTCACTCCACCTAAAAAAAAATCCGCTCACTATGATCACACTAGTTTTGTTATTATAACTAAAAACTCTGAATGACAGTTCTAGTTATCAAAGGTAAGCATAAAAGAGAAAAGGACTTAATTATAATTTAATTTCAATACATTACTTATGGAAGAAAGACAAAAACAGGGTATCTCATGCTATGTGGAAAGAAGAATTAAGGCAAGACAAGTCAGTAAAATATTTTAAGAAAGGGAGAAGCAAACATTACTTTAGGTAAACATATAGATGACCTCCAGGAATTATTCACTCTTATTAAACAAAAAAGTTTTCATTTATAAATCTGTGGGCAGATACTAGACAGCCATGAAAGGCAGTCCATATCATACTGCTTTGTCTTGCTTTAAACAAGCAAAAAGAAATCTTAAGGACATGAAGTTGGGAAAGCAGCACTTGAAGAAAATGGCTGCCTTTGCTCAGACCAACATCACCTCAGAATTTTATCAATGAATTCATCCATATTGCCTAACATTCCTGTACTACCTTACCTCTTTGAATTTAAGGGGGCATCCTAGTATTGGATTGTGTCATGTACTCTTCTTTAACACTCATAATTTTTACTTTTACTTATTGAAATTTTAACCAGTTTAAATTATATATTGTTTCCAAAGTCTAAATCTAGTCTAAACTTCTCTTTTTTTCCCAAATAAACTCCTAACTCTTTCCTCTAGGGCAAGTGTGTAAGCGAAGACTTATCTTATAAACTGTTCCTGAAATGTCACTATTAATCTTAAACACTTCAAATGAGAAGACCCCCCCAATAATAGAAACTTCTACCTGACTAGCCTTTAATTTGATGGTGAATTTGGTACTTGCCCCTTCCGTGAAGACAGGGGCTTTTAAGGAACATTGTAGTGATTTGTTGAGACCAGGGTAGGCTTATGAGCCATAGATAATGGCAATCCTTCATTTTCACAATACTATTCAGTTTCAGGAAATGAACTGATTAAGGAGTTCATCAGATCAGTCTTCAGGAAATCATGTGAAGAAAATATTTAAGATAGAATTAAAACTTACCTCTAATATCAAATAGATGGTTTCTAACAAAGAATATTTTTCATATCTTCAAATTTCATTTACTTAGTATTTAAATCAAATGAAGTCCAGATAAGCTAGGGAATCTACACTTCATTGTGTTTTATTGATGCTCTCTATCACAGGAGGTTAAAATGAATGAGGGATTTCTGGAGAGAAAGGACTCTTTTCTGTTGTATGACTTTACATGGTTCCTCCCAGAAGCATTGCATTGGAAAAAACAACAAAGTCTACCGCAATACTGTTCCTGAAAACTATGTTATGGAAGAAGCTATTCCTGTCATCTGAGAGAAAAATATCTCTGAGACCAGCACACTTTCTAATTTCTCCTTTAGAGAAGCAAGAGTTAAATGTTTCTCTTTTTACTTTATACCTAGAGTAATTCCCACAGAACTTTACAATACCTAAGGTAAGTTTTAGTTATATTATCTCCAAGGAAAATATTACTATCAATCTAGTCCAAAAAGGCTACTAAGCTCAGGCAATCCAAAGGCAAAATGAAACAACTTGGCCAATTACTAAAACTGCAACTCACTCTGAATTGTGAGTGAGGTAACACCTTTCCCTTCTCCTTATAGTTTCCTTAAACTCATCTCTTCTAGAGATGTGGAGGTCTTTGAAGCCAGTTAATGGCACAGATTGGTGAAATATGTGAGGTAGATATGAGAGTTGGTCCTATCATATACTTGTCTGTGAATGTACTCAACTTTCTTAACCTCTTCATTTTGTAATTTCTTCATTTGTAAAATGGAAAAAGTAACGATAATAATTTATTTTATTGAAAATAATTAATATTAAATTCTCCCATTTCTAATCTCATCTATGGTTTCACATCAGTGTAAACATTAAAGAGTTGAGAAAATTAAAAGGTAAAGGAAATATTGAATACTTGCCTTTTGTATTTTTCTTTTATTTTAAAATATGTATAAAAGTATATGCTTCTCTATTCACAAGGTAAAAAGTTAGATTATTTTCTTTTGGATATGAGTGCAAGCTCTTAAAGAAGGGACTGATTAAATTACAAAATTACCTTTCTACCTGGGGATGATATTACTTACTATCTAGTACTCTGATCTGCATCTTACCTATTCTGCACATAATTGCCTGCCAGGTACCATCAATGAGGCTGAAGTGAAAGGCTGGTTGGAGGTGGGGAAGAGAGCTGTGGGACAGAAATGGAAATGGATAATGACATGAATAGATTGTCCACATTTTGCACTTTTACTGAAGGGCCCAGGGGCAACTAGCATGTTCAAGTGTCCCACAGAAACTTCTTTAATAAAATCACTCAAAAACTTCTGATGTTTCTAGTTAAAAATGAACAAGAAAATTTTTAAGAAAAAAATTTTGCAAGTCATTTAAACTCTCTGGGTTTCATTTTTCCCAATGTATTAAATGGGACTAAGAAGGCATGGCTTTAAAAAGTTATGAGACTGCTCAATTTCCTTAATTCATATCAGTGATGTCATTTACTGTTCATCCTTCAATGCCTGGCTTGCTTTCCTAAACATAAGATCTTCAAGATTAATCCATGTTATCCTGTGTGTTAGCACTTTATTCTTTCTTACAACTGAGTAATATTCCATTGTATGTATGTATCACATTTTGTTTATCCATTCATCTGTTGGGGGGCACCTGGGTTGGTTCCAACTTTTGGCAATAGTGAACAATGCCGCTATGAACATTGTGAACTATGGTCCATGCATAATGGCAAAGCCCAAGAATGTGTTTATCAATTGCAATTAATATGCCACACTAATGAAGGATGTTTACGTGGGAGGTTGTGGGAGGTGTGGGAGGTAGGACTATTGGGAATCCCAATATTTTTTGTGTTACACTTATGTAATCTAAGTATCTTTAAAAAATAAATAAATAACAACATAAACAAAAAGTTATGTAAAGAATAAAGAGGATACATGCAAAAAGAAAGACTCCCTGGCTCAGAAAAAATGAGGAAAAATATTTATCTGTTTTTATTCATCCTCCTTACGTGTGGAATTGAGGTCATGAGAAGGGAAATATTTCAATCAAGCTCACACAGCTAAAGAGTAACAGAACTGTGCTTAGAATCCAAATCTCTAATGACAAGTCTCAAGTTTTTTTCCTTTGAAAACATAGTTCAGTAATATAAGCTTCCTTGCCCTGGAAAATAAGAACAGCTGGCAAATGAGCATAAAACTTCACAGTCAAACGGAATGAAAAGTGCTATGGAAAAATAAGGAGTAGTTGGAGGGTGTGGCTTACTCATGAAAGCCATGTAGGTGAAATCTTTACAAACATAGGTGGAACAGGATTCAGTTAGGAGAGTAGAAAGTTATTTAAGAAACATGGAAGAAGAAATATTCATGCCAAGAATGATGTGTGAAGGCTATGAGGCAGGATATGTTTTTATTTGTTAACAGAAGGGGAAAGAACCCATTGTGACTGGAGTAGAGAGAGCAAGGTGAGACACAGTCAGGGGAGCGACAGGGAGCCAGAACAGTTAAATTCTTTCTAGGAAAGAAATTACAAGGTTTTCAGCAAAGTTGTGATTTTATCTTAGTTATGATTTAATAAAATCTCATTAGTTTAAGTTAATAATCATATCTCTATTTTCTTCTTTCATATATACAGAGATATTACTCATCATCACTTTTTAAATTGACAACTTTTCTGAAAATTATTTGAATAGCTATGAAACAGTAACTTCAGAAAGTCACCTTAATGTCAGTGAAACAGTTAAATTGTCTAACAGCTCATAAAATAGGAAAGAATTTCACCATGACTACACAAGACCAACATAGAATATGAAACAGAAAATTTCAGCAATAAGTCTTGCTGGGAAAATTTTGCAAAATTCTGTTCAGCAAACTTTTGTTGGACTGAAAAAGCTAGGGGAGATGGTATTCAGTATTAGATTTTTCTTGTGCTGAATATTATGTTTCTTTTCTTCTTGAAATATATAACCAGAATCCATAATGAGAGGTTGGATATTCAAATAACAAAAGTGTTTGACTTTGAGTGATGACAGACCAGATATGAAATTCTCATGACAGTCTGGCCAGAATAACATTTTTTAGTATTTCAAATCTTTGATTCACAGATTCATGAAACAATTGAGGAATTACCTTTGATCATAATTTCTCAGGCTAGTTCTTAGGAGCAAATCAACTACTTAACAATAAGAATCTCCCTGGGAAAGGAAAAGGACCATTAGGAAGCTAGTCCTGCTATGACAACAAACAGATGATGGGAAAATAAGGGAAGGGAGCAGGTAAACCTCCTTAAAATGTGTAATTCTTCATCACTCACTTGGTCTATACAATTTGTTTAGATGGTGCTCTGGACGCCCGTTTTAATCCCCCATGGACCTCCTCATGAAATACCACCTGAGGAACAAAATTAATATGGAAGATTAAGGAAAGAAAAAAAATTTACTTAGTATTTTTTCCACATTATTGAATTAATAACATTTCCAACTTTTGAAAATTGAAGTTTATCATTCATACAAGAACATCCATAAACAATAAGTGTATAGTACAAATTGTGAGCTTACAAAGCAAACATGCATATCATCATACAGGTCTCCCATATATTACACCACCAACACCTTACATGTTGTGAAACAATTGTTGCAAACTATGAAAAAAGCATCTTCAAAACATTATGACTAACTATAGCCAATAAATTACATTTAGTATATTTTTCTCCTAATCCACCCAGTTAATGACACCTTGTATTAATATTATATACTTCTGAATTAATAACATTTTATTACTTCTGGTGTGCTAGAGGAAATTGAAATAGCTTACTGTGAATAAAGTTATTTCAGAAGCCACCTGGTATCATGAAACTAAGGGACCCTAATTAAGGGAATAACATATAAAATGTTTTTATATTTTAATAATAATTTATTATTACTCAAACAGTTTCCTATTATGCTTGGGTAAACAAAGTCAACAAAATTCAACTCAAGTAAATTCACATGTAGTTTTTTAAAAAAATCTACTTTGAATTGTCTCATGCCTATGACATCTATTCCTCCTACAATTGCCTCACTGTACCTGCAGCTTTCTATAAGTTTCCTGGTAAAGTGGTCCCTCAAAAGTCCCCCTTGATTGCCTGCAAGTGAGAGATAAGCATCACTATAAGAGAGGCATACATCCTTTATGGAATCTGGTCCCTTCCTCTCCCACAGATGATTGCTATAGGGCAGACACCTGACCCAAGAGGAACTCATCTCAAGGTGAGACAAGAGCCAACCAGGTTTATTTGTCAGAAAATTCACCACATTACTGAGATTCTGTAGCCAGATATTAATAGATGTTTGTTAAATGTTGGAGTTATGTGGTACATGAGCAACTACAGTTGAGCTTCTGACTTCAGGAAAGCTTCTGCCTTTCCTCAGCCCTGACTGTTTGTTTTTCATTTATATTCACTGAGATCAGTGTACTAAAAAATCTATTTCTTATTTTAAATGAGTTTTAGGAAGTTTCTTTTCTTAAGCTCTAAGATATTTTTGTCTTCTTCAAAACTTCTAGGTTAGCCAAAGTTCAGTGTGAGTGGCAAACAGTCTGACAGATAATTTGTTTCCTCTCTTTTAGTTCTTTATTTTTGATTATGTGACTCTAAATAAGCATAAAATTTAACTTTCTTTACTTTACATATAAGGATACTGAGTTTCTGATTCAGAATTGATGAGTGGTCTGAAGGTGCAAACATATTTTCCTGACCCGCCATGTTAATACTTTTTCTATAGTATCACATTACTTTTGCCTTACAAGAGCCATCCTCCCCAAAGGTTTTTCTAAGGCCATTTGGATTTCTTTCCTTAACTTAAATTTGTTTTGAAAATTTTAATGTTTTATTTTTCCTCAGAATCCACCACCAATCTGTTCCATACCTTCTTCATGGCATTTTTCACTTCCTTATTTCTGAAAGTGTTTATCAAAGGATTGAGCAGAGGAGTTAGGATGGTGTAAAATATTACCACAATTTTGTCAAGGGAAAAAGTAGATGACAGTCATGCATACACAAAAATGTATGGGACAAAGAACAAAATCACAACAACAATGTGAGATCCACAGGTGGAGAGAGCTTTCCACTGTTCTTCAGAACGGTGGGTTCTCAGAGACAGCAAGATGACATCATAGGAGAAGAGCAACATGGAGAAGTTTATAATGCAGATAAACCCACTGTTGGCCATGACCAAAATGCCAAGGATGTGAGTGTCAGTGTAGGCAAGCACCAACAATGGGTACAAGTCACACAGGAAGTGATCAATGACATTGGAACCACAGAAAGGCAGCTGGAAAGTAAAGAGACTTTGTATCACAGAATGCAGGAAACCCTCTGTCTAGGTAACACCCATTAGAATGCCACAGAGTTTCCAGTTTGTGATAGAAAGGTAGTGAAGGGCTTGCAAATGGCCACATAGTGGGCATAGGCCATGGTTGTCAGCACAATCACCTCTACCCCAGTGAAGAAATGTTCAGCAAAGAGCTGGGTCATGCATCTCTGGAAGGAGATGGTTTTCTTCTCATAAAGGAAGTCCACAATCATCTTTGGGGCAATGACAGGGGAGAAACAGCATCCAGGAAGGAGAGGAAAGACACAAAGAAATACGTGGGGGGTTCCCAGGAGGTTGGGCTGCTGACGATGGTCACAACATTTAGCAAGTTGGCCGGAAGGGTTGCAAGGTAGCCCAACAAAAATACAACAAATATTATTTTCTGAACATTTGGATTCTGTGAAAGCCCCAGGAAGGTGAACTCAGTTACAAAGCTTTGGTTTTACATGATTTCAGAGAAAATTTGAAAGCTACCAAAAGAACAGATAGAATCTTCAATTATGAGAAAGAGAAATTCATGTCAGCCCAGTTTATGGTATTATCATAGTCATCAACAGGTTTGGTGAATCTATATGCAAAATTATTTTAAGTTCTTCTTTGGTCATTAAGAATAAAAACATTGTTGAAGTTCATAGTGGGAGGTCAGGCAGATTTGAGATGGAATTAAGTTATTAAATATTTTTAAATAGCTAGAATTACGTTGTGGAGGAGGGAGAGAGCCATATTTGTTTGGATGACAAATAGTTTTTGTCTCAAAGGCCAACTCTGCCATTCAGTAGAGGCTTCCTAGAGTGAATTGTTGAGAAGAATTCTGAAGTCACATCCTTGCCCTGAAGAAGGAAGTTCTGCAATTTGTTAGTGATGCTTGCCATTACCATTGAATGGGAGCAGAATTGACTTTCACATTCAATTGTTTCACTGCTGATCAGGAGACAACATTATCTACAAATAGAAGGAGAAATAACACATAGCTCAAGAGGCACTTGGAAATCAGGCCTACTGTCCCAAATATTTCTTTAAAAGTTTGAACTTAGTTGGGCCTTTAAGTCATCTTAACAGATGACAATAAGTGAACTGATTTATCCCTTATCATAGAGAAAGATGCATGGGAAAATGCTTTGCTATAAACTTCACACATAATAGGAATGCCTTAAATGTTCAGTTGTTTCTGTTTTCATTCATCATTTAATAATGAGAACTGAAGCTTATAAAATTAACAATACCTCATAGTGTTGTCATGATGACTAATAAGTAATGCAAGAAAGCAATTACTCAGTGTCTATGCCTAGGAAATAATTCATGTTAGATCATATTATCTCCATTTTACTGGTAGCAAACTCATGCTTTAAGATGTTAAAGTTAAACAAATATAAGATGGTATGTCTGACATTTGAACATAGTACCTTTAGCTCCAATACCAAGTTCCTACTACTGGATCAAGAGGAAGGGGTGAGAATGTTTATTTTCTAGAGTCTCTACCCAACTCTAAAGATTAAAGCCTTCTGATTCCTTTAGTCATTTATGAAGGAGGCAACTTGGTGAAGGAAACAGCAAATAATTTAGAATCAGAAGGTAATAGCCCCATAATCTACAGATAAAAACTGGCAACAATATAAGTAAGGAGAAGAAACATATTCACTATAAGCTAGAGTCTTAAGACTTTGTTATTTGCAAATTATTTCTATAATGATGATAAGGGAAGTGTTGGGACCAATAACCTTCCCTCTGCAGAAACCCACAGCTTTAGGAAAATAAACTCCCCTTGGTCCCTGGTCTCTCTCTCCCCTTGTCCCTCCCCTTTTCTCCACAGAATCCATGTCTGGAAGACAGGCACTCAGGCTGCCCCTTTGAATTGAAATTTACAACTCTAAGCAGATAATGACTCTTTTCCTCCCTAAGGACCTTCTGCTTTTAAAAAGATAAGCTATTCTTGCTTTGCTGCCTTTGTAACCCTGACTACCTGCTTGTTCATGAATTTGCCCACTTAGTGTACCTATATAAACTTATGAAAATTGGGAAAACCGGCTCAGATATTTTTGGAGATATGACTCTCCTCTGGGCCCGGGCTTAATAAAACTTTGTTCATCCATACTCCCAAGAATGCTCTTTGGTTACTTTCTGCTGGCTGCAACAATGAAGCACAAACTAATCAAGTACAACTCATCAAGGCATATGTTTCCAGTTTACATGACTTTATCATAAAGTACAGACATTCATATATAGCTTATAAGTTCATCTCACAGGATTATGATGAAATTTAAAAAGTGATAAAATTTCATGTAAATAAGTGCCCTTACAAATTGAAGTTATTATTCTTTCACTTAAAAAGCCAGCTGTTTTATCCACAGGAAGTATTTCCATGAATCAAGCAAATAATTACTTCAACCTCATTTTCCCAACTTTGAAGGATTGTGTTATCCTCTGTACCTAAACAAAAATTTACCAGTAAAATAGCTTATATAATTATATGGTTGTTAAATCAATGAAAAAAAGAATAATGAGATTTACTGCAATTTATTAATTTTGTGATTTTAATAAATTACAATAGTGGGATTTTTTATACAATATTTATTACATGATTTATATGAATGTCAACAAGAATTAATAAAAATAATTGACAATGCTTAATTAAACTAATAAATATACAATTGTTTGTGTCAATGGATGTCTATATGCTTGCTTTAAAACAAACACTTCTCCACTTCCATTATGTTCCAAGGATTCTTAGTATTTGAGATATATGCCCGAACTATAAACTACATATCCAACTACAAGCTTTCACCTAGAAAACAAAAGTATTAAACAAACCCAATAAAGCCATTAGATCAATTATCAATCCTTTATTTAAATGCAAGAATTATAAATATATAATCCAGTGGTTATCAGCTTAGCCTGGAGTCAAAGCAGGAGAGAAAAAAGAAAAGAAATTAGTAAGAATATGAACTTGAGAATCATACAGACTTGGTTTCAAATCCATGCTCTTCTATTTAGTTGTATGTCTGGAAAAAAGTTTCTTAAAATACTCAATGCCTCAATTTCCACCTCTGTAACACGGATATAATAAGAATGCTAATTGATAGGGCTTTTGTAAGAATCAAATGACACAATACATATAAAATCATTAATGCAGTAAGAAAGATAGAATGTCACAATGAATGGTGAGAAAAACTCCCTAGAATAATTGAAACTAAGCAGAAAATGCCAAAATTTATTCATGTAATTTTTACTGCCTTACCATGAACGGTGCTAAGTGCTTTTGCTCATATTTTCATTAATTTATAAGTATAAAATATCTTGTTTGGTCACAGTGTAGAGGTAATATTTAAATGCACAGCACTCTTAAATGAACTTAATAATTCCTGGTTATATTCCTGTGGACCTCACACACACAGGCATTCATTCCTATTAAAGTAGTTTTTTGTACAAAGAAACCAAATATAGTGGGTGGTTGGGAGGGAGACCAAAATCTTTATTGATCTAATTGTTAAGTATTTCTTAAGCCCTCACTTCTCTCATCTGGGGATTTCTAAGAGAAATATTCACTTAGAACTAAAATAGCCATTAGATACAAATGAATGAATCTATTTTTTCAGAAATAGGAATTACTAAAATTATTGGTGAAACTGCAACAATGGAAAGTACTATGTCTTAGAGTTCGTGATCAAATGGTTTATAATTTTAAGTCATTTAAAAGGAAATGTGTTAACATGAATTGGAATCTGAAACAGAAAAGATACAATTGTGGAAAAAGTAGTGAACTATGAACAAAGTCTGGAATTTAGCCAATAGTAATATACCAATGTTCATTTTATAGTTTTCATGAATGTACCTACAAGTGATGTAAAATGTTAACATCAGGGGAAATTGAGTAAGAAATAATGGAAACTCTCTATCATATCTTTGCTACTTTTCTGTAAATCAAAATTACTCAAAAATTTAAAATTTGTAAAAAGAAAAATTTAGGTAATTATTTACTTTTTGCTATCAGAAAGGTAGCAATCCATTTTGATATATACTCAAAATAATTGAAAACAGGGACTCAAACATTTATTTATATGCCAATGTTTATAGCAGCATCATTCACAATAGCCAAAATGTGGCAACAACCTAAGTGTACATTGTTAGATTAAGGGTAAACAAAATGTGGTATATAAACACAATGGAATATTATTCAAGATGTAAAAATGAAGTTCTGATGCATGCCACAACATTGTTGAACCTTGAATACATCATATTGAGTGATATAAGCCAGATATAAAAGGCTAAAAAGTCTTGGAATGAGAGGACCAAGACTGTGGTGTAAAATATTTCAACTTTCTATTTCTCTACAAAATCTTTGAATAACTAGAAAAATCTTGCACAGCAATAGTAGACTGTGGATTGAAGTTGAATGAAGAAATAAAGAAATCCAATAGAAGTAATCATAAGTGGTAATTATAAATGCCAGTAATATTGTACTGTAAATTATGTATATAACTACACTTTATACTTCTTACATTTTCTAATATGCAAATACATAAAAATTAATGATAATTCCATGGCTTTCAGCACACAATGTATAAAGATCTAACTTGTAACAAGTACAACAAAAAGGTGGGGGTGGTGGAAGGTATAAAAACAATGTTTGTGTATGCTATTCAACTCAATTTAGTATAAAATCAAATGTGTTTGTTATATATTTTGGATGTTAAATTTAAGCCCCATGGTAGCCACAAAGATGATACCTGAAAAATACATAAAGTGGAAGTGAGAAGGTTCTTTAAATTACAATACAAAAGACAAATAAATATGAATGTAGGCATGAACCGAAGAATTGAGGGACAAATATATAGAAAATTTTAAAACCTGAAAACAAAATGGCAGAAAAAATTCCCTCATTTTCAATAGACACTTTAAAATAAATGGATTAAACTTTCTATTCAAAACTCAGATATGCAGGATGGATTAAAAAAATCAACTATGAGCCAACTATATGTTGTTTACAAAAGACTCACCATAAATTCAAAGACACAAGTATGTTGCAGATGAAAGTATAGAAAAATATTCAAGATGTCACAAGGGAAATTACAAAATACTAAAGGTGAAAGAAAACCAAAACACAAAATACCAAAAGTTATGGGTTACAGCAAAGATTGGGCTCAGAGGAAAATTTATATCTCTAAATGCTTATATTAAAAAAAGAAGAAAAATCTCAAATATGAGAACTAATCTCACACTGGGATCATCAAGAAAAAGAAGAGCAAACTGCACCATTGGCATGTGGAAAGATGGAAATAAAGACTAGTGTAGAGATAAATGAAATAGAGAATATACAAACAAAAGAAAGAATCAATGATATCAAAATTTGGTTCTATGAAAATCTATCAACCCTTAAAATATACTGAGAAAAAAAGTGAAAGCAGACAAAAATAAGTCAACTTAGAAATGAAATGGAGACAATACTACTGATGCCACAGAAATGAAATAATTATAAGAGCTACTATGAAAACTATATGCCAACAAATTAAATAGCCTAGAAGAAATGGACAAAAATCCTAGAAACATACAAACTACCTATACTGACTCAAGAAGAAATAAATTATCCCAACAAACCAATAACAATGAATAAGCTTGAATCTGTAATCAAAACCCCCTCTACAACCAGAACAAGAAAACCATAGGACTATATGGCTTCCCTGGTGAATTTTACCAAACATTCCAAGAAGAATAAACACCATCTTGTTTAAGATCTTACAAAAAACTGAAGTGGAAGGAACAATTCTTAATTTATTCTATGATGCCAAATTTACCCTATTACTAAAACTAAATAAAGATAGCACAAGAAAAGAAAATTACAGACCTTATGAATATAGATGCAAAAGTCAACACAATACTAGCAAACTGAATCCAACAGCATATTATAAGAAATATACACCATTATCAACTGGAGTTTATCTTAGTTATGCAAGGATGATTCAATGTAAGGAAATCAATTAATATAATATTCAGCATTAATAAAACAAAACACATGATAATCTCAATTGGAGTAGAAAAGGCATTTGGCTTAATGCAGTACCCCTTCTTGATGAAAACACTAAGAAAAATAAAATAAGGAATAGAAGGAAATTTCTATAAATAAAGGGCAAGTTAAGAAAAACACATAGCTAACAACATACTCAATGATGAAAGACTGAGAGCTTTTCCCTAAGATCAGGATCAAGACAAGGATGCCTGATGTCATCACTGATATTCAAAACTGGATACCCATATGTTAAAGAATGAAGTTGTATCCTTCAATCAAAAAGAACTCAAAATAGATCAAAGACATAAATTTAATAACCAAAACTAGGAAACTACTAGAAGAACACGTAGGGAACTATATTCAGGATCTTTTGTTAGGAAATGATTTCTTAACTTTACAATAAAAGTACAAGCAACAAATAAATAAATAAATAAATGGGAATTAATCAACATAAAAAAAAAAAAAAAAAACAGGACCTCATCATGAAAATAACAGGATAACTTACCAAATGGGAAAAATATTTGGAAGACACATATTAGATAAATGATTAATTTTCATAATATATTTTTTAAAATTCTACAAATCAACAACAAAAACACAAGCCAATTAAAATATGGGCAAAAGACTTGAATAGACATTTCTCCAAACATGATATACAAACGGGCAATAAGCTCAAGAATAGGTACTCAATAAGACTAGCTATTATGATATTTCAAATTAAAAGCACAATGAGATGCCATTTTAAACCCACTAGAAAGGCTGCTCTTTAAAACAAACAAAAAAATTAACATATTGAAAAGCATGTGAAGAAATAGGAAGACACTCATTGTTGATGGGAATGTAAAATGGAGCAGCCACTGTAGAATATGGTTTCGTACTTCCACAGAAAGTGAAGTACAGAATTATCATAAAGCCTGGCATTCCCAATTCTAGGTATATACCCAAATGAATTTAAGCAGGGATTGAATATATATTTGCACACCAACATTCAAAGTGGCATTATTCACAATTGCTCAAAGTTGGAAGAAATGTAAGTGTCCATCAACAAATGAATTTTTAAAAAAGTGTGGTATATGTATGGGAACTGAAGGAAACAAAGTGAATAGTAGAACAATGCCAAGTAAGAAAAAAGAGGGAAGTAAATTAAGGCTAAGAATTTATTCTAAGTGTCTTTGTGGATAGACACCTCTGAGTGACCTAAAGCAGCAGCTTGGACCAAGACTTGCCATGGGCAAAGCCAAGATGTCTCCATGGCACCTGGTGTGACAGTTGAGGAATAGCCATGCAGATACCTAACATTTCAGGAAAGAGCCTGAGGTGCAACGACTGGAATTCACAGATTAAGCTGTAATGTCATAGTGATATCAACATGCTTGGGTGGAGGTTCAAAACCATAGAAAGAGATATCCTTGTGCATTGATATCTGAAACAAATCAAAGCAACTTAAAAATCATGCATTGAAACTGTGGAGAGAGGAGATTATGTAAACATTCTAATGTAAAAGAAGATAAATAGAATTTAATATCATGGTATTCATTATAAAATTAAAAATTGATATTTTATTTAAAAGACAAATATTGTATGATCTTACTTATATGAAATATCTGGAATAAGCAAATTCATAGGAACAGATAGTGGATTACAGGTTAGTATATTCCAAAGGGTCAAGGGAAGTGGGTGATATTTCTTAATGGGTGCAGTTTCTGTTCTTTGTAATAAAATAAAAAAATTGGATAAAGGATGTTGGTGAGGTTAACACAATATTGTGCAATATTGTGTGAATGTAATTTATACAACTGAATTGTACTCTGGAAAATCGTTTCATGGGAAACTAAATGTGCATATGTCACTACAATAAAAAAGTTAAAAAAAATAAAAGGCTAGCAAGCCTGTTTTATCACTTAATAGCCAGGTGTCATTGAGCAAAGCCTCATATTCCTTCCCCCTGTAAGAAAGGGATAGTAACAATTCTTCAAACACCTTATCTTGAGATTAGGAAAATAAATCAGGTATTTTTAAAAGAAATTATATTATATTCATCCTTTTTAAAAAATATTAATTAGGTAACTGCTTTGCAAGGTATAATAAAAAAGATGTGAAATATTTATGGCAGCATTATTTTTGAGCACTGGCTACAAATACAAAATGAGCTAGGAAATTGAAGCAGGATAAGAACAAATATGTGTTTTTATTTTTTTTTTGTTTTTTTTTTGTTTTTTTGTTTTAACAATTATTTTATTTACTGTAAAATATTATTATTATTATTATTTTTTTGAAATTTATTTTTATTTTTTTATATATATATACATATATTTTAAGAGGTGCTTAGATTACCCAAAATATTACACGGAACCCACTGGGATTCCCATGCTGCCCACCTCCCACACCTCCCACCACATCCAACACAAACATCTCCCATAGTGTGGCCCACCAACCTCAATGAACTTACACATCCTGGAGCCTTGCCACCAACCATAGACC
>JAKSZT010000536.1:764825-798282 GCA_026826555.1 Tolypeutes matacus
TTTTTTTTTTTATTATTGATGACTACCCTTGTGAGTCTTTGCTCAAATATGTGTTTTTAAAATCAAGTTAGTACTTATGTATACTCATAGCTAAAATTGCAATGAAAGATTTTCATTCATGTAATCCTTTTGGAAAATCTTTTAGTAAATATTTCCAGAATCATAAACATGTTAAGTTCTTTGTACTAGTAATCCCAACTCTAAAAAAAATTATTATAAAAAGTGATAAAAGGGAAAAACACTTCGTAAAGGAAGATGATACATTGTCATGTAACAGTGAAAATTCACATTAGAAATGTTCAATAACAGGAAAATGTACATGTAAATCATACTATTTCAAATTAATATGGTGTGATGCAGTGAATAAAGTATTAGTTAATATAAAGCTATAGAAGGTGAAACAATTTTATAATATGTGAAATGATAGAAATAGAATAAAATTTAATTATTCCCATTTGAGTAGGTATTTTAATAAAATTTTTAAATTGAGAAGGGAAGTTATGAAAATGGTCATCTTTTTCTTTTCATCTTTTATCTTGATGAGAGAACACTTTAAATTTAAAAAGTTCAAATTTAAAACACACAACACCATATTTTCAATCATCTAAATAGTTCCAAGAAAGGAAGTAGGGTTTAGGGAAAATTTTATTTCTCCAGTAGAATTCATTTCTATGGGTGGAAATAGCATGCTAATGTAAATTAGAATCTTAAACACTTAAAACTATTTTAAAGATGAGGTGTCTGAGGCCAGAAATTTTAAATGAGCATCCAAAGTATATACAGTTATTAAATGATAGACCCATGCACTTAGATTTGCAACCTGACCACAACATCCACACTTTTAACCACAATATTTCAATTTGAAGTCTGCTGTGATAATTCAAAACATGTGAAGTATAAATCAGGACCTGGAAGATTCTAGTGAAGGCTATCTCTTATTCTTTGTGGAGAAAAGTCCTATCAGTGAATGGAGAAAACATGAAGTTTGTTTCCAAGACTTATATCAAACTCTATGATAATAAAGAAAGCATATCTGGCACTCAAGGTAGAGAATGTCCCCCCATTGTTTCTAAAGTGTTGCCTTCAACATTGTCTCAGGGAAAAAAATAAAGGAACAAAACTTCCCTCCTTGATTTCCCACTAGAATTTAGAGTTTCCCTGAGAGGTCATTAATCTGTAGAATTGTCTCTCTATTCCCTTCCAGAGTTTGGAAATTTCTTTTCAGTATGATTTTATTATGGTTTTATGAAGTTTGACTTGCTCAAGTGTTTGGAAAAGTTTTGTCACCAACCAATTAAGTTTTTCTCCCCCACCCCCATCTTTTTTTAACTGCTCCAAGATTTCTATTTGAAGATGATTTCATTTCCCTTGATGTTCAGGAATAGAATATTTTGAAAACTATTATGGAAGATAGTGTCTTTTTGCAGGGTATAGTGTGAAATATCTGCATGTTTACTAAATGCAAGAGCTGAGTTCTAGAATATGTCACAGCATCCAAGAGCTTGTGCTGTTCTTGGACTGGGATAACAAAGAAAGCTTAATAAAGAATCATATATTTTATGGATAAATGTGCAAAGTGTACAAATTAATCCAAAATGATATTTTCTCTCTCAGTCACTGATCCTTATAGTCCAGGGCTTTGAAATGCACACAATTTCTAGATAATAAAGGTATTTTTATTGTGTCATTTTTTTTGAAAAGAAAGAATTACAGATCTTTTTATTCTTAAGGATGTAACATTGGGATTAAAGCTTGAACGAAAACTTAGACTTAACCCATCAAGCCCCTTAGAAGAAGAGTCATATTAAACAGTTTGTTACTAAAAAGAGTCTTTAAATATTTTATAGTACTTACTTTTATGTCTATTCTCACCCCACAGCAAGATACAGAATTGAAATAATTTATCAGAAAATTTAACAACCTGAAGCACCTTCACTTCAATCATCAATGGCAATAAAAGACAAGGGTTATTTTCTTCTTATTAAATATTATATAGTTGCCCTGATTCAGAACAACCTGGTATCCTAAAAATAAAACTCAATAGCAGGTTTCCAGCAATTCATTCTGGAACATTTGTTCCCACTTCAACCACATTTAACATTTTCTATTTTATTACATGCCTTGCTTTGCTTAATCTTTTATGTGGAAAATGAGGAAGCAGTAAGAATTATTTTATATATTACCTTGTTCTTCCAGAATTTATCCAACAATCTGTTTTCCCTATCAATTTAAAATTTTATCACCATTGTTTATTAAATAACAAAATTTATACCAAATGTCTTAGGTAGATGGTTCAATTTCCAGGCAATTCCTTCTATCTTTAGAATTCTTTACTACTGGACCTATAGCAAAAAAGTTTACAAACTAGGACTGCATGATATTTTCTGATATCTAATAGATCTTGTCCCCCATCTCTGTTTTTCTCATATATATATATATATATATATAATTACCAAAGCCATTCAACACAGACACACATTAACATAAATATTAAAATTGGTTTATCACATTTCATGATAAAACACTGTCATTTTGGGGGAATTTTATTAATTAATCACAGAGTTGGTGTGTCTAAAATCATGCCTTCCCTAGGGTTTGCAGAGTCAGACAAATATTATTTGTAAGATACCTGTCTATATAAAAAGTTTGATTAAAAGATTAAACAATCTGACTTAAGAATTTTTAACAAATTCATGGTGGTGGGGGCCCTTCTTGCTTTTCCTCTCATTCTAGTATGAAAGAATGTTGTAAGTTGCATTCTGATAACACAAGTGCTGGGTGGATCTTTTAAGCTACCTTCTGATAACTTATTTGTTTGAGTTAGCAGGCTGTTGCCTCTGTATCTCTCACCAGGTCGTGTTTGTGTAGGTTATTTGCCTCTCCTCCTTTAAGTCCCTAATCTATCCTCCCTCAAATCCCCCCTGGGACAGTTGTACACCTTTAATCTTAAGGGGAAGCTGAAGGGTGAAGTTCATTCTTCTGTATTTGCTTCCTCCTCATTAGGGATTATAGTCCCTCCCAGACAGTGTATAAAATTCTCTAGCTACATTACTTGGGTGAGGAGGAGGAATGTTTGTTGCAATAGTCAAGACTGCATGAAATCCACACATGATGAGAAATTTGTTTTGGAACTCATCAACCCTGGAAGTGATAAACTCTGTTAAGTAAGTTTTATTTCCACAAATTAAGAACAATCCCTCCTCAGGTTTTAGTTACTGTGAATGAGAGGGAGAATAGATGACCACAGATGGAAGCTATACAACTTTTATTCCTTGTCACACCACAGGTCCGTACACCTGCTATTGGGGTTGGGGCCAATAACCAAATTTTAGATAGGGCCATTTGGAACTTGGTTGGTAGGGGATACTTTAGGTATTGGGGGCCTTGCTGTTTCCATGAAATAAAATACCTGGGGGTTTATCAGACTGCTGATTGACAAAAGACCAGTCAGGTTATAGAGGAACTAGCAACAATGGCCTTATTGCGTTGTGTGTGTGTGTGTGTGTGTTTTAAGAACTTAGGGTTAGGCCTATTTTTGAAAAAACTGGGTATATCTGAGCAGTCCAAATCTGTGTTGGTTTCATCTACGACTGCTTCTAAAAAGTAGAGTTTAAACACTGCGTTGGATTCCCCACCCTTGGGTTTCCTTGTGCCTTCCTTTCTTTGCCTCTGATTCTAATTCTGGACACTTCCAGGTTCCAGGAGCAATGATTTGGGGCAAGATGGACTATATATTGACTGAGTTGTGCAAGGAGTTTCTCAAGGAAAGGACTATGGGTCTGGTTGGACAACCTGCAGAACAAAAAAGTGTAATTAGGGGCTATCATGACTTGGGTATGGACAGCCCTTATAATCTGAGGTGAAATGGGTTGGTGGATTTTTAGTTGTTCTGAAATAAAAGAAAGGGCTCCTGGTAAATTGGTTAGGGGGTCCCTAGAGTACTGACTCCAAGGCTTGGAATGATTGAGAGTTGGAGTGAAGGAAAGACTAGCAATGCCCCGGTAGGAGGTGTTAGTGGGCCACACTATACTGGTAAATTACTGAATGGTGCAAATCCAGCATTTAAACTAATTCCATTTGTGATTTCTTTTACAAAATAAATTTAATTGCAAGATAGAAATGAATTGTAAAAACTCATTTTTATGTTACTTTGCACTGTTATCCAGTTTATACTTTGGGCAGGCCACATTGAAACTGAAAATCAATTTCTTCAAGACAAGCATACAGCAAGCAAAATAAATGCAGTACTTAAAAAATCCATTCTTTTATTTCATAGGCAAGTTCAGAAACTACTTACAAATTGAATCAAGTTGCCAAGACTTTTAACATGTTCAGTATACCTTTGTAGTATAGAGAAGAAATTATCATATTTATCAGGTATGTAGTTACAGCACTTAATATTAATAAATACACAAGCTTTTCTTTGAGCTGCAGTTAACATATCTATGCTCCATGTTTGTAATGCCATACAAGTTGTTCCTCCATAGGAGCAGGCCTTAATGCCAATTTTATTTGTTTAAGTACTACTCACAGTACCCTGGCAGTTATTTCTCCACTTGTTGAACCTTCACACAGCCAGCATACTGCAGAGACTCCAGTGATCACAAGATTAGTGCATAGCACACTCCAGCACTATGAAACAGCTCCAGTCTGGAGGCAATATCGGGCCATTCCTGGCTGGCAGAGCCAAAGGAGTCCAAAGCAGGAACATAGTTCTATCTACTTGAAGACTATGACCAGAAGTGACAAATACTATTATTATTTTAAAGGTCATGGTGACCAATCTGGCTAATGACTCAAATGGAGAGGCACCATGCATGGTGGTGTGGGCCTTGTTTAAATGCATAAGAGAGTCTGACAACATTGAATTCATCTCTTTTAATTTTTATACACTTTCTAAACACTTTTCATTCAATTTATAACAGCAAATGAACTTAACTATTTTTATTGCTTTGATTTTTACAAGGTTAAAGAAAAATATTTTGCAGTAGTTTGAAATAAAAAGATACTTTTAGGGATTTGATTTTGAGAAAGCAAAATGTTAAAAGTTGCTGGGTTTGAACATTACGTCCTTTAAGAGTGAGAAGCCTGAGCAAGAGAATACCATCAAGTCCACTCTAGTCCATAGTTCTTCCCCCAATCCTCTTGCTCACATATGGTGATTCTTGCAATGCAAGAAATTATAACAATGAGGTGGAGCCAGTGGCCACTTGACAGTTTTTGAGTAGGGAGCGGATGAGCAGTTGAAATACAGGGGCTTCTTTGGGAGTTGGAGGTTGTCCTGGGTACTGTTGTGGCAATGGATGTAGGCCATTTTAAATCAGCACACACCACTCAGAACTGAGTGGGAGAGAGTGTGGTCTACAGTATGAACTGTGGTCTATGGTTGGTGGCAAGGCTCCAGGATGTGTAAGTTCATTGGGGTTGGTGGGCCACACTGTGGGAGATGTTTGTGTGGGATGTGGTGGGAGGTGTGGGAGGTGGGTGGCGTGGGAATCCCAGTGGGTTCCGTGTAGTATTTTGGGTAATCTGAGCACCTCTTAAAATATATGTATATATATATATATATATATATAGCATTTTTGTAAGCAAATACACATATATGCATATATATTTATATATCATTTTACAAATGTTTGTATGTATTGTGAGAATTTTGATTTTTACCCATAATAAAAAAAAAAAATAAAATAAAATAAAAAAAAAGAGTGAGAAGCCTTTTTTTTAAACCACCAAGGACATGAAAAGGTTAAAGTACAAATAGCTGTTTTAATAAAACAGACATCCTGGTTTGTACACTAATTATTCAGGAGAAAATTCTTTGTAACCTTCTACTAAAACAGATTAATACTTTAAGAAACTCTGTTACATTAACAGAGAGAGAACCACATTTTAGTTTTGCATGAGTATACTGCTTGATACTAAGGCTTTTCTTTATAAACACACCCATCAAGTCTTACCTAACTTGGACTACAAAAATTCCTTTTCTGTGCACCTTCTGTACTTTCTATATTCATTCAGGTTAGCCTCACATTTCACTTTTTTCTTAATAACCAATCATTTTCATAGGACAAAATTATGTTCTTTTTCCTTAATAATAATAATAATAATTAATAATAATAATAATAATATCATCCAATTATTACCAGGTCCACAACATACATTTAGCACACATTTTCCATACTCCCCCATTATCAACACAGTACATCTTTGGCCTAGATGCAAGAATATTACATGATTACTGTTAACCACAGTCCATAGGCCACTCCAGTTGTATTTCTCCCATACCTCTCCACATTCCCACCACCCTGCAACAGTGATGTCCATCTGCTCTAGCTTAGAAAGGACACTCTTGCATCTGTACCATCAACCACAATTCTCATCTACCTCTGGGTTTACTGTGCTATTCAGTCCCTAGATTATCTTCTAACTTTCTGTCAATTGTTATTTACATCCCTAGACTACCATTTTAATCCCCATTTATAAACCAGCTGCTACTCACTATAATGTGTTACCATCAACTTTGTACATTTCCACACTTTTACATTAAAGCTAATTAAAACTTTTACATACCATATGAGTAGTTTATCTCAGTCCTCCTCTTATCTCCTTTAAGAATCTACCACCTACTTTCAGGTCTTGAAGATATTTTCTTATATTTTCTTCTAGAAGCTTTATAGTTCTTGCTTTTGTATTTAGATTTTTTTATTCATTTTGAGTTAATTTTTTAATAAGATGTGGGATCGGGGTCCTCTTCCTGTTTCTTGGTGTGGATTGTAATTTTTTCTTGGTGTCTTGGCATTTGGTTGACTAGAGTATTTATTCTGAGTGCAGTTTTTCTCTTTAGTTTAGGGTTTCCTGCCCTTTCTCTCTCACTGGTTGTGCAGTAGGAGCCAAGGATGTACTTGGTGCTATAAGCTGTGGAGGCTCAAGCTGCCCTCAGTGCCCCAAGGACTAATGAAGCTTCTCCCAACTTTCTCTTTTGCCATGGGTAGGGGCAGAGCCCCAGCTGTGTGGAATAATCCAAGTCACGCAGGCCTAGATGGTAGTTTCCCAGAGAGACTGATGAAGATTCACACCCCTTTCTCCCCTGCCTGTGGCAGGGATGGAGCCGTAGATGTGCATAACAATCTATGTAGTGCAGGTACAATATGACTGCTTTTGTCCCGGTAGACTTTTGATTATTCAGTCTGTGCCAGCCAAATGTGCCTGCAGTTACCTAGATAGGCTGTTGCAGTGCCCATCAGCTTCCTCTCTGCTTCAGGTGGGGCAGAAGCCTAGCCTAGGGCTGCAGGCCAATCTGGGTGGAAAAAATTGGTCTCTATCATCACCGTGATTTTCAGTGAGCCCACCTTCCTCTCATGCTAGGGGTAGCATCAAAATGGCAGCTACCGGCCTCCTTCCAACTTGGACAGGTTCAAAGTTCAGCTGTTCTTAGGGTTATATTTTAGTCAGCCAAACTGACTAATCAGTAGCTGACATTGGTGGCCAACCATCTCTTCCTCCCCTGTTTTTGGGAAATGGAGCTTCTAATTCCTGCCACAGAATAGCTCCTGGGGTGGCTTGTGCTGCCAAAGTAGGATGATCACTAGCTCCCATGACATGGCTTCTTATTTCCCTGAGAGGTTGGTGCAGCTCTCCGCAGATTCCTCCCAGTATGACGTGGGCCTGGGGCTTAGGCTAGAGTGGCAATTTGATCTAGACATAAAGAAGCCATTCCCTACCAGCACTGTGATTTTCTGTCAGCCCCACTTCCCCTTGTGTCAGGCATGGAGTTAAGATGGTGGCTACCAGCCTCTTTCTGACTTCGACAGTTTCAAACTTTAGCTGTTTTTAGGATTACACTGTAACCCGCCAAATTTACTAATCAGTAGTTGAAGGTGGTGTGCAACCGTCTCTTTCTTCCTCAGTTTTGGGAAGTAGAACCTCCAATTCCAGCTGCAGAACAGCTCCCGAGGTGGCTTGTGCCTCCAGTGAAGGATGGTCACTGGCCTTTGTGGCATGGAATGCTCTACTTACAAATCGTCTCCGCAGATGGGCAGTTTCCTCCTTCCACTCTTTCAAGGATGCTGCAGGATGCACTTCTGTATTCCTGGAGCCTCCAAACAAGTCCTTTAGTTAGGTCTGGGTGATTACTAACGGCCCTGTAGCAGGAGCTGATTCTAGGAGCACCTTACTCTGCCGCCAATTTGCTGGTTGTCTCTGCAAATAGTGAAATTTTTACATCATCTTTTCCAATTTGGATGCCTCTTATTTCTTTTTCTTGCTTCAGTGATCTAACAAGTACTTCTAACACAGTGCTAAATAAGAGTGGTGATAGTGGTGATCCTTGTCTTGTTCCTGATCTTAGAGGGAAAGATTTTAGGATTTCACCTTGAAAGTGAAGTTACCTGTGGGTTTTTCACATATACCCTTTATCATGTTCAAAAAGTTTCCTTCTATTCCTATCTTTTTCAGTGCTTTTATTAGGAAAGGTGCTGTATTTTGTCTAATGCTTTTTCTATGTCTAAGTAGATGATCATGTGACTTTTTTTCTTTTGAAATGTTTATGTGGTGTAATACATTGAATGATTTTTTTATGATGAACCATCCTTGCATACCTGGGTTAAAACCCACATGATCATGGTGTATAACTCATTTGATGTGCTGTTGAATGCAATTTTGAGGATTTTAGCATCTAGGTTCATTAGAGAGATTGGTCTGTAATTTTACTTTCTTGTGGCTTCTTTGTTTGGCTTTGGTATTAGGGTAATTGTGGCATAATATAATGAGTTAGGCAATTTTCTTTCTACTTCTAATTTTTGGAAGAGTTTAAGCAGGATTGTTGTTAGTTCTTTCTGGGATGTTTGGTAGAATTCACCTGTGAAGCTGTCTTGTCCTGGGTTCTTCTTAATTGGGAGGTTTTTGATGACTGAGTCTATCTCTTTATTTTTAATTGGTCTATCAAGTTCCAAAACTTCTTTCATCAATGTAAGCTGCCTGTGAGACTATAGGAATTTGTCCATTTCCTCTAAATTATCATTCTTGTTGGCATATAATACTCTTTATAATAGTCTAATGATATTCTTTATTTCTGTGGGGCCAGTGGTGATATCCCCTTCCTCATTTCTTATTTTGTGTATTTGCATCTTCCCTCTTTTTTTAGTTGTTAGTCTGGCCATGGGTTTGTCAATTTTTTTGATCTTCTCGAAGAACCAGCCTTTGGTTTTGCTTATTTTTTCTAGTGCTTTCTTATTTTCCATTTCATTTATTTCTACTCTAGTATTTGTTATTTCCTTCCTTCTCCTTCCTTTGGGATTAGTTTGTTTTTGTTCTTCCATTTCCTCCCATTGTGCAGTTAGGTTTTTGATTTTACCTTTTTCTTCTCTTTTGATATATGCATTTACGGCTATGAATTTTGCTGTCAGTACAGCTTTTGCTCCATCCCATAGGTTTTGATATGTTGTGTTGTCATTTTCATTTATTTCAAGGTAGTTACTCATTTCCTTTGAGATTTTCTCCTTAACTCACTATATGTCTAAAAGTGTGTTGTTTAAATTCCCTATCTTTGTGCCTTATCTGGTTCTTTGGTCCTTACTGATTTCCAATTTCATTCCATTGTGGTCAGAGTATTTACTTTGTATAATCTCAATCTTTCTGAATTCATTGAGATTTTTTTCTGTGGTCTATCTTGGAGTATGATCTATGTGCACTTTGAGAAGAATGTTTATCCTGCTGTTTTTCAATGTATTGTTCTGTGTATGTCTATTAGATTCAGATCCTCTAATGTATTAATCAAAGTCCTTGTTTCTTTATTGATTCTTTGTATATATGTTCTGTCTAATGGTGATAATGGTGTATTAAAATATCTCACTATATTTGTAGAGGTATCTATTTCTCCAATTAGTTTTTCCAGTGTTTGCCTCAGGTATTTTATGTGCATAAATGTTTATGATTGCTCTTTCTTCTTGAAAGATTACCACTTAAATTCAGATATAATGTCCATCTTTGTCTCTAACAATAGTTTTGCATTGAAAGTCTATTTTGTCCAACAATACTATAACTACTTCTGCTCTTTTTGGGTTATTGTTTGCTTGTAAGATTGTTTTCCAGCCATTCACTTTAAGTCTCCTTGAATCCCTGGGTCTAAGTTGGGTTTCTTGTAGACAACATATAGATGGTTCATATTTCCTTATTCATTCTGCCAATCTGTGTCTCTTGACTTGTGAGTTTAATCCATTAACATTCAGTGTTATTTATCTCAAGGAATTACTTATATTAGCAATGTTTCTTTGGTTTTATGTATGTCATATGTTGTTTTTATTTATCTTTTTGTCTTTTTTATTTGTTCTTACACTCTCCTCCAACTCACTTTCTCCTTTTTTTTTTTTTTTCCTTTCAACTTTCAGAAATCCCTTTAGTATTTCTTGAAGGGCAGGTTTCTTATTGGCATACTCTCTTAATTTCTGTTTATCTGTGACTATTTTGAACTCTCCATCATTTTTTAATATCCACCTTGCTGGATAGAGAATTCTTGGCTGTTTAGAGTTTTTTTCTTTTAGCACCTTAAATATGTCTTACCGCTGCCTTCTTGCCTCCATGGTTTCAGATGAGAAATCAGCATTTAATTTTATTGAGTTTCCCTTTTATGTGAGGTTCTCTTTTCTCTTATTGCTTTAAGTATTTTCTCTTTGTCTTGAGCTTTGGACAATTTGACGAGTGTGTGTCCTGGCCTTTTGGGATTTATAAGTTTTGGGGCATGCTGGGCTTCCTGGATATATACATCCATCTCCCTCAATGGAGTTGTGAAGTTTCCAGCCATTATATCCTCCAACACTCCTTCTGTCTCCTTTCCTTTCTCTTCTCCCTTTGGGATGCCTAAAATGTGTATGTTTGTGCATGTTGTGTTGTCATTCAAATCCCTAAGTCACTGCTGGAATTTTCTTTTTTTATGTTTGTTTTACTGTTTATTTCAGATGTACTGCCACATGGACATTTGTGGCTCCTCACCCTCCTATTAAACCAATCAACAAATGAGGGGATGTATTGATTGGTACTACTCATGACCAGGGGAAATGTGGTTGTTTCAACACAATAAGGATAGATGACCAATATTTGCAACCCAGGAGATTCTCTAAGGATCTCTAAAATTTAAAAAAAAAAACTAGTAAGAGGTAATGAAAAATAAAGGAAATATAATGTCAGGATTACTGAGGATTTAGAAACTCAAGAATACTAGATAATTGGATCAAAAATAGGAAGACTAGATAATAAGAAACAGATGTCAGCCTGAGAGCAAATGGAAATTGGAGCATAAACTGAAAGAAATAAAAATATAAATGTATCAGATCACCAATTACAGTAATAAGACCTGTGGTAGTAATGCATAATTTCCTTTGATTATTAGTTTAAATATATATGTATATACATATATATATGAACTAATAAATTATACTTATTTTATATGAGATATTTTTATTGTTAATTTTACAAACTAATGTTTATGTTACACATTTGTTATTGTAATCTGGACTAGAAGAAAAATTAACATTTTAATCAACATTATATAGTGTCACTGTACTGGTTAGGCTAATATGTCAACTGGGCAAAGTAATTGCACCCAGTTGTTTGGTCAAGCAAGCACTGGACTAATTGTAATACAAGGACATTTTTGGACTTTAGTCATCAGTAAGTTTACTGCATAGATGGCTGATTACATCTATGATCAACCATGGTGTTTGCCTTCAGCAATGAGTGATGTTATACCAAATCAATTGAATGTCTTAAAAGAGGAAGTGATTTCAGCATTCAGAGAGAATTTCCCATCTCATCTTTGGGCAGCCAATGTCTCCCAGAAACTTATCAAAGACCTTCTTTGGACTTCCATTGGAGCCCCTGGTTTGAAGCCTGCCTGCAGAACCTGGACATGTGCATCCCCACAGTCACAAGAGAAAATTTTATAAAATCTCATAGTATTTATAGATATTTCCTGTTGAATCTATTTCCATAGAGAACCCTAACAAATACAGTCATATACCAAGATTTGGTGGATGATATTTTTCTTATCTTGTGGTAGAGGATAAGAATATCTTTCCTGAAGGATCTTGAGCAGTGTAAACAGAAAGATGTTTCTGTTTTATTAGGAGCTTCAAATTGTATAGAAGAATGTTTATGAATACTGAATAGTCAAGGTGGTTAAATGTTTCACTGAGGTCTATTGGCCCTACCTGGAAAATCCACATTTCTAAGCTCTGCTTTGTGATACTGGATCTGGAAGTATAAAAATGTCATTTCCCCTGTATTAGATGGCTTCCAGTTTGATATTGTCAAGAGAATTACAAACAGAACAGAGAAAACACTTCCTTATACTGTCAGAAAGAATGAATAGTAAAAGAAGGCAGATTTGAGGTAGATAAGTGAAGACAGTGAAGGAAAACTTACCATGAGAAAATACATCAAATATGCCTAATCAAAAAGAGATCTTGGCAAGAGTTGAAGACACTGATCTATAATTTAAGATTGGCTTCTGCATACTCTTATATAAAATTTATCTATCATTCCAGATCTATATTAGGGTTCAGGGTTAAGCACACACATATTTACCAATACTTAGAATGAAATTCAGCAATGGCTTTCAAATAAACTACTTCCTTTTGATAAAGAATTTATGGCACCATACTTTTCTCAAGGCATTCTTCATCTCCAAGTTTCTCAGACTGTAAATCAGAGGGTTGAACATGGGAGCAATGATGGTGTACAAAAGAAAAAACACTTTTATCTTTTGGAAAAGTTATGGCTGGTCTAATGTAAATGAAGAGAATAGTTGCAAAGAATAACACCACAACTGTTATATGAGAACTGCAAGTGCAAAGAGATTTGCTACAGCTTTTGGCAAGATAAATCCAGGAAAAAAGATACCATTAAAATAACAAAACTAACAAAAACAATCACACCTGAATTGACAATTATCAGGAGACCAAATCTGTATGCATCAATGCAGGCCAGTTTCAGCAAAGGAGACACGTAACAGAAGAAGTGATCTATCTCATTGGGACCACAAAAGGGTAAGAAGATGATGAGAAGGAAGTGGCAAGATGGTCTTGGTTTAAAAGGGCACTCACCATCTCTCTCACAAGGGATGGTTGAGTGGGGGTAAGATCCTGCCCGAGTGGGCTGTTTTGGGAACCCACAGAGTGGGAGTTTTTGGGGCATCTGGAGGGAGTTAGAGAGGGGGATAGGTTGCTCAAAGTAAAACCATGAGTTTCTATTTCTGTGGCTAGAAACTGTGGGTGGCTAAGCCCCATCCTTGGGGCAGGAAGCTGCAGTGAGTTCAGGCTCCTGCTGGCCACCCAGCAGGAGGGATCATTCTCTGAGAGTGGGGGTGGGGCGGTATGGTGAGGGGTGCAGAGGGGTTTCCTTTCTGTGAATTTGGTTGCCTGGAGCCCATTTGAGCTTTGGGGTGAATACTGGCCAGCTTGAGGTTGCACCAGGAAAAGGGGAGGGGTGAATCTGCTGTGGAAGCCTGATTTACCTAACCACCCTGGGATAGAGAAAATTGGCCTGGGAGGGGCAGAGTCAGGCAATTGACTAGTGCTGAAAACTATCAAAATTTCAACTCCCTTAAGGGAGGTGGGCAGTAAGAAGCACTTAATAAGTTTCCAAGAGCCTATTGAGGGTCCCCTGAAAGGAAGGGGTAGTCTGGAAGAGGGTTGAGAGTCATTTTTCTGCAGTGAGCTCAGTCACACAGGGTCCCATTTGAATTTCAGAAGTGAACTCAATCTGACCAGGAGAGGTAAGGGGGTTAT
Source organism: Tolypeutes matacus (assembly GCA_026826555.1). Taxonomy (NCBI): domain Eukaryota; kingdom Metazoa; phylum Chordata; class Mammalia; order Cingulata; family Chlamyphoridae; genus Tolypeutes; species Tolypeutes matacus. The sequence continues at coordinate 778,610 of JAKSZT010000536.1, forward strand.
CCACTCACACAGGCTATTGCATCCTGCTGCCCTGGGAGAGAAAGCAATAAGAATAGAAAGGAGGCAGAGATAGACAGACTCCTCAGCAGCAAGAATCTACCCAACTGCACAGAGACAAACCTTCCCAAGGAAAAGTGGCTAGATAGCTTTATGAATAGCTAACAGACCCAATGATAAAGGTTAGCTCAGTGAAGGAGATTCTACCTTGAATATACGAGGTCCCTTGTTAAATTCCTGGCTCCTCCTGGAACAATGGCCCACCAGGAAATCAAACATTCAGCTAATACTTCAGGACAAGGAGAATATAGACATTATTTTTATATTAGTTTCTCTTGAGTCTTTTATTTTTCCTAAATAAACTTTTACTTAAAAAAAAATAATTTAGTTTACTCACTAAAACCCTCTTCAAAACCTACAGAGGGCAGGCTGTAGGGTAATTGATTGATGAACACCAGCAGCCTGAGACACTCCTCAGGGGCCTAAAAGTGAAGGTTGTTTGTCCTTAGTTTGTGTTTGACTGCTTGCTTGTGTGTTTATTTTTATGTGTTTTAATTTTTCTTTCTTCTTTCTTCCCCCACCCTTTTTTTCTTTTTCTCTTTTTCTTAATTAGGTACTGCTGGTTTGTTTCTTGTTTGCTGTATTCCACATTAATTATGTGTTTCCTTTGAAAATAACATTTGACACCAAACTTTTCTAATGGCATTTTTCATCTCTGTATTTCTGAGAATATACATTAGGGATTGAACATAACTGCAATGATGGTGTAAAATAGAGGAAATGTTTTATCCTCAGGGTAAGTGTTAGGTGGTCAAAGGTAAGCAAAGTTTGAAGGCCCAAAGAATAAGACAATCACTGTGATGTGAGAACCACAGGTAAATGGGGCTTTGTGAATTCCCTTAGCTGAGTGATTTCTTAAAGTTAATAATATAATTACATAAGAAACAAATAAGACAACAAAGGTTAACAAGGTGATGATACCTGAATTGGTAACCACAAGGACACCTGTGATATAGGTATCAGTACAGGCAACTTTTAGTAGTGGGAAGATATCACAGAAATAGTGATCAATTACATTTGGGACACAAAAGGGCAACTGGATTGTCATAGAAAATTGAGGAATTGAATGGACAGCCCCTCCCTACCAAGCAGCCAAGACTAGAAGATTGCATCTTGTCCTGTCCATGATAATCATGTAGTGCAGAGGTTTGAGATGGCAACGCAGCAATCAAAAGCCATGGCAGTAAGAATGAAGATCTCAATACCTCAAAAGAAGTGTAGGGTAAAGACCTGTAACATACAATTAGTTGTTTTTACTTACAGAATTATGCTGCTTTTTCTTTTTTAAGATGTCTCATTTTGCTAAAATATATGGAATCATTTATGATAAACATAATTAGGTATTTTATTCAATTTGACTATTAGAGATTACATTACAAGTGTTAGTTTGATCAGCAATAATATATTTTATTCCTGTTAATTGTATTATTTGTCAAACAACAAATATTTAATTTACCTAATAAAAATAAAAATATTTTGCATATATTTAAATATAAGGCTTTAGCCATAGAATCAACTTTTCATCTTCCAGCATGAAATGGAAAACGACCAAGAATCATTTGAAAGTGAATTACAAATACAAATACTTAAAACACCCACTTTAAAGAGGTAAAATTAAATTACTTAAAGCTACCAAGATAATACCAGGCATGGAGTCTTTAGCAATTGAATGTAATTAAATAGTATTGAATAATTAAGGAATGGTTCATTTTCCTATATTTTATTTATTCTGACTGACATCATTTGCTTGCTAAGAAATAATATATTGTTTTCTAATGTACATAGTTACCTAAATTAATTTAAAGATAATTGCTATATAAGTAGGCTGATGAACTACTTACACAAATCACTCAATTAATCCAAGTCCATAATTTTCAGAATCTGTATGTTATACACTGTTGACACTAGCAGATAAGTATCTGATACTCAGTTCAGTGCTGCATCTCATGCATAAGAGCAGAGCAGGATGGGGGAAGATGGCATGATGTGCAACAGTGGGAGGAACTGCTGGGAAGCCTCATCTAAGCAGAAAAGATTATGGAATTCGACAAGTTACTGGTTCAGCCAGTTGGTATTCCTGAATATTTATGTAAAATTCTAATTTGCAGCTAATTTAAATTAGAATTCTCAGATTCCAAATCATTTTGAAATAATTGTACTTCAGTTTTTCCAAAAATGTACATCCCTTAAGTCAAGATTCTGGTTTGTTCTCTAGATTATGATAAATATCTTAATCCAAAATAGCACCGAAAACCCCATTGTGATGGTTAGGCTAATGTGTCAACTCGGCCACGTAATTGCTTCCAGGTGTTTGTTCCAGCAAACACTGGGCTAAATGTAATAAAAGAGCATTTATGGACTTCGATCACCAGTGAGTTTACTGCATGGATGGCTGATTACATCTGCATCAATCAGGGAGATTATATCATCAATGGGTGATGCTTTTATCCAATCAGTTGAATGCCTAAAAAGGGGAAGTGATTTCAACATTCAGAGAGAATTTCCCAGCTCATCGTTGGACAGGCAACTTCTCCCGAAACTCATCAAGGACCTTTCATCGGAGCCCCTGGTTTGCAGCCTGCCTGCAGAACCTGGACTTGTGCATCCCCATGGTCACATGAGAGACTCTTTTAAAATCCCATATTATTGAGAGATATGTCCTGTTGATTCTGTTTCCCAAGAGAACCCTGACTAATACACTTATCCTGCATTCTGAAGGACAGGCGACTTTGATCACTCTTGTTAACATTGGTAAAAGGCAAATGTGAGTAGATTCAGTTGAGAAGAACAACTGCCATTTAAATAAACATTTCTGACCAAACAGTAAATTACCTATGAAAGAACTGAAGTCATGAATGATGAAAGCAATGATATATTAAACAACCATTGTGTATGGGATAAAACAGTGGCAACAAATAAAAATGAAACAATGTTGAAGAGTGTAAAATAAACCAAGCAGTTATGAACATTGAGCTCATTGCTTTGTCTCCTTAAAACTTCATTTTCTTGAATTATAAGATTAAGAAATTTTACATAATTCAGAAATAAAAGGACTATATGATGAAGAATGAAATACCCTGTTTTCACTATTTTTTTCTTCTTTAATTGAGCAGTTGAGCAGCCATAGAAATTCTCCTGCAAATATATATAACTAATTCCAATGAAGAAATAAGTGGTTAAAAAAGGATAGTTCAACATAAAGTTAATGGGTGATCTAGTAAACATCAATTTCTACAATCCTTTAATGAAAACAAAATTATTTCAATGATAGATCAAGTATCTTAAGATAATTCCTAGCACTAATTATTAACCAGGCTTTTGTATATTCACTATAAAAATAGAGTGACATTATTTTTATTTCTTTGACAGATTGAATAAAAACTCTGCATTCTCATTTGTATATGCTACAGGATAATAAAAACTGATGTTCTTAATATTAAGGTACAGTTTCCATCATAAATCCAAATTTCCTACCAAAGGTGTCAAAATGTGCCATGCTATAAATTGACCTTAATTGACTTAGATGAATCTAGTCTATTTTGGACAGCAGTTTGTTTGAAATGTAGGGAGATCTTCTTACTGTTGATAGCAAAAATAAATGACAACATTGCTTTGTAATCATATGGGGAAAGATAAATGTATACCAGAGTGGAACTCAGTCAAATTCACTGCTTACATGAAAATTTCATTAACTTTAACTGAAACATTTTCACCCAGAAATTGGCTTGTATATAATGCACCAAAGGATTTTTATACCAATGATCTTATCTAATGTAGCAAGAGAAGTTATTATCCTAAGAGTGAAATCAGATGGAATAATGTAAATAACACATAACCACCACAAAACATGCTTAGTGGGATTCTCTCAAAACCAAAATGTCATGAGTGATTCACTGACCAAGAAGTCTGAGTGGCCTTTGGGTTAGGTTTAGGCTGCATCAGGAAGAATTGCACTTGAGATACTTATTCTGCTAGTTCTTCTCCATTATCTAAATCTGAAGTAAATATGGAGAATTAGAAACCAGTAACTCAAGCAAAACTAGGTGAACTCTCAAAAATATTTTCAAAATCTGAAAAGGCCTTAGGAACATTGACAAGTTTGTGAGGAGAGTAGATTTTAAATAATCACTAAATCCATCATGGTTGCAAGGAGAAGTTTATGTTTATTCCACAAAACAGCAAGCTGGGACTTTTGAATGCAGATTTACCTTCTTCACACCAGCTTAAACTAAAATAAACAAAAAGAATTTGAAAGATCCACAAAACGTAACCCATGTATTTAAGTCCTCTGACTCATCTATTTCATGTCTGAAAGAAATTTGGTCTAGAGTTGCAGAATATAAACTTCCATGGCAATGGAAAATCAAATAGGTCTTTGACAGCTCTTAGAAATTAGATTCCCAGAGGCATGTCTACCAGAATCTCACAAAATGTTAGTAGGCTGTTGTCCATTCCAATGTCCCTCATGCCTCTGGGCTATTTAATTTACAACTTTGACATGGCCTGGTTCAGGCACTGATTCTCTGGAGGCCCCAAGATGCTTTAGTTAGACAAAGAGCAGCCAGGGAACTCTGGTGATTCTGTGCTACTCTAGCAAATAGAGATAGTTTTACTTTTTCCTATTCAACATAGTTGCCTTTGTCTTTGGCAACTTTAGCAGGGTTTTATGATAAGAGAGATGATAATAAAAGTCTTCATGGTTCTGTAGCACAGCATTCTCCCTGATGAGATGTCTCTCCCCAGATCCCTCCTTAAGGACCCAAACACCCCCCCAAACCATTCACACACTCACACACACACACACACACTCACAGAACCACACAAACCCATGGGAAGTTTTCTTTACTAAAAAGTCCAAATAATCCCAGAAACAAAACTATTTTCAAATAAATAAAACAGAACTAAAAAAATAAAACAAAATAAAACTATCTAGTTGCAGCTAATTTCCTTTGGAATAGAGAAATGATTTTTTCTCCAATACTACAGATTATTCCATGGATCCAAGGAAAATACAAATTTAGCTAGATGTATGAAAATCCCCTAGATTTGAAACATTGAGAAAGACAAACGTTACTGTTACTAAGCTTTTCCTCGACCTCCCTCTGGCTGCTGGGCAAGAGTAATTCAATCAAATAAGTGTTCGCTGGAAGTAATGCACTCATTTTGTTGAAAAGAGTCAAGTGCCTGGACTCAAATATGTCTGAAGAGATGTGAACCAAGACACAAGGTAGAGATTGGGTTATGTGCTCTATTAGATGTGGCTATATGAGGCAACTGGAATACCAATGATTCCTTAATAAAGAAACTGAATGACTAAGAAACAATTTAAGTGCTGTTAATAGTGCTAGATTTCATTCTATATCTGATAGTTCCTTATATATATTTATGCTAAAATTTTTGCATTTCAGACATAATGTATTTCATGATTAATACATGGTTGTAGATGGGAAAAGACATTCTGTATATATAACAATATAGTCAGTCAAATGATAAAGGAGCTAATATCTTTTAATTCAATTCAGTAAGCATTCAATTCTTATTTTGTTCCAGACACATGCTAAGAAAAAGAGAAACAAACAAAAATAAACATAGCATATAACATATAGCTCAAATTGTGAAAAAAAATACTTCCTAAAAAATGAGCACTACTATACTATTGGAAATAGGATAAAATTACATATAATTGGAAATATAAGAGTTGGGGAGAGTAAAGGATATAATTCTGGTCTGTTGCTAGGTCAATAAAAACTTTCTGAGAAACATAATACATAAAGGAATGTTATTTATATGTAAGACATGAACCCTCAATTTAGGGTAAGACTCATAATAACAAAGGAGATAGAACAGATAAACACAGACCTGTGAAAGATTATGGAGTAAGATTGGAGCCTGTAGAGTGAGCACTACAGCTGTTAATCATCTTAGCACAGGAAAACAAAGGTAGAAAGTAAGCAGAAAAACTTAAAATCAGCCTCTATTATACCACATACCATGTTAAAATATATGTCTTAGTCCACATAGTCTTTCAACATCTTTATAAAACATAATATTACCTCAATTTCATATATTTTCAAGACAGAAGCCATCAAAATTAAGCAACTTGCCAATACCACAAGATAAACCTTTACTGTAAGCATTTGAACCACATATCATTCATCAGAAAGTCTATCTGCATTGTATAATACCATATTTTTCTTCCATTGGGGAGGGTTCTAAGATTAGCAAGGAAGACTTCAGCAATTTGGAAAGATTTCTTATTAACACATTAGAAGTTGAATTTATTCCAAAAACAGTTGTTATAAATTTTTTGGACAGGGGAGACATATGATTAAGGGTGTGTTTTCGGAAGATATTTCTGGTATTCTTTAATTCCTAATAGTGATATCTGGAACTAGTAGGACATATTAAAGTGAGACTGAAATATTAATAATAGTAATTTGTTTCTTTAGCTTATGTAAATTCAGGGGTCATTTAGCCTTTTCCCAAAGAAAGCTTTAATACTTTCTCCATATCTCTAATGGTAACTACACTGAGGACACAAGATTGGAAGTATACTGAATATCACTTTATTTATTTTAATTCTAAAAGTACCATATGAGACATTTTCTTCCACATGTCAATTTTCATTTCCACATTTCTCAAGGTATGGAAGAGAAGATTTGGCATGTGGGAAATCAAAGTATAAATCACAGAGATTTTCTTGTCCTTGTTCCCATTCCTAGCAAGCAGAGCATAGTTACATACAGAGCACAACAACACCAAAACCTGCAGCCATTATGTGAACTATATGTTGAGAGAACTTTGTGTGTCTTTGCAACAGTATCTGTCATAAGATTGTAAATAAGTTTATGGAAGAAGTATCCATGATGAAAAAAGCTATTGACAATGGGTAAGACACTAACAACATGAATCACTTTGCAGACCAGTTCAAAAGAGGCTTTACATCAGATATTAAGTAACTGATCTAATTAGGGCCACAGAAAGGTGAACTAAGGACCATAAGAAGCACAGAAATCTCTCACCCCAGTCCACCATGACCAGCACAATACAACTCTGCCTGTTCATGATGACAGTGTAGAGCAGGGGCTTAACAATAACATCATAGCTGTCAAAGCCAGGTGTACCAAGATAAATATCATCACACCTGCCAGAAAGTGTTAAGCAAAGAACTGGGCAAAGGACCTGTTTTAGGAAATGTTTTTACTCTCTGCTCCTAAGTCTCTGATTAACTGGGGAACCACAGCAGAGGAGAAAGAGAGGTCCATGATGGAGAGGTGGCAGAGAAAATAGTACTTTGGTTCTTTGATTAGATGGCAACAGGTAATTGTGTGTAAGATGATGAAGTTCCCCATTAAAACTACCAAGTAACAGAGCAGGAACAAGAATAGAAGCGTAGATGTATTTCCTTATTCTCCCATAGTCTAAGGAGACAAATTCAGTGACATTTTTTGGTGTTCTATGAGCATGAGGTAAGTTCAGAAAACAGATTAGAAACTCCATTTATCAGAAATAATACAGAAAATAATATTAAATATTTTATTAACATTGGAAAGAATTATATATTGAAACATAACACAGATCATAATGGTTTTAGTTCAAGATAAATATTTTAAATTCTTTGTAGATTTGGGCATTATTATGTCAAATGAGATTTAATGATAGCCCTTTTACAAATAATTTACCTGCAATTAACTTCCATAATAACCCAATGAATTAGTAGTATTAATTTATATTCATTTTATATATGAGGAAATAGAGGCAAGAAGGATTCATTTAATCAGATAAAATAATAAACTTTCAAATGTCAGATCTAAGTAATGAACCTGTATCTGATACCAGATTCCATGTACATCACAGCTATTTTACATTTACAGGCCAAGTGGATTCCAGCTCTTTTCCATCTCAATAAGAAAATATGGTCTTTATCCATCTTTGTCTTTCTCTGTATAAATTTATGCAAATCACTCCCCTTCTCTATGCCACATATAATTTACCTATACTGTCCCAATCTCAGATTAAAATTCCTTGTATCTGTTGAAACCCTTTATTTATTCTTTATATTAAAAATAATCAAGACTCTTAATCATTTCGAAGTCATAACTGAATTAGTTATCAATAATTTCATTGAAATTAAACTTAGCATATTTATTTGGGGTTGAAGACATGGATAGTCTGGAAATAGGGAAACTGAAGCAGCAATGGCTGGGCATTTGAACATAATAACATAGGATACTATTATATGACAGCTTCACCTTTCTCCTAATTATTCCAAAGACACATTTTTTATTTTGCTGTTAGAATCACTTTAGGAAGCTAATTGTTTTCTGTTGCAAAGTTGAAGGAACTAATGAAATAAAAAAATTACCTGTTTATTTAAATATACATTCACATGAGTTTAGGCATCCAGATGTAGTGTATTTGGAATGAGGGAAATCATGTGTTGAGACTGTATGTCCTCCTCATCAATACCATGGTTAAATGGAATGTTTTTTTTTTTTCCTTTGTATAGTGAGGGACTAATATGATTTAGTGTGCAGATCCCTAGTCTAAGGATCATGAGGACAAACAGTCAGTCTTACCCTAATAATTGATGCCTCTCTACTACTAGGCACATTCATTCTGAGATTTTTTATTCAATTGTCAAGTTCAACTGATATGCTGGATCTATTTATCTTCTTCCAAGAGCCAAGAAATTAAGTCCATGTAAAGTTATGATTGTAATTTAAGTCACGCACACAGACAGCCTTCCTGAAAATGTTTTGTAAGGAACAAACTGTTGCATAAGAAAGTGGACATCAGTAGTTTCTTCAGATAATTAGTTTCTCTGTTTTCTGTGTTCAAGGAAAATCTTGGGTTCTGGTATAATTTTTTTCTGGGTTCAAAATATAGCTTGAACAATACTTCTTTATACATTAAAAATATCCAGTCTTGTTATCTGAATGTGAAAGAATCTGATGAGATAAAGAATATAAAAGATAGAGGGCTAACTTTACATTAAAACTAAATTCTACGGGAACCAGCTGTGGCTCAATCAGTAGGGCTCCCATTTACAATATGGGAGGCCCCAGGTTCGGTTCCCGGGGCCTCCTGGTGAAAGCAAACCCACCCACACGGCGTGGTTAGCTGACCCAGTGAGCACAAGCAGCAAGGGGGGGATAAATGAATAAATAAATAAAATCTTAAAAAAAAAAAAAAACTAAATTCTACAACTTTACATTATAATTGAAGAAAAGCTAAAAAATGAAACTGTAGAGAGCAAACTATTGTTTCAGACTATTTCCCTAATATTGGCTCAAATGTCATTATCTCTTAATGCATAGTTGCCCTCCTGCTTTACTTAGAATGATTAAACATCAGTTGGGAAAACACAGATCCCTGTATGAAAAGATTGTTGAAAGCAGTGCCCATAGAGTTTTAACTAGGATGCCTCTGAAAAAACACCCTCACCCTGAAACCCTTGGAACCATCTTTACATCATTTCTTTCATAGTAATTTCAAATCCCTAAAAACTCCTTGTGCTAATAGAAAAACTATACTCTCTCTTTTTCTCTCTCTTTCTTTCTCTTGTGTTTTCTCACACATGTGTTTGCACACATGTAAAGATATGCGGGGTTTGTGGAGACAATTTCTATTTTACATTTTTACATATCTTTCAGTTAACAACAACATTCTAAATTTCCCTTTGTCATTACAATTTCAACCCTAGAGAAAATTCTGTTGGAAATTGTTTGCAATGGTATATCAACGCATTTTGAAAGAAGAAAAATATTTAAATAAAACTGCTAAGAAGAGGAAATTATAACTATATTCAAGAGAAGATAAGCGTTTTGTAAAGTTCCATCAATGGCAATTACATCTGTTTTGTTTTTTTATATATATATATCTATAATTTATTATATCCATAATAAAGAAAAATTGTGAAAGCAATAGTCATGGAATTAATTATTTGATGGAATTAAAATGATATGTTTAGATACAATAAAGTGTGCAATAAAAAATTCTAGGCACTCTGCTGGATACTTTCTTATGCTCACTCAGTTCATCTTCATCTTGACAGCAAAGATATTTAGAAAACCAATTTAGCCAAAACATTTGAATTTACTAAGATCAAATTTTATATAAAATAAAGAGTTGTTTTTTTTGGAATCCAGAGGATTATTTGAATCTTTTATATGAACATAGCCACACCCACACAGTATATATATTCACATAAATACACACACTTCCAACCAGAAGTTCATGTCTTTTGTAACATTTTATATATTTTTAGAATATCCAGGGGTCCTTCAGACTGGTCCTTTTACTTTTCTGTGACTGTGCTATAAAAGCAGTAATTAGATGTAGACGGTCTCTAACTTTTCCTTGAAGCTTCCTTTCACAAAAAACTTGTAGGAATACCTTGAATTAAAAGTCACCTGAGTGTCCCAGAAAGAATTATTCCACAAGGCATTGTATATCAGAAAATGCCTGAATATTTATGCCTGTGGAAATAAAACCCACAATTTTACAGTGGGCTTTTGCTTCTTTAATTTATTTTATGTATAGTACTATTGACACTGCCAAGAGGGTCTGTTTTCCAAGTGCCCACAGAAGCCAGTAGTTGTTCACCAGGATTTTGAGAAAAGAAGGAAGGTATTTTGTAGTTGGCCAGCAAGGAGACTGGAGGAAAATTTCAGATCTTTCTTCCCAAACAAAATGGGCTCGGGGGTTTCAAAATGACTGGGGAAGGCAAGCTTAAAGAAGTGGCTAAAGATGAGGTGAGGTGCCACAAGCCTATCTGTTTTGGGAAAGATGGGGTTAAACAGAGTACGCTCTGTTGCAATTACGCTTGGCCCTAAAATGGAGGCTTAGCATGCCCTGTGAGTAGAATTGGTCTGTGCTGGCTTTAGAAGCAGTAGCTTTTCTCTGGAGGCAGCAAACCTCCTATGAATAAACATAGAGAGGTGGGACATTTAAAGGGAAGTTTCTGGAAACTTCTACAAACCAGTAAGAGAGGGACCACTCTGAAAAGTGGGTTTGTGGGTGGTGGTTTTGAGGCACCTGAAAGTGTCAGTTTCATTATCAGGTACATTTTGTACAACTGGGTATCAGCTAGTATTATTATATTGGTTAGAATAAGGAATACACCAAAATGCATAGTCATTGTTTTTCTTTTTTTTTTAGTTTTTGTTTGTTTTTAAATTTTATTTTTTCCTGGTATGGGGAGATGGAGAGTGTCAGTTGAAACAAAAGTGACAAGAGTTGAGTTAATCTTAGCCCTATGTTCACCACCATTTCCATCCCTCATGAATCCACCGAGCCACCTACTATATTCTATTTAACAGATATCAGACTTCCACTCTTTCACCTCCAGGTACTGTACATTCCTTGTGATTTACTTTCAGCTGTCCACATACTTTGAATAATAATTTCTTATTATAGATTCAGTATAGTATAAATTGACAGAGAAAGTATAAGATATTCTTTTATCAATTATTGATTAGCAAAGCATGAAATAAGTCAATAAGGGATAAATGATAGAATAGCAAAATTAAAGGACATATATATTCATAGTGAGACATATGTGAAATTATACTGCAAACGTTAAAGAATAATCTAGCAACCAAAGAAGTACATTTTAAAAATTTCATTATCAGGATATTAAAAAATCCTCAATAATTTAAAAGAAGAGACAGTATCCAGATAGTTCAGCCCTCCAGTCTCACAAGAAAAAGCTGAAAACTGAAAATCAGTATCCTTCAGAGAATTGAGATCATATGTCAAACTCTGCCCCTAAAACTGGAGAAATAGGGAGATACAAAGAATCACAGTTGACCTGGAGCTGAAAACTCAACAGGACTCAGCCTTTCGTAGGAAAACTAAAAGATAATTGACTAATTGCTGGCGAGTGAATATGGACTACCTTGAGAGATAAAATCTAATGGAAGCTCAATGTGGGTGACCCTCTCACTTTATTGAGTCTTACCTCCAGGAGATCCATGAGGTACCCACTGTGAATTTTAGAGAAATCTCATTGGCTTCTAACAGGGCAGAGTAGAAGTAACCATTTTGAAATATGTCCAGAGCAATGACAAATACCTGCCCTCAAGGGAAATTATTGATGAAGGAAATACAGAGAAAGAACTAAAAGATATCAGGAAAACAAATAATGAACAATATGAGAATCTCAAGAATGAGATGGAAATTTAAAAAGGAACCAAACCAAACTACTGGAGTTGAAGACCACAATAACTGAAATGAAAAAATCCCAGCAGAGTTTCAACAGTAGAATAGAGCTGGCAGATGAAAAAATCAGTGCATTCATAAACAAAAGAATTGAAATGAGTCAGGCTAAAGACCAGAGTGAAAAAAGATTTAAAAAAGCTAAAAATAGCCTAAGATAACCTGTGGGATAACATTAAGCATATCAATATTAGCATTTTGGTAGTCTCAGAATGAGAAGAAGGAGAAAGAGAAGCAGAAGAAATATTTAAAGAAATAGTGACAAAAAGCATTATAAATCTGACCATAGATTTTAATATGCACATCCAACAAGTGCATTGTATAACAAACAAGATCAGAAAGAATGGAAGTAAGGGAGCAGTGGGTGGAAATACTTAAAGTCCTGAGAGAAAAAAAAGTTTGTATTGTTATATTCTATAGCTTTGCAAGAAATTTTACACACACTCTATACAACAAAAGAGTCAATAAAAAAAACACAATGTAACTGTCTTGCAATTGATGTTTAATTGTCTTGCAATTGAAGACTAATCTTCACATTATTGAATGAATGAAAGCTTATGTTTTGTACAATCTTTAAACTTTAGTTATGTTGGGGAAAAAGAACTTGGAATATGTATTACGTACTTCCATAAGCAATTTTCTCCAAGTATGAGGAATTATTAAGCACCCAGTGGAGCTGCAAAAGCTGTAGCATGTATTCTACCTAAGTCTGGATGCAATATAGCAGACATATCTGGCCCCTCTGTATGTCCTTTTTTAAAATGCAGGATAATGATGTAGCAAGTTTATTTAGAAACCATCACAAATTCAACCTCGGTGTCCTTAGGATGATTTTAGAGGTCAAACAAATAACCAGAAAATGCATTAAATTATGGTTTATTTGTGAGACTTTTTAATAGTTATTTAACTCTAATTTCATCAGTGAAAAGTCTTATTGTATTCCTATTAGGTCTTCAGCACTGTTATAAGGCTTACTATCTTCTTCTTATTAAAAAAGAGTAATTAATTATCAGGTGCACAGTGTTTAGAGTTCAACTGTACATAAATGATATTCAATAAGGGATGATTCCTTTATCTATATTTTATTTATTTCATGTGATACTGATTGTTCATGGGACGTCTTAATATGAATTGGCATACATATTTTTATATCTAAAATAAATTGTTTTAAAGAAAATGTTATATAAACAGGCTAGAAAACAAGCTAAACTGGATATCACTCAATTAACACAAGCCCATGATTATCAGTAAAAGTGAATCAGATGAAGAGAATCTTAGTAATTTTTCAGACTCTGTATGTAACAGTTAAATTGTTAGAAATCAGATTTCCTATTCTCACTCAGTTTAATACTGGATCTCATGCATGAGAACTGAGCAGAATGGGGGCAGGGTTTCATGGGTGCAGCAACGGGAGAAACAACTATGAATCCTCATCTCAGTAGAAAATTTTATTGGAGTTGACAAGTTAAAGGATCACGAGTTCTGTCTTTCTGAATATGTATATGCAGGTATATCTTGTAGCTAATATTAATATGCAGTCCAGAGTTCTCTGATTATCACTATTTGAAATAATTGTACTTAAGTTTTACATAAATGTGTATTTCTTGGATCAAGATTTTTGCTTGTTCTCTGGGTCATGATAAGGGTTTAATTCACAATAGCTCTAAAAATCCCAGCCTGCATTATTATGATCACAGCAGTTAGCAGAGGTCAAAAGAAAATTGAATAGATTCAGGTGAGAAGAATCACTGCCATAAAACAAATAATACATTTTGATCATAGAAATTATAAGAAAACTCCTATGAAATATTAATGTCATACCTGATGAAAGGAAAGAAACATGAGCTGTCCACTGTTGAAGTCTTTAACAATGGCAAAAGAGAGGTAGAAACATTGAGGAGTTCGAAATAAACTGAGCAGTTGTAACCATGAATTTATTACTATATATATGGAGATTAAAATGATACCTTGCTAAAGACTTATTTTTAAATAAATAAAGTGTAAAAGAAAAATATTATATAACTATAGTTGATGAGAATGAATGTTTACATTCCTGCATGTAAAGAGCTTGAAATTCTTCCCTCCCATGTTCACAAAAAGAAAAGAGCTGTGAACTGAAAAAATTAACATCCATCAGAGAACTGAGGTCATAGTGCAAACCACTGCCCCTAAAACTGAAGACATAGGACAATACAAAGTATCACAATTTATCTGGAGCACAAACTATAGCGGTGGTCTTCCTTAAATAGGAAAAATAAAGTGTAAATGACTAATTACTGGAGACTGATTTTGTGCTAGCTTGAGAGATAAAATCTCATGGAGCTCAGCTTTAATGATGTACTCATACTTTCTTGAGTCTTAACTCCAGGAGTCCAATCCAGTTCCCTTGGTAAATTTCAGAGAAGAATCCAATTTGCTACCTGTAGAAGTTTGATATTATTGAGGAGTTCCAAAAAGAAATATTGAATTAAGTTTGTAAACTGGTCTTTTGCTCTGGGTGTATTAAAGTGTATTAGATTCAGAGGTTTTACTTTTAGTTGATTAAATTATGATTAGGACTTTGGGCCATATCGGTAGGGCATTGAGTCCTCTCCCCTTGGTGGGTGGGAACTCAGATATAAAAGACATGACAAAGGACAGAGTTGGAGTTTTTTATGTTGGAGTTTTGATGTTGGAGGTTTTGAGTTGGAGCCCCAGGAAGTAAGCACATGGAGGAGCTTGGTTGTGAGGAAAGAGAGAAGGCCCTGGGAAAAGATTCTAGCTGTTTACCTGAGAGTTCACAGCTGGCCTTGTGGAGAGATGTAAAGCCTAGAAAGCCTCATAATCTACAGTTGACCTTGTGGAGAAAACAGAGGAGCTAAGTCCAGAGAGAAATGGAGCCCCAGGAAGAGAGGAAACCAAGAAACCTGAACCCTTACAAACATCCACAGTCTTCTTGCTCCAACACGTGGCAACAGACTTTGGTAAGGGAAGTAAGTTACACGTTATGGCCTGGTGACCATAAGCTTCTACCTCAAATAAATATCCTTTCTAAAAGCCAACAGATTTATGGTATTTTGTATCAGCACCCCTTTGGCTGACTAATACACTCCCATAGAGCAAAATAGAGTAAGCATTTTCAAATAATACCATAACTGTCTATTGTCCTTGGCAAAAATCTGCCTACAAGATATTTTACCACACAGCATTATCTATGTGGATTTTTTAAGAACCTAACTAATTTTGAAAAGAGAAAACACTCAGCTACACTTCCCTCTACCCTTCTTGTCTCACCTATGCAGTATTAAGTAATGTATAGGACTTCTATTGCTCCATATCTTCTTCATCAATGCTTCCTATGTTCAGTATTCTATTTTAGCCATTCTAAAAGTCATGTGTCAGTATCAAGATTTTAATTTGCATATAGGACTTTTCCTTGCTTGATGATTTGAAACTACAAATTCAGTTTCTTAAGAGATAGGGCTTGTGAGATTATATTAATAAATAATTACTTTTATGATATTTAAAAGTTCATAATATTCAAGGAATTTTTTCCATTTTTTCAAAGTTGTTGAATTCTTTGGTCTTAATGTGTTAATAATATTTCATTACTTTCATTTAAAAATCTGTAGGATGTGTAATGATAACTGCAACATTAAGAAACAACAAAAAAATTAATCAGTGATATAACAATCCTAAGTATCAAGGAATTAAAAACAAAAAAATCCAACAATATAGAGAAAAGGATTTAAAATAGAGGTGTAATATCATAAATAGCAATCAAATAAAATTGCCAATAAAGCAAAAATGGATTCTTTGGAAAGATTAATATCATTCAGAAACCTTTAGCATGTTCAACCAAGAGAAAGAGAGAGAAAAATACACAAAATATCAACATAATGGAAATCATATATATTGCTAGTAGTACTGCAAAATTAAACACACTGAAATGTTGCTTGACATTTTTTTTATAAAACCTACCATAAACTATAATCCAGCCATTTCCATTCTAGCCATTGATGTACAGGACCACAAAGTTGCAAACCTGGCACCAAAGAATCAATTAGATGTAGCATGAGTACCATATCTGTCCTTAGTAAGAAAAACATGTTGCATATACTCACACTTCCATCATGCTGCTCCTCCTTGAAATCAATGTTAAAGAGCATTTTAACAAATTATACTCAAAGAGTAGAAATAAATCAATTTTGACCATATCCTGAGATTGTATATCTTTCTTAACCAGATAGCAAACACAACCACGGGGTAGTTTTAAGGTAATGAAAGTATTCTGTATGATACCATAATGGTTCTTTCATGATATTGCACATTTCTTAAAACCAATAGAACTCTACAGCACAAGAAGTGAATCCTAATGTACACTATAGAATTTAGTTATTAGTAATGTACCAATAATATTGGTTCACCAATTATTATAAATTACCACAATGATGCAAGATATTTATAATAGGGGAAATGAAGTATGTGTGTGTGCACCAGGGAAGGTGGTATATGGGAACTAGCTTTATTTTTGTGCAATTTTTCTGAAATCTAACTATGCTCTAAAAAGGAAATTTATTTTTAAAAAAGAAATTGAAAACTGTAGAATATTATCAGCAACTAAATATACTAAGTTTTCAAAATGTAGACAAAATGATAAGTTTCTAGTAAAATACTATTACCAGAAGTTACTTGAAAAGAATTATGAAAGTTTGATACTATATAACTAATAAGCAACTGTACTGATTAAAAATAATCCTGTATAGGAAATATCAACCACAAATGGGTTTATAAAAACTTACCATAGCTTCAAAAATAGATTTATCCACTCTTGGAAAAAGGCTTCCTTAGAAAGGTAAAAAGCAAAATATTTTTTAATTCTCTTTGCCACATTATAGTTACAAAGGAAGGAAATTTCATTATTGGTGCATTTCCTTCCAAAATTGAGACTCTAAAAATTAACAAAATACTGGCAAACTGCTGACTTGGTAGATAAAAAATAATTGATGCTCCAGTATCAAGTTAATTTCATCCCAGGTGTTCTAGGTTTATTACTAGAAAATTGATCAATTTTACCTGTGAAATTAGAAATTTAAAATGAAAAATCAATTACTTAAATAATGCAGAAAACTCATGTAATGTACTTAAATAATTTCAAAGCAAAATTCTTCATATGTTAAGAAAATAAAGGATCTTATTTACCACTGAAAATAGTATTTATTTAAAACCTTACATAAAACATTATCTGAAGAAATAAGTTAGAACATTCTCTTTAAAATAAAAAAAAAAAAAATGAGATGAAATGCGGTCAACGTATTGTAATGCAGGCCCTAACCAAGCACAATGAGACAATACAAATTTGATACAAAGGAATGGATAAGAGGCAATACTACTCATCTTATTTGCAGATGGTATGATCATTCATACAGAAAACTCAAAAGATCTATAGTTATTAATAGAAATAATAGTAGGTGGAGCAGCATAGTGACTGACAACATGATTAAGTTACAAAAATCAATTACATGCCTACGTACCAGCAACCGAAAAACAAAAAATGTATTAAAACAGAGAGACAATTTACAATTGGATTAGAGAATACTGAGTACCTAGAACCTTTCCAGAATTATCTGTGTAGTGTCTATTACTAATTTTTTTCTCAATGTGGTTGTGTAATGTTATATTCTTATCAGCAAGGTATGAGAATTTCAGTGTTTCTGCATTCTCACTAACACTAGGAATTATTTGGCTTCTTAAATTTAGATATTCTATTATGTGTGTAGTGACATCACATTGAGGTTTTAATTTATAATTTCTTAATAACTAATGATCCTAAACATTTTTTCATGTTCTTATATTCCATCCATATATCTTTGGTGAAGTGTCTGTTCTATGAATTTTTCTTTTTCTAATTACCATAATTTCTTTCATAAGTTCTTAATTTTCGTATCATTCAATTTATTTCACTTATCAAATTTATTAGATTTTGTGAACATATCTAATTCAAGATCAGAAAGATATTTTCCTATACATTCTTATAGAAGTTTTATGTTTTATTGGGTTTTACTTTTAGATCTATAATTCATTTTGAGTTAATTTCTGTATGTAGTGTAAAGTACTTCAGTTATTTTCTTTTGTCTTTCATCATTAATCTTTCCTTCATACAAGGACTATAAGGTCATTTTAATGCATGCATGTTTAATTGCTGCAGCAGCATTTGTTAAACAGACATAACTTTCTTGAATTGCCTTTGCAACTTGTTGGTGGTGGGGTGATATATGAGACCCCTGTATGATGTTATGTATTTTTATTTTGTAAGTTCACAATTACTATACACTTATTGTTTATGCATGTTCATGTATGGATGATATGTTTCAATAAAAATATGTTAAAAATAAAAAATAAAAAGAAATAAACTATAAATGTGTATCAAAATTAATACATTTCTGAGTTTTCCCTTATGCTTTAGTCTGTGTTGGATTTTTCTACTTGACTCATAATTAGGATATCCAAAATGAATACTTGTAATTGTGTATAAAATTCCACTAACCAGGAACTTAGATGATATTTTGTAATAATTTTTTTTTATGTATAACTCATTACTCCCATGTCCAGAGGACTTTTACTTCCTAAATAACCTTTGAAAGGATTTTCTTTTTATTTCCTTTTATCCTCTATTTTCAACTGCCTCAGTTAAGATTTATTTTTGCTTCCTAGGAGTCAAAAACAAGTGCTAATTATTCTTTGTGCTCTACATGTCACCACTTTAAATCTATTCTCTATATTACACCCCATTTATAAGCCTTTGATAAAATTCTATGTTTTACACAATGATATTGAAATTCCTTGGTGTGACACATGTCACTTTTTATAATCTGATTTCCAAACACCTTTTTAATTATGTTTCCAACCAGGCTCTGTTCAGTACATTATCTCTGGTAGTTAATGTTGAAATTACTGCTGTTCCTCAAACAAATGATCCTGTGTCAGATTCTTTGATACTTTGCTGCTGTCATTCATCTCCATGATGAGTGGCAGAATCAGTAAATATTGCTTGGTTCTAGCTTTAAATCTAGTACTGAGAATGAAAGTGGGCAAGACTGACATCTGTAGGGAAAAAGGGAAGAGAAAGTAAAACTGTGTGTTGTGAATAATGTTGAGTTTGGTACTGAATTATAGAATTGGTATTCAATTTCTGGTGAAAGGTAAACCAAGAGATATGCATGATAATTATGGTATCTGGTTTGTTGGAGGGGACACTTCCCTTCTAATTAAGTTTTGGATATTCATCAACAGTAGAGATTCTTTGGATGTTATCAATGGTTCATTTAATCCTTGTTCCCCTTATGAACCAGAAAACTATTTGTTCTGGTAACTGGGGGTCAGGGCTTGATACAGGAGAATGTAGAACCAGCTTC
>JAKSZT010000536.1:808282-820112 GCA_026826555.1 Tolypeutes matacus
TATTGGGGAATTATTTTAATTTATTAATACTTGGAGAAAATCAATCTTTTTAATTCCATGGTAAATATCTTAGATATACAAGGCATTGTGGAAGGATATAAAATGTACAGGCTTTTCTAAGTTTGATTTATAATCTAAAATGAGAAACTGGAATTAAAAGATGTGGAAGTCAGTTCTTGTTGGAAATGAGCACTACAAGGTAAGGGCTATTTGTAGTTCATAGTGAGAGGGACAAGCAACAGAAAAAATATCTATTTGAGTGTTCCTGGAAATATTTCAAGGGGGTGATGGCTATGTCATGGATATAGTATGTTGCAGGCTTTCCATCTCCTCAATAGAGAGTAAATATAAAATAGCATGGGACATTATAGAATTGTACCTATGGGAAATCCTCTTTAATCTTTTCATTCATTCAATAAATATTAATTACTTTTATTATAGATGCAAAAATTCAGCAGCAAACAAATAGACAGAAATCCATGTCCTTGTATTTCTTCACTCTAATATATGTGATTCTTATGGCATGTCATTCTACTATATATCAATTACATTAATTATACATCTGTGTGCATGTCTGTCTATCATCTATCTATATCTATCTATCTATCTATCTATCTATCTATCTATCTATCTATCATCTATCATCTATCTATCTATCTATCTATCTATCTATCTATCTATCTATCTATCTATCTAACATCTATCTCTATCAAAATACTTAGTTGATAGTAACATTAAACAATTTTTCATTTCTTTTTGCTAAAAGAGATTTGAAATACATTTTGAAAACTTTAAAAAATGCCAGTAAACCTATAGTTAATGAAAAAATGATGCTGTTTGAGTTTAACAGCAGTGAGATCCAGAGCTAACTGTATATCTGATTTAACAGTTTACCCAAGTTCCTGGATATTATTTCCCTACATATATTGCTATTCCTGGTACCTATGTAAGAAAACAGTATTGAGGTCTCAGTGATATGCCACAGAAATTTGTAATCTCATCTTTAGCTAAGAGAAGATTTTTAAAAATCTTTATTTTTGATGCAGTGCATGATTATGACATAATTTCAAATATTAATGAAGGGCACATCTTAAAGAGTAGGTCTTCTTCCATTATCTGATGCTCTTTAGACAGTAGTTTTCCTCTTCAGAGATTAGAGCTATTTTGCCTATCTTTGGTACTTTCCCAAATAATAACTATTTATATAAAAAAGCAGGTGTAATATATAATATCCTGTTTTTAAGGAAAATTTTACCATTCTAAGCATTAGATCTGTACTCAGATTTTTCACTTTACAATATATTTTAGAGACCATTCTCTATGTATATGCTTCATTTTTATCAATGCTTTCATAAAAATATCATCTCTGACCTATTGTATCTCCTTCTGATTTACATATACGTTGTTCCCCTTCTTTTGTTACCATGGAAAGGGCTGTGTTTTAATTTCTTAGGCTACTCCAAGCCGATACCATGAAATGGATTGGCTTCAAACAATGGAAATTTAGTAACTTACAGTTTGAGGCCAAGAGAATGTCCAAATCAAGGCATTGTTGATGCAGTGCTTTTTTCCCAAAGACTGGTTGCCTGCACAATCCTCTACCACATGGCAAGGCACATGGCAGCAACTGTTAGGCTTACCCTTCTCTATTGGGTTTCATTGACTTAAGCTTTTTCCTTTAATGGCTCTCTCTCTCTCTGTCTCTCTCTCTCTCTCTCTCTCTCTCTATATATATATATATATATATATATATATTTATATACATACACATATATATAAAATATACATATACATACATATATTATACATATACATATATATATATATATACACACACACACACACACACATTCATTTTATAAGGGACTCCAATAAGAGGATTAAAACCCATCTTGAATTAGGTGGGTCACAACTTAAATGAAGTATCCTCATCAAAGGACTTACTTAATGCCAATATTCTCACTGTCCTGATTTTGTGATAATCATGGTGGGCTAAACATTTGCTATATTAGAAACCTGCGTGTGTCCCCACACCTAGTTTTCCTCCCTAGGTCTGGTTTTTAGATCGCTGGTGATAAATCAAGCCTGATTAATTATATGACCATCCTATATGGGCAAAGATGTAACTTTGAGTATCTTTGGTCAACCTTAAGAGATATAACAGGGGGAATGGATGTGGCTCGGGTGGTTGGGCGCCCATCTCCCATATGGAGGGACCTGGGTTAGATCCCCAGGACCTCTTGGTAAAAAGAAAAAAAAAAAGAAAAATATAGACGGTGCATGAGACTGGTGTGCCACCAAGTCCCTTTGCATGTGTGTACCATCAGGCCCTACCAGCACGTGGGACACCAGGCGCTGTGCATGGGCACGCCGCCAGACCCTGAGAGCATGTAGTAAGATGATGATGTAACAGGAGAGTGACACAAGGGACAGCCAAGAAGAGACACGCTGAAAAGCCAGGAGCTGAGGTGGCACAGGTGGTAGGACACCTCTTTCCCAGGTCTAAGTTCCGAGGATTGATTCCCAATGAAGACAGGAAGAGAAGGATGAGAAGAGAGGGCAGGAAATGGACACAGAGACGCCCAGCCAATGGGCACTGAACCTGCAAAAATGGCGGGGGGGGAAACATGGATAAAAGTAAATAAAGAAATAAATCCTTGAAAAAATGTATAAGGGAGTAAGACAAGGACTAGTTAGTAGTAATATTTTGACGATGCTCTTTCATGACTTATTAACAAAGGTTTCACAACAATGCAAGGTGTTTGTACGGGGATGATGTGTGGGAGTTCTGTATGATGTTATGCAAATTTGTTTTTTAAGTTCACGATGTTTACTGAACACTTACAGTTTATGTATGTTCATGTATGAATGATATACCTCAATAAATTGTTTTTAAAAATAAAGTAATGAATCACACACACAAAAAGACCTTACTTACAATAGGTTAACACCCACAGGAATGGATTAGATTTGAGAACGTTTTTCTTGGGTACATACAACTTCAAACCAACACCAGCCACAATAATTGCTTTAGGATATGTGAGTAAGTGCATCTCCACGAAATTGAATCATTGGCCCGGTTTCTGTGTGAGGTTACAATGTTAGAGATATTGGAACTCACTCCCTAAGAGACTGTATGCACTTATACTCCTATCAAAAATATATAAGCTTGACTGCTTCCCAGTCCTTTGCCAGCACTACGTATTAACCCACATTCATCAAAAGATCATTTTACTCATATAATAGATGAAAAGTGTATTGAATTGGAATTTTTATTTCCATGTACTTATCTATGAAAGGAATTATCTTTTCATATTTTTAATTATTTTGATAAAGAGAATTGACTCTTGTAAAAATGGTCCTTTGATCCATTATTTATTTATATTGTCCTTTTTAAATAATTATTTGTGGAATCTATTTATAATTGAAAAATTACTCTTTTGCAAAAATATTTTACCTATTTGGCACTATTTTTGCCTTTGATCATGCTATTATTAGGGGGGAATAAATGTGGCTATAAACATAAAACAATTTGAGCAGTGTCTGATATACAGATAATTATAAATAAATGTATTTTATTTATGATAAAAATATTTATAATAAAAATACTTTCTGTTTCTGTCTTCTCTTCCTTGAATTAAGAATATGAGACATCAAGAATATAGATGACAAAAGTCTTATTGAAATGCTTCATCTATCACTTAGTGCATCCTGAACTCACTTTTTGTATTCCTGGTGCTTAAGCTATAAACCTGAAATTTGAAAGAAAGCTGTGATTTAGAGTAAATGTTCTCTCTCTTCATTTTCCTGAAATATAGATAGTTACAGTGTCTCCTTGTGTCTTAGGAAATATTGATGAGAGAGAGCAATAACGAATAAGGGGAAGAATTTAACTGTGGGCAACATAGTATGGTAAAAAAGTACAAATTTGAATGAGAGGTTGAATTTAGACCTGGAAACAATCAGAAACATATGAGAAGTAAAGGAAAATGAAAAGCACTTAAACTTACCCCAGGTAATAGACACAAATATGAGTGTGCCAAACCAGCCTTGTTGGCTGGTTGTTCATTGAACTATTTTTTCTCTGATCAACACCCCAAAATTGTTTGGAAAGCTAAAATTTTGAGTTTATTTCCTGTATCTCTCTCTCTCTCTCTGTATGTGTATGTATAGATTTTGTTAAGGAATATACTTTCAAAAGTTTAAGAATTTATTGAGTGGTGAAAATTTTACTAGAAGAGTTTTAATGAACAGATGACAAAGTTCAAGAAATGTGAAAGCTCATTAAAGTAAATTATGTGTAAGTTTTCTCTATTTTTGTAACACACCTAATACGGATAGGTCCTTGCTGAAAACTAAAGAAAGACATTCAGATCAGGAAATTATCTACTCCTGTCAAATCCACAAAATTAATGTTTATGACTGAAAGATTATTTAATTTTCCATAATTTTCTTATTGCACTTTCCCAACCAATTATGTAAATCCTTTGAATAAATATATGATGTTTACTTCATTCAGAAAAAAATCAGTACAGAGAAAAGTAACAGTTTACCCATTGGTAAGGGGAGGTTCCATAATCAAGCACATATAAAAGCTCCAGGATGTATTTATTTTATAAAATTAATTATTTTCTTCTTGCAGATGAACTCTTTCTAAACTGTGCTTTTCCCAAGTTGACTTGAACAATGCAGCAAAATAACAATGTAACAGAATTCATATTATTGGGATTGACATAAGATCTAATGAGGCAGAAAATGGTGTTTGCGATCTTTTTAATTTTCTATGCGGGGGCTGTGGTGGGGAATTTGCTCATTATTGTGACCATCAAGTTCATCCAGACACTTGGAAGCCCCATGTATTTCTTCCTATTTGTCTTGTCTTTTGCTAATGTCTGCTTTTCAACTTCCACAGCCCTTTGTCTAATTATGGATGTTCTGTCTGTGAAGAAAATTATAACCTACAATGAGTGCATGACTCAAGTCTTTGCACTATATTTATTTGGCTACATGGAGATATTTATCCTCATCCTCATGGCTATTAAATAAAACCCTAGATTAAAGAGAGAAGTTAATCAACTGAATAAACCTATCAAGATAAAAAGATGACTAGAGGGGAACAAAAAAATTACCAACCATACTAAGAAACGGGAAGACATGGCTCAGTCCATTGAACACACTGAAAACCACGAAGAGGTGCAGAACATTGAACAACTAATAAAAGCTGTCCAAACAAATATTATAGGCCAACTTAATTAAGTGAAGGAAGAGATTAAGGATATTAAAAAGACACTGAGAGAACATACTGAAGAAACTGTTAACATAGATAAAAAAGATAATAGATATGATGTGGCCATCTGTAAGCCCTTACGGTACCCAGCCATCATGAGCTGGCAGGTCTGCACCATCTTGATTATTCTTGCCTGGATAGGGTCTTTCATACATTTTATAGCTCAGATTGTTCTAGTCTTGGGATTGTCTTTCTGTGGACCCAATTTGATTGATCATTATTGCTGTGATTTACAACCTGTATTGAAACTTGACTGTATTTACACTTATGTGATCAATCTACTGCTGGTGCCCAATAGTGGGGATATTTGTTCAAGTAGTTTCATGCTTCTGATAATCTCATACATTATCATCTTGCATTCTATGAGAAACCACAGTGAAGAAGGGAAGAAAAAAGCTGTTACAACATGTACATCTGACATCACTGTAGTCATCTTAACTTTTAGCACATGTGCATTCATGTACACGCATCCCCCACCACTTTCTCTGTGGACAAGATGGTAGAAGTATTTTATACCATTGGAACACCCTATCTCAATTCACTCATTTACACGCTAAGGACTGCAGAAGTGAAAAATGCCATCAGAGAGTTATGGAGTATTAAAACTACCTCAGAAGTCAAAGGATAACCTGAGAATCTTATTGCTTTGGAATGCTTTGACTAATTTGGTACATACATCAAATCTGATAGTATCTGATTATGTGGGAAGTACATGCAATATATATTAAGATAGGGATTTTTTTTTTTTTGTTGTTTTTTTTTTTTTTTCTTAATAAATTGCAAAGAACTTGAATGTCCATGCACTATTTCTGTATGGGAGAAAAATACATGTTAGATTAATTCAGATAATTACAGAACAATAGCTGGATTCTCTGCTCTCAAGTTATGCCATTATTAGGGTATAAACCTGACTTCCCATATGTATATTGATATAGAATGCACCTGATTCACATGATTTTTTTTTCTATGTTTTGAACTGCCCCTGGAAGATTTCCTGACATCAGTCTGACTTGTTCTTTCCCTAAGAGCTCATTTTAGGCATTGCTGTTTGTTACCTCTATTTCCCAACCCTGAATTATTAAGAGAAAATATCTTTACTCATTAAAAGCTTTTCCAAATTCTGAGCATCCATAAGATATTAAATAAAGACTTAATTCATCAATAACACAATTCCACATAGGTATCCAGCTCTTCCTCTTGAATGCTTCCAGGACAAGGGAACTCAGTCTACAAAGATCATCCATTCCACTTTATCACTAGTTTGTCTTTAAAATGTTACACATGTTTTAATCAAAGACTTTTAAAAATGTGCTTATATTAAAAACTATATTTTTCTCATTGTTTGCCTGTGTTAAGATGACTGAAGGAAAGGGGATTGTGGTGGATTTAGCCAGCTGGGACCCCCTTGAATATTGGAAGGAACCCCAACTCAACCGGGAGAGGGGAGGGGAATTGTCTCAAGCTGGCAGTCATGCCCAGCCACCTAGGTAAAGAGAAGAATTACATCAGTGAGGAGGCAGAGGCAGAGGGAGATCAGCACCACTCCAGCTGACTGCAGGGGTTCTATCCTGCCAAAGGGAAAAGTGGTGGATAGCCTTCAGAAAGTGTAATCCACCCAAGGACTCAGAATATCTCAGTGGAAGAATTCCTGCCTAGCATATATGAGGTTCATGGTTTGATTACTGGCTCTTTCTTGAAATGTGATTCACCTGGTTATCAGTCATCCAGCTGAAACTTTATGACAGGGGACATATAAACATTTTCTTTGTATTAGCTTTTTTTGGATCTCTTATTTTTTTTAAGGGTTCATTTTCTTTTATTTCCCTTGTTCTACTCAATAAAATCCAGTTCAAAACCTGCACAGGGAAAGCTGCAGTGTGAGTGATTGAGGAACACCAGCAGCCTGAGAAGATCCTTAAGGGTCTAAGAGAGAAGGCTGTTTTCCCATGTTTATTTTTTTCTTTGGTCTCCTTTTTTTCCTTTCCTTTTTTTATTTTTTTTAAATGTGTTGCTGCTGTCTGGTTTCTTGCTTGCTTTGTATCCTCTTCCTTTCTTTCTTTGTTTATTTTAACTTTTTTTCTTTCTCTCTTTGGTTACTGATCTGTTCTACCTATGCTATTTCTTTTCACTCCCTCATCTTTGTATCTTCTGTTTTCCTTTGTTTCTTTCATTCCACCTACTTTATTTGGTCTCCAATTTTTCTTGTTTGTATTTCTCACTCTCCCTTTTTTCTCTGTATATTTTCTTTTTTTTTACTTTAACTTTCTCCATTTTCTCTTTCTTTTCCAATCTTCTTGCCATTTCAGACTTTTAATTCACTCTATATATTTTTTCTTTACTCTGTTTCTTGTTTCATAGTTTCTATCCCACTTTCCTAATCTTATTCCTCTGTGCTTTTTATTTGTGCTATTTTTTCAATTTCCTAGGTCTTGTAGTTCTCTCCTAACTTTTACTATTACCAATACTATTATTCTTTTTGTCTTCCTATTTCTTTCCTTTTTTCTGGTCCTGATTTTTTTCCTTTCAAAAGAACATAGGGAATTCTCTCTCACAAAAAAATGGCTGAGTGGGGGCAAGATCCTGGCCTAGTGAGCTGTTTTGGGAACACAAAGAGTAGGAGGCTTCAGGGCATTTATCTGGAGGGAGCTGGATGAAGAGATAAATTCCTCAAGGGGATGCCATCTTGATTCTCTGTTGCTGTGATTCCTTTGAATTGATTTCCCCTTTTCTGTGTATATCAATTTGTCTAACAATATTATCTCTTTTTCTTCCTCCATCATTCTATCTTCTGCTTTCTGGTGTTTTTCTTACATTCCACATTTCTATCATTAATCCTCAATTTTTCAGATTTGTATTTCTATCCATATATCCTGTTTCTTTCCTTTATTAACTTTTTTTCCTTTTTCCTTTTCTTTTCCCTTACCCTCACTCCTCATCATTCTGGCCTTTTAATTCATTCTATTTATTCTTCTCTACTTGGCTTCCCATTTCATTGTTGGTAACCCACTTTTTTATTCCTATTACTCTACTCTGATTAAATAAGTGAAATAATAATTTTCCAAGGTCTTATATGGTTCCCTTTCTAACATTTACTATTATTATTGATATTATCCTTTTACTTTCCTTAACTTTTTTCCTTTCTCAGGCCCTATTTTTTTCCTTCAAGGGAACATAGGCAACAGAAATGAAATAGAATAAGAACCAAGTGTCAAAGAGAAAACTAAACACACACAAAAAAACAGGAGTTAAATAAAACCCTAGATTAAAGAAAGAAGTTAATCAACTGAATAAACCCATCAAAATAAAAAGATGGCCAAAGGGCAACAAAAAATTGCAAACCATACTAAGAAACAAGAAGACATGGCCCAGTCTGATGAATAAAATAAAAACCAGGAAGAGGTGTCAAACATTGAACAACTAATCAAAGCTGTACAAACAAATATTATTGACCAAGTTAATGAAGTGAAGGAAGAGGTTAAGGATATTAAGAAGACATAGGGAGAACATAATGAAGAAATTGTAAACATACATAAAAAGATAACAGATATGATGGTGATGAATGCAACAATCTAAGAAATAAAAAATAAAATAAAATAAATAAATAAAAAACCTGGAGGCATGTAACAGTAGATTTGAACAGGCAGAGGAAAGAATTAGTGCTGTGGAAGTCAGTACATCTGACATCAAACAGATAGTAGAACAGATACATAAAAAGAGAAAAAATCCATGGGAGACTTATGGATATGAATGACAATCAACATGCACAAACATACACAGTATAGGCATCCCAAAGAGAGAATAGAAGGGAAACGGGAGAGAAGGAGTGTTGAAGGAAATAATGGCTGAAAAGTTCCCAATCCTATTGAGGGAGATGGACGTACATGTACAGGAAGCACTGTCAACCCTAAACATTATAAATCCCAACAGGCTTTCTCCAAGACATATACTCATCAAACTGCCCAATGCTCAAGACAAAGAGAAAACACTGAAGGCAGCAAAAGAAAAGAGAACCATCACATACAAGGGAAGCTCAATAATACCAAGTGCTGATTTCTCATCAAAACTGTGGAGTCAAGAAGGCAGTGGTATGACATAGTTAAGATACTAAAAAACAAAATGTCCAGCAAATTATTCTCTATCCAGAAGAGCTGGCATACAAAACTGGTGGAGACTTCAAAATATACACAGATAAACAGAAATTAAGAGAGTATGCACACCGATGTTCATAGCCACATTATTCACCATTGCCAAAAGTTGGAAACAACCCAGTTGTCCATCAACAGATGAATGGATAAACAAACAGTGGTCTATTCACACGATGGAATATTATGCATCTGTAAGAAGAAATGAAATCAAAAAGCATATGGCAACATGGATGAACCTGGAGGACATTATGTTGAGTGAAGCAAGCCAGACACAAAAGGACAAATACTGTATGAATGCATTACTATGAACCAAATATATTGTGTAATATATTGTTTGATTCAAAAAAAAAAAGAGAGTATGCCAATAAGAAATCTTACAATCAAACAAAAAACAAAAAAAAAAGCGTGGGGGTAGCTATGCTGATATTGGACAAAAAAGTCCGTAAATGCAAAACAACTGTAAGAGACAAAGACAGACACTATATATTAGTGAAAGGGGTAATCTTTCAAGAAGAAAGAAAAATCATAAACATTTATGCACCTAACCAGAGCAACTCAAAAGACATGAGGCAAACGCTGGGAAAACTAAGAGGAGAAATAGATGCCCCTACAACTATAGTGGGGTACTTTAATACACCATTATGACCATTAGGCAGACCATCTTGATGGAAAATCAATAAAGAAACAAAAATTTTGTATAATACATTAGAGGATCTGGATCTAATAGACATATACAGAACACTACACCCAAATACAGCAGGATATACATTCTTCTCGAATGCGCTTGGTACATATTACAAAGTAGACAACATGTTAGGCCACAGAAAAATCCTCAATGAATTCAGAATCATTTAGATTATACAAAGTAATTTCTCTGACCACAATGGAATGAAATTGAAAATCAGTAATGGTCAAGGAACAAGATTAGGCAAAAAGATATGAAAGTTAAACAACACACTCTTAGACAGACAGTGAGTCAAGGAAGAAATCTCAGAAGAAATCAGTGACTGCCTTGAAATGAATGAAAATGACAACACAACATATCAAAACCTATGGGATGTAGCAAAAACTGCATTGAGAGAGAAATTCATAACCATAAATCCATATATCAAAAAAGAAGAAAGTGCTAAAATCAAAGACATAACTGCAAACCTGAAAAAATTAGAAAAACAGCAACAAACTAACCACAAAGGAAGTAGAAAGAAGGAAATAACAAAGATTAGAACAGAAATAAATGAAATAGAAAATTAGAAAGCACTAGAAAATTTTTAAAAAGCCAAAAACTTTGAGAAGATCAATAAAATTGGCAAACCCTTAGCCAGACTAACAAAGAAATAAAGAGAGAAGATGCAAATACACAAAATAAAACATGAGGAAGGGGATGTCAGCACTGACCACACAGAAACAACAATATCAGAAGAGGATAGTTTGAAAAATTATATGCAACAAGAATGAAAATTTAGAGAAAACGGACAAATTCCTAGAAACTCACAAGCTGCCTACACTGACAAAAGAAGAAATTGATGAACTCAACAGACCAATTACAAATAACAAAATAGACTCAGCCATTAAAACCTCACAACTAAAAAGAGCCAAGGAACAGACAGATTCACAAGAGAATTCTACCAAACATTCTGAAAAGAACTAACACCAATCCTGCTTAAACTCTTCCAAAAAATAGAAATAGAAGGAACATTGCCTAACTCATTCAATGATGTCAATATTACTCTAATACCAAAGCCAAACAAAGATGCCACAAGAAAGGAAAATTACAGACCAATCTCTCTAATGAATCTAGATGCTAAAATCTTTAACAAAATACTTGCTAATCACATTCAACAACACATCAAATGAATTATACACCATGATGAAGTAGGTATCATCCCGGGTATGCAAGGATGGTTGAACAAAAGAAAATCAATCAATGTAATATACCACATAAACAGATTAAAAAATAAATAAATAAAAAAGAAAAGAAAAGTCACATGATCATCTGTAGAGACACAGAAAAAGAATTTGACATAATACAGTAGCCTTTCCTGATAAAAACATTGCAAAAGATAAGAATAGAAGGAAACTTTCTGAACTTGATAAAGGATATATATGAAAAAAATGACAGCTAACATCATCTTCAACAGTGAAATACTGGAAGCTTTCCCTCTAAGATCAGGAACAAGACAAGTATGCTCTCTATCACTGCTTCAATTTAAGATTGTATTAGAAATACTTGCTCAAGCACTGAGGCAAGAAAAAGATATAAAAGGCATCCAAATTGGAAAGGAAGAAGAAAAAATTCACTATTTGCAGATGACATGATCTTATACATTGATACCTTGAGAAATCTACAAACAAAGCTCCTAGAACTTATTAATGAGTGCAGTGAAGTCACAGGCTATAA
>JAKSZT010000536.1:826227-860162 GCA_026826555.1 Tolypeutes matacus
GAGCTACTCCCACGGCCTGGCCACCGGGTGAGACGTCACTCAGGGCCTCAGAATAGGCTCAAGGTTTGTATGTCTGTGTGTATAGCCAGCTGTCTGTCTGTCTGTCTGTCTGTCTGTCTGCAACGTTTCTCAAGGTTTGTGTGTCTGTGTATAGCTGTCAGTCTGTCTGTAAAGTTTCTGCTCAGTTTCTGTTCTTTGCTCTTCCTGTTCATTGCTATGGGTCAATCCTCCTCTTGTCCTACCACACCCCTTGCCTGTATTCTAAAAAAAATTCAGGAATTCAAGAAGGTAGCAGCTGGATATGGAGCCAAGGTCAACCCAGGGACCCTCTGAAACTGATGCGAGTTGGAGTGGCCCACCTTTAGTGTGGGCTGGACATCTGAAGGAAC
Organism: Tolypeutes matacus; assembly: GCA_026826555.1. NCBI lineage: Eukaryota > Metazoa > Chordata > Mammalia > Cingulata > Chlamyphoridae > Tolypeutes > Tolypeutes matacus. Next base: position 826,617 of record JAKSZT010000536.1, read on the forward strand.
TACAGACCTCCCAACAGTCTGTGGCTAAATCTTCTTACAGACACTCCCAAGAAACTAAAAATTTGTCTTGCAGGACATGGGTGCTCAGCCCAGTCAGAGACTCAACTTCCTTTAAAAGCTCCCATGAAAAACCCCAGTCCTTTGGTCCTGCAGAATGCTCCTGATGAACCCCTCCTTACCCACCTACCCCCCAACTTACCCCTCACCCCCCTCCATTTGTGCCCTCTCCATCCACTCCCTCTCCTTCCCTCTAATCCAGTCACCCACTAACAATCTCTACCCTCCGCTCCCCACAACTGCTGATACCTCTCTAACCAGCTCCCCCATACGAGAAGGGGCACCCAGTATCAAGGTTCTGCAGCTTCCCACAACTTGCCTGACCCAGTAACCTTACTGCCCCTCCACCAAGCAGGTCCAGGTCTGGGTGAGGATGGTCTCCCATTCATGGTATATGCCCCCTATTCATCTACTGACCTGAATAATTGGAAAATTCAAAATCCACCATTCTTGGAAAAAACCCAAGGCTTGATTTCTCTCCTAGAAACTATCTTTTTCACCCATAACCCCACCTGGGACGACTGTCAGCAATTATTACAGGTCCTATTCACCTCGGAGGAGAGAGATCGTATCCGGAGGGAGGCTGTCAAAACCATCTTGGGCCAAGACAGCCAACCTACTATTGACCCTGGCCAAATAGAACATGTGTTCCCCTCAACCAAACCAGAGTGGAATTACAATCAGGATAAAGATAAGGAGGATCTCGAGCAGTTTCACCAGACTCTCCTACGTGGCCTTGGAGCTGCCGCCAGAAAGCCAAGAATCTTTCTAAGGTGAGCGAAACTACCCAAGGGCCTAATGAGTCACCCTCTGCCTTTTTAGAGCATCTAATGGAGGCCTATAAAAACAATACACCCCACTGTCCCTAACCCTTCCAGCTCCCTCCAGAGCATACCACATATTCTGTCCTGGATCTAAAAGATGCATTCTTTTCCATACCATTGGCACAATTTAGCCAACCCATCTCTGCTTTTGAGGACCCTCGGCCTGGGGGAAGCAGGCAATTAACCTGGACCAAACTTCCCAAAGGATTCAAAAACGCCCCCACCTTGTTTGGGGAGGCTCTGGGGTGGGACTTGCCCCTCTTCAGGGAGCAGTATCCAGGTGTTCCCCTACTTCAGTACGTAGATGACCTCCTTCTAGCCGCACCGGACTCGGACTCTTGCAAAGTGGCTACCCTCAGCCTACTCAAAGCTCTGGCAGAAATGGGGTATCGTGCATCCACCAAAAAGGCCCAGCTCTGCTCTCACTCCATAACATATCTGGGATACATCTTAGAAAAATGTGAACGGCGATTTTCATGCGACAGGATACAAGCTGTATTGAGCATCCCAGCACCAATCTCAAAATGATAGGTACGCGAATTTCTTGGTACGGTGGGATATTGCAGGCTGTGGATCCCCGGATTCGAGTTAATTGCTAAGCCGCTCTATGCCGCCATGGCAGGCAAGGGAAATGACTTGTTGCGGACCAAAGAGCAACAAAAGCCTTTGATGGTCTGAAGACAGCTCTGGTGAGTGCCCTCACCCTCGGACTACCTGATCTGTCCAAACCCTTTCATCTATTCATTGATGAAAGTCAAGGGGTAGCAAAGTAGTCAACCCAGTCCATTGGGCGTTGGCAGCGACCAATAAAGTACCTCTCAAAAAAGCTGGACTATGTAGCTGCTGGATGGCCAAACTGCTTAAGAGCTGTCACAGCCACTGTCCTTTTAGTCAAAGAAGTCTCTAAGTTAACCTTTGGCCAAAACCTGGTGGTAACGGCCCCACATTTGGTGGAATCCCTCCTCTGCAGTCCCCCAAACTGCTGGATATCTAATGCCAGAATCACGCAATATCAAGTTTTATTGTTGAACCCACCCTCTGTGGTATTCTCAAAAATGGAGGCACTAAATCCTGCCACCCTTCTCCCAGACTCTAGAGCCCCCCCGGTGGCCCATGACTGCTTAAACTTGCTGGAAACCCTGAAGGGCTATGCCCAGACCTCACAGATGTGCCTTTGCTGGAGGCTTCCCATAATCTCTACATAGGTGGCAGCAGTTTTGTTAAAGATGGAGTCCGTTATGCGGGAGCAGCAGTAGTAGAGCCACCCAAAACTATCTGGGCTCAATCCTTAAGCCATGGCACCTCTGCCCGATGGGCTAAACTAATAGCCCTTACCCAAGCACTAAGATGGGCAAAAGGCCAAACTGTCAATATTTATATGGACAGTTGTTATGCTTTTGCTACAGCCCATGTACATGGTGCACTGTACCAAGAGAGAGGATTCCTAACATCTGGAAGGAAAAAAAATTAAAAATGGGGCTGAAGTCTTTTCACTATTAGAAGCCATTTGGTTCCCTAACCTAGTAGCCATTGTTCACTGCAAGGGACTCCAGAAGGTAAACTCCCCTCAGGCAGAAGGCAACCCACTAGCGGATGAATTCGTGTGAACCGCCGCCTTCCTACCGGTCACCCCTGTCCAAATGCTCCCGACAGTTCCCAGCAGGGAGCCCCCGATAATGTGCTCCAGAAGACGTCAAGCAGGGGGAAATTCTAGGAGTTAAAATTTCCCCAGAAGGTTGATTAGTCCTGCCTGATGGCAGAACATACTTTCCTTTAGCAGTGGGGAGACAATTGGTCAAAAGGCTGCATGACACCACACATATGGGTCGTACCAAATTAATAGAACTAATAAAAAGAGACTTTTATTTCTCAGGCTTGTCTAAAATCAGTAAAAGTATCACATCAAGATGCAAAGTCTGTGCAAAAGTAAATCAAAGAGTAGGTGTCCAAGTTCCAGTGGGAACTAGGCTCCGTGGAATGGAACCAGGAGAGCACTGGAAAATAGACTTTACCGAGATAAAGTTGGGAAAATATGGATATAGGTATCTCCTGGTGCTGGTGGATACGTTTTCGGGGTGGGTGGAAGCCTACTCTACTAAAAACAAAACAGCCACAGTAGTAGTTAAGAAGTTGATAGCAGAAATCATTCCAAGATTTGGACTTCCTCTTAGAATAGGGTCAGATAATGGCCCAGCCTTCATAGCTCAGGTGACTCAAGAATTGGCTAAAGCCCTGGGTAAAAATTGGAAACTGCGCTGTGCATTTTGGCCCCAAAGTTTGGGACAGGTTGAAAGAATGAACTGTACCTTAAAAGAAACCCTAACCAAGTTGGCTCTGGAGTCTGGTGAAAACTGGGTGAGTCTCCTTCATTTTGCTCTCCTTAAAGCCAGATGTACCCCCTAAGTGCAGGACATTATACCCTATGAAATATTATTTGGCAGACCCCCGACCCTGTTTCCCAAGTTGGAGTTAGAAAAAATATCTGAATATAACAATCAATATCTTTTCTCTACTCTAAATGTGCTGGACCAGATTAGAAAAACTGTCAATCGGATGGTCCAAGAAGCCCATCTCCCTTGTTCAAGTACTAAACCTCCTTTATTTCAGGTGCAGCCTGGAGATCTGGTCTGGGTTCAAAAGCTCCAGGCTGGAACACTGGAGCCACGGTGGACTGGCCCATATGTGGTGATCCTCACAACACCCATGGCAGTAAAAGTCGCAGGGAAAAGGCACTAGATACATGCATCCCAGCTAAAAGCCGTCAGGTCCAGAACGGAAAACTCAAAAGCAGGAAAGTAGACAGTCATCAGGACAGAAAACCTGTTAAAAATCAAGAAACGCCGGATAAGTTAAGACTAAGGGTGGGAAAGAAGGGGGAAATATAACAATGCCCTGGCAAATAAGTTTGCTGTCCCTCCTGGTTACTAGCATTTGCGCTAGTAGTAGCTTTCAGTTAACCTCCTATTAGTGGAACATAACCAAAACCAAAGATGGAAAGGTTCTAAATGCTACTCAAACTACAAAAAAAAAAAAAAAAAAATCCTAACCTCTCTTTTGATTTATGTTCCCTCCTCGGAAAAGAATAGCACATAAAGCCAAACAGCTCATGTCCCTTTACAAACTCTTTTACAAGTTGGGGATGTGGAAACCAGAATTAAAAAAAAAAAAAAAAAAAGACTAGCTCAGGTTCAGTTCTATGTCTGCCCTGCAGACAGGCCCCCAGAATGTAATACTCAGGGACAGTACCACTGTGCCCAATGGGGTTCTGAAACCTTAGCCCCATAAACTTCCAAAGATGCTGCCATCAGCTTCAATAGGGAAGCAAGGCCCCAGAACCCAACTATAAGGTCCGGCAACCTCATCCACATCCATATCACTAATGGGTCTGATGATGCCTGGCAGGGAGTTAAAACATGGGGCCTCAGGCTATATGTAACTGGTCGAGACCCCAGAATTGAGTTCACTATCCAGTGAGGTATCCTTAAACCTCCTCCATCTAATCAAGTCGGCCCCAACTGGGACATTTTCCTTAATTTAAAACCGGAAACTCCACCCAAAAATAAACCAGAAAACCTAACCTTCCCCAACGAAAAATCCCCCAAAACCCCCTTGTTGTCCATATTGTCCTCTGTCTTCACCTTCCTAAACAATAGCCAACCAAACACCACCAAAGATTGTTGGCTCTGCCTAAACCCCCAACCTCCTTATTACATTGGGATAGGGGCAAATGGGAGCATTATTCCCAATGCATCACTGTATGTTAAAAAAAAATATCAATATACAAAAGCCAAAAGCTGTGTAATTGGGGTCATAAGCCAATTCTAACTCTGGGGGACCTACAAGGAAAACTTTAAAACCTTATCTACTCAGATTGATACAGATCTAAAGGAATTGAAAAAGTCATTTAGTCACCTCAAAACATACTTATCCTCTCTGGTCAAAATGGTTCTACAAAATAGGCGTAGGCTAAATCTGTTATTCTTAAAACAAGGAGGACTATGTGTAGCCCTAAGTGAAACCTGCTGTTTCTACGCTAACCACTCAGGAATAATTAAAGAATGTCTCTCATTAGTTAAAAACAGGGTAAGGGAAAAAGAAACTTAGAACCAAAAGTGCTGTTGGTATGAAAGCTTAGGCTCATGGTCCCCATGGCTAACTTCCTTAATCACCGCTGTTGCAAAACCACTTGTCCTAGTCCTACTAGGATTTCTAGTAGGCCCTATTTTCATTAACTGCCTCACTTCCTACACCTGAAAAAAAAATACAGGCAATGAAGCTAATGATACTATGCATTCATTACAATGCCTTGGCCACTGATGCAGAGTCAATGGTTTGACTAATGCTACTACAGAAGTGGGGAATGAGAAGGAGGTAAAACAGTACCAGGAAATTCCCAGTAGCAAAATCCTCTAACAATTGCAGTTGGAAACCAGGTGCCCATCCAGGTCTGAAAAGAACCAGTACATCATGCCCCCAAAATCAACCACTGCTGGAACGCTAACAGCAAACATTAGCTTTTGGAACATTGCTTGCTTGCTTTGGTATAGAAATATGTATGATTAAAACGATCCTGTTTTTGGTTGCTATAGAAATATGTATGATGATTAAAACAATTCTGTTTTTGGTTGCTATAGAAATATGTATAATGATTGAAGCAATCCTACTTTTGGCACGCATGAAAAAGAATTGGCCTCGTGGGAAGGAGTTCTATAAAAAATGCTGTCATTGGACGTTAGGTGCGACTCTCAGTAGGGAGTGCGCTCCGGCTGGTAATAAAGGTTTCATTGAAATTTTCTCCTGGGAGTCATTATTTGCATGAAGCGTTCCACTTCATTACATCAATATGGTTCATTTGTGAGAACTAATTAACAAATGCTCATATATTATTATCAACTAAAATCGACAATTTATTCAGATTTCCTTTGTTGTAACCTAACATCCTTTTTCTATACCAGAATCCCATCCAAGACACCATATTTCATTTAGCAATTGTGTTTCTCTAGGCACTTCTAGATAGTGATAATTTCTCAGATTTTGCTTGTTTTTATATAACCTTGACATCATAAAGAGGAATGGGCAAATATGTTGGATATTATCAATCAACTGTGGTTTCCTGATTGATTGATTTTTCATGGTTAGATTGGTATTATGGATTTTTTGGAGTAAGACCTCAAAGCTAACGTTCCATTTCATCACATCATATAAAAGGTATATACTGTCGAACTTACTATTTATTTTTATTTTTTTCAAATATTCATCTCCACTCTCAGTTCCTGTTCTTATTATTTTTTGTGGGGGTACTGGGGATTGAACCCACAGCCTCGTACATGGGAAGTAGGCACTTGACAGAGCTACATCTGATCTCCACTATTTACTTTTTTTTAAAAAAAGAAATGTTTCCATTTCCAGATTTTTTTAAAAATTTATTTTATTTAGTTCTTCCCACCCAGTCATTGTTTGACCTTGCTGTGTATGTTCATCTTTGTTTCTTTAAGAGGCATGGGGAACTGAGCCTGGGACCTCTGATGTGAGAGGGAGGAGCCTAATTGCTTAACAACCCACCTCTGTTCTCTGCTTTGTTGTGCCCCTTGTTATGTTCTTCCTTCTGTGTGTCTTGTTGTGTCATCTTGTTGCATCAGCTTGCTGCACCGGCCCGTTGCATCAGCTCATTGTCTTGCTCATCTTATCTAGGAGGCAGTGGGAACCTCTGCTCCCTGCTTTGTTGTGTCTCTCATCCTGATTTTCCTCTTGTGTCTCTTGTTGGGTCATCTTGTTGCATCAATTTGCAACACCTGCCAGTCACACCATCTCGATGTCTTCTTTAGGAGGCACCTGGTACTGAACCACATACCTCCCATGTGGTAGGCAGGAGCTCAATCACTTGAGCCCCATCTGCTTCCTGCCACTATTTACTTTTGATGCTAAATTCATCGACTTGGCTAAGGTAGTGTTTGCCAGGTTTCTCCACTATAAAGTTACTCCCTCACACCTCCATTTTACATACTGTATTCTTTGGAAGGAATTCTGTGGGTACCATAATAAAGAGTTGAGTTATTCTTTATCTGCTTGAGAGTATAATATCTACGTAAATCATTTGGAATTGTTCTAAAGCCAAGATTTGTCTAAGCTCATTTATTTTTTTAATGAATCATAGATTTATTTCAGTATGGACTCATTGATATTAATTTAATAGTTTGGTTTAAAGCCCAATAGTGTGCTATTTATTTTATGGGAGGGACATTTTTTTCCACCTTTGGTCACTGAGAGCTCTGTCCAATAGGTCCCATGTCCATTGGATATGTCCTTATCATTGTGTGTGTGTGCGTGTATGTTGCATTTGCTGTTTTATGGCTTTTTAAAAATTTTTCCTTACTTTATGGCATAAAAATAAGCTCCGGTTCATCTTTTACATTCCTTGTTACAGCCCTAAAATCAATCAAATCTCCCAGGAGTCATGTTTCCTTTTATTTTATAATGGTACTGGAAACCATGATCTGTGCACTGGGTGACCATGCATTTTTTCTTCTTGTCAAGAATTGTCACGTAGGGACCAATTATTAAAAACACCTTCAATTCCAAAAATAGGTCATTTATTTTCCCATAATCTAACAAGATAAATTGAAGACTGAGCTCTTTATCACATCTGGCTTGTGATTCTTAATTGAGAAGGAAGGGGCACTTTAGGGAATGATATTCCCCAGTTTCAGATATTTTAACATCATTCATGTTAAATACTTTCCCAGGGAAGGCAAAAATAAGCATTTCCCAGTTAAAATCTTGGATGATGGTGGATTTCAGAAAGTGTGATATGAAATTGTGAACCATTAGCAGTTAGGTCAGATCCTCGCCTCTTTGTGAGATCAAAAGAAACGGTTTCCAGAATAATCATCAATTTAAGAGTTTTTCTTATTTAAGTGGCTTCCAAATTACCTTGGGAATAAAAGAGAACAGCTGAACATTTTAATATCTGCAAAAAAGCTGATATGATTTTTATTGGGGAATTATTTTAATTTATTAATACTTGGAGAAAATCAATCTGTTCAACTCCATGGTAAATATCTTAGATATATAAGGCATTGTGGAAGGATATAAAATGTACAGACTTTTCTAAGTTTGATTTATAATCTAAAATGAGAAACTGGAATTAAAAGATGTGGAAATCAGTTCTTGTTTGAAATGAGCACTACAAGGTAAGGGCTATTATATAGCTCATAGTGAGAGGGAAGAGCAACAGAAAAAAATATCTATTTGAGTGTTCCTGGAAATATTTCAAGGGGGTGATGGCTATGTCATGGATATAGTATGGTGCAGGCTTTCCATCTCCTCAATAGAGAGTGAATATAAAATAGCATGGGACATTATAGAATTGTACTTATGGGAAATCCTCTTTAATATTTTCATTTATTCAATAAATATTAATTACTTTTATTATAGATGCATAAATTCAACAGCAAACAAATAGACAGAAATCCATGTCCTTATATTTCTTCACTCTAATGTATGTGATTCTTGTGGCATGTCATTCTACTATATATCAATTACATTAATTATACATCTGTGTGCATGTCTGTCTATCATTTATCTATATCTATCTATCTATCTATCTATCTATCTATTATCTATCTATCATCTATCTATCATCTATCTCTATCTAAATACTTAGTTGATAGTAACATCAAACAATTTTTAATTTCTTTTTGCTAAAAGAGATTTGAAATAATTATGAAAACTTTCAAAAATGTCAGTAAACCCATAGTTAATGAAAAAATGATGCTGTTTGAGTTTAACAGCAGTGAGATCCAGAGCTAACTGTATATCTGATTTAACAGTTTACCCAAGTTCCTGGATATTATTTCCCTACATATATTGCTATTCCTGGTACCTATGTAAGAAAACAGTATTGAGGTCTCAGTGATATGCCACAGAAATTTGTAATCACATCCTTAACTAAGAGAGGATTTTAAAAATCTTTATTTTTGATTCAGTGCATGATTATGACATAATTTCAAATATTAATGAAGGGCATATCTTAAAAGTAAGTCTTCTTCCATTATCTGATGCTCTTTAGACAGTAGTTTTCCTCCTCAGAGATTAGAGCTATTTTGTCTATCTTTGGTACTTTCCCAAATAATAACCATTTATATAAAAAAGCAGGTGTAATATATAATATCCTGATTTTAAGGAAAATTTTACCATTCTAAGCCTATAGATCTGTACTCAGATTTTTCACTTCAGAATATATTTTAGAGACCATTTTATATGTATATGCTTCATTTTTATCAATGGTTTCATAAAAATATCATCTCTGACCTATAGTATCCCCTTCTGATTTATATATATGTTGTTCCTCTTCTTTTGTTACCATGGAAAGGGCTGTGTTTTAATTTCTTAGGCTACTCCAAGCCAATACCATGACACAGGTTGGCTTCAAACAATGGAATTTTAGTAACTTACAGTTTGAGGCCAAGAGAATGTCCAAATCAAGGCATTGTTGATGCAGTGCTTTTTTCCCAAAGACTGGTTGCCTGTGCACTCCTCTACCACATGACAAGGCACATGGTAGCAACTGCTAGGCTTACCTTTCTCTAATGGTTTTCATTGACTTAAGCTTCTTCCTTTAATGGCTTTCTCTCTCTCTCTCTCTCTCTCTCTCTCTCTCTCTCTCTCTCTATATATATATATATATATATATATATATATATAATATACATATACACATATATATATAATATACATATATATAATATATATATATTCATTCATTTATAAGGGACTCCAATAAGAGGATTAAAACCCATCTTGAATGAGTAGGTCACAACTTAAATGAAGTATCCTCATCAAAGGACTTACTTAATGTCAATATTCTCACTGTCCTGATTTTGTGATAATCATGGTGGGCTAAACATTTGCTATATTAGAAACCATGCATGTGTCCCTAGACCTAGTTTTTCTCTCTAGGTCTGGTTTTTAGAATGCTGGTGATAAACCAAGCCTGATTCATTATATGACTATCCTATATGGGAAAAGACTGTAACTTTGAGTATCTTTGGTCATCCTTAAGGGATATAACATGGGGGATGGATGTGGCTCGGGTGGTTGGGCGCCCATCTCCCATATGGAGGGACCTGGGTTAGATCCCCAGGACCTCTTGGTAAAAAGAAAAAAAAAGAAAAATATAGACGGTGCATGGGCTGCCAGGCCCAATGTGCAGGTGCACCACCAGATCCCGTGGGCAGCTGAGCCGCCAAGCCCCATGAGCAAGTGAGCCATCAAGCCCCATGCACTGGTGTGCCACCAGTCCCTTTGCATGTGTGCACCATCAGACCCTGCCAGCAGGTGGGCCACCAGGCACTGTGCATGGGCACACCACCAGACCCTGAGAGCCATGCAGCAAGATGATGATGTAACAGGAGAGTGACACAAGGGAGAGCCAAGAAGAGACATGCTGAAAAGCCAGGAGCTGAGGTGGCACAGGTGGTAGGACACCTCTCTCCCACGCCTAGGTTCTGAGGATTGAATTCCAGTGAAGACAGGATGAAAAGGATGAGAAGAAAGGGCAGGAAATGGACACAGAGATGCCCAGCCAATGGGCACAGAAACTGCAAAACCGGGGTTGGGGGGTAAACATGGATAAAAGTAAATAAAGAAAGAAATAAATCCTTGAAAAAATGTGTAAGGGAGTAAGACAAGGACTAGTTAGTAGTAATACTTTGAAAATACTCTTTCATGACTTATTAACAAATGTTTCACAACAATGCAAGATGTTTGTGGGGGGATGATGTGTGGGAGTCCTGTATGATGTAATGCAAATTTGTTTTTTAAGTTCACGATGTTTACTGAACACTTACAGTTTATGTATGTTCATGTATGAATCATATACCTCAATAAATTGTTTTTAAAAATAAAGTAATGAATCACACACACAAAAAAGGCCTTACTTACAATAGGTTAACACCCGCAGGAATGGATTAAATTTGAGAACGTTTTTCTTGGGTACATACAACTTCAAACCAACACCGGCCACAATAATTGCTTTAGTATATGTGGGTAAGTGCTTCTCCAGGAAATTGAATCATTGGCCCAGTTTCTGTGTGGAGTTACAATGTTAGAGATATTGGAACTCACTCCCTAAGAGACTGTATGCACTTAAACTCCTACCAAAAATATATAAGCTTGACTGCTTTCCAGTCCTTTGCCAGCACTACATATTAACCCACATTCATCAAAAGATTATTTTACTCATATAATAGATGAAAAGTGTATCGAATTGGAATTTTTATTTCCATGTACTTATCTATGAAAGAATTTATCTTTTCATACTTTTAATTATTTTGATAAAAAGAATTGAGTCTTGTAAAAATGGTCCTTTGACCCATTATTTATTTATATTGTCCTTTTTAAATAATAACTTGTGAAATCTATTTATAATTGAAGAAATTACTCTTTTGCAAAAATATTTTACCTATTTAGCACTATTTTTGCTTTTGACCATGCTATTATTAGCAAGGAATAAATGTTGCTATAAACATAAAACAATTTTAGCAGTGTCTGATATACAGATAATTATAAATAAATGTATTTTATTTATGATAAAAATATTTATAATAAAAACACTTTCTGTTTCTGTCTTCTCTTCCTTGAATTAAGAATATGAGACATCAGGAATCTAGATGATAAAAGTCTTATTGAAATGCTTCAACTATCACTTAGAGCATCCTGAACTCACTCTTTGTATTCCTGGTGCTTAAGCTATAAACCTGAAATTTGAAAGAATGCTGTGATTTAGAGTAAATGTTCTCTCTCTTCATTTTCCTCAAATATAGATAGTTACAGTGTCTCCTTGTGTCTTAGGAAATATTGATGAGAGAGAGCAATAATGAATAAGGGGAAGAATTTAACTGTGGGCAACATAGTATGGTAAAAAAGTACAAATTTGAATGAGAGGTTGAATTTAGAACTGGAAACACTCAGAAAGATATGAGAAGTAAAGGAAAAGGAAAAGCATTTAAACTTACCCCAGGTAATAGACACAAATATGAGTGTGCTAAACCAGGCTTGTTGGCTGGTTGTTCACTGAACTATTTTTTCTCTGATCAATACCCAAAAATTGTTTGGAAAGCTAAAATTTTAAGTTAATTTCCTGTATCTCTCTCTCTCTCTGTGTATGTGTGTATATAGGTTTTGTTAAGGAATATGCTCTCAAAAGTTTAATAATTCATTGAGTGGTGAAAATTTTACTAGAAGAGTTTTAATGAACAGATGACAAAGTTCAAGAAATATGAAAGCTCATTAACGTAAATTATGTGTAAGTTTTCTCTATTTTTGTAACACACCTAATATGGATAGGTCCTTGCTGAAAACTAAAGAAAGACATTCAGATCAGGAAATTATCTACTCCTGCCAAATCCACAAAATTAATGTTTATGACTGAAGGATTTTTAAATTTCCATAATTTTCTTCTTGCACTTTTCCAAGCAATTATGTAAATCCTTTTAATAAATATATGATGTTTACTTCATTCAGAAAAAAAAATCAGTACAGAGAAAAGTAACAGTTTACCCATTGGTAAGGGGACGTTCCATAATCAAGCACATATTAAAGCTCCAGGATGTATTTATTTTATAAAATTAATTATTTCTTCTTGAAGAAGAACTCTTTCTAAACTGTGCTTTCCCCAAGTTGACTTGAACAATGCAGCAAAATAACAGTGTAACAGAATTCATATTATTAGGATTGACATAAGATCTAATGAGGCAGAAAATGGTGTTTGCAATCTTTTTAATTTTCTATGCGGGAGCTGTGGTGGGGAATTTGCTCACTATTGTGACCATCAAGTTCATCCAGACACTTGGAAGCCCCATGTACTTTTTCCTATTTGTCTTCTCTTTTGCTAATTTCTGCTTTTCAACTTCCACAGCCTTTTGTCTAATTGTGGATGCTCTGTCTGTGAAGAAAATCATATCCTACAATGAGTGCATGACTCAAGTCTTTGCACTACATTTATTTGGCTGAATGGAGATATTTGTCCTCATCCTCATGGCTGTTAAATAAAACCCTAGATTAAAGAGAGAAGTTAATCAACTGAATAAACCTATCAAGATTAAAAGTTGACCAGAGGGGAACAAAAAAATTACAAACCATACTAAGAAATGGGAAGACATGGCTTAGTCCATTGAAAACACTAAAAACCACGAAGAGGTGCAGAACATTGAACAACTAATAAAAGCTGCCCAAACAAATATTATAGGCCAACTTAATTAAGTGAAGGAAGTGATTAAGGATATTAAAAAGACACTGAGAGAACATACTGAAGAAATTGTAAACATATATAAAAAAGATAATGGATATGATGTGGCCATCTGTAAGCCCTTACGTTACCCAGCCATCATGAGCTGGCAGGTCTGCACCATCTTGATTATCCTTGCCTGGATAGGGTCTTTCATACATTTTATAGCTCAGATTGCTCTGGTCCTGGGATTGTCTTTCTGTGGACCCAATTTGATTGATCATTATTGCTGTGATTTACAACCCGTATTGAAACTTGCCTGTATTTACACTTATGTGATCAATCTACTGCTGGTGCCCAATAGTGGGGGTATTTGTTCAAGCAGTTTCATGTTTCTGATAATCTCGTACATTATCATCTTGCATTCTATGAGAAACCACAGTGAAGAAGGGAAGAAAAAAGCTGTTACAACATGCACATCTGACATCACTGTAGTCATCTTAACTTTTAACACATGTGCATTCATGTACACACATCCACCAACCACTTTCTCTATGTACAAGATGGTAGAAGTATTTTATACCATTGGAACACCCTATCTCAATCCACTCATTTACATACTAAGGAATGCAGAAGTGAAAAATGCCATCAGAGAGTTATGGAGTATTAAAAGTACCTCAGAAGTCAAAGGATAACCGGAGAATCTTATTGCTTTGGAATGCTTTGACTAATTTGGTACATACATCAAATCTGATAGTATCTGATTATGTGGGAAGGACATGCAATATATATTAAGATAGGGAATGTTATTTTTTTTATATAAATTGCAAAGAACTTGAACGTCCATACACCATTTCTGTACAGGAGAAAAATACATGTTAGATTAATTCAGATAATTATGGAACAATAGCTGGATTCTCTGCTCTCAAGTTATACCATTATTAGGGTATAAGCCTGACTTCCCATATGTACATTGATATAGAATGCACCTGATTCACCTACTTTTTTCTATGTTTTGAACTGCCCCTGGAAGATTTCCTGACCTCACTCTGACTTGTTCTTTCCCTAAGAGCTCATTTTAGGCATTGCTGTCTGTTACCTCTATTTCCCAACCCTGAATTATTAAGAGAAAAGATCTTTATTCATTAAGAGCTTTTCCAAATTCTGAACATCCATACAATATTAAATAAAGACATTTCATCTATAACACAATTTCACATAGGTATCCAGCTCTTCCTCTTGAATGCTTCCAGGGCAAGGGAACTCAGTCTACCAAGATCATCCATTCCACTTTATCACTAGTTTGTCTTTAAAATGTTACACATGTTTTAATCAAAGACTTTTAAAAATGTGCTTATATTATAAACTATATTTTTCTCATTGTTTGCCTGTGTTAAGATGACTGAAGGAGAGGGGAGTGTGGTGGATTTAGCCAGCAGGGACCCCTTTAAATATTGAAAGGGACCCCAACTCAACAAGGAGAGGGGAGGGGAATTGTCTCAAGCTGGCTGTCATGCCCAACCACCTAGGTAAAGAGGGGAATTACATCAGTGAGGAGGCAGAGACAGGGGAAGATCAGCACCACTCCAGCTGACTGCAGGGGCTCTATCCTGCAAAAGGGAAAAGTGGTGGATAGAATTCAGAAAGTGTAATCCACCCAAGGACTCAGAATATCTCAGTGGAAGAATTCCTGCCAGCATATATGAGGTTTGTGGTTTGATTACTGGCTCTTTCTTGAAATGTGATTCACCTGGTTATCAGTCATCCAGCTGAAACTTTATGACAGGGGACATACAAATTTTCTTTGTATTAGCTTTTCTTGGATCTCTTATTTTTTTAAGGGTTCATTTTCTTTTATTTCCCTTGTTCTGCTCAATAAAATCCAGTTCAAAACCTGCACAGGGAAGGCTGCAGGGACTTCCTGATTGAGGAACAGCAGCAGCCTGAGAAGATCTTTAAGGGTCTAAGAGAGAAGGCTGTTTTCCCATGTTTATTTTTTTCTTTGGTCTCCTTTTTTTTTTTCTTTTCTTTTCTTTTTCTTTGTTAAATGTGTTGCTGCTGTCTTGTTTCTTGCTTGCTTTGTATCCTCTTCCTTTCTTTCTCTGCTTATTTTAACTTTTTTTCTTTCTTTCTTTGGTTACTGATCTGTTCTACCTATGCTATTTCTTTTCACTCCCTCATCTTTCTATCTTTTGTTTCCCTTTGTTTCTTTCATTCCACCTGCTTTATTTGGTCTCCAATTTTTCTTGTTTGTATTTTTCACTCTCCATTTTTTCTCTGTATGTTTTGTTTTTTATTTACTTTTATCTTTCTCCCCTTTCTCTTTCTTTTCCACTCTTCTTGCCATTCCAGACTTTTAATTCACTCTATATATTTTTTCTCTTCTCTGTTTCTTGTTTCATAGTTTCTATTCCACTTTCCTAATCTTATTCCTCTGTGCTTCTGATTTGTGTTATTTCTTTCAATTTCCTAGGTCTTGTAGTTCTCTCCTAAATTTTACTATTACCATTACTATTATTCTTTTTGTCTTCCTATTTCTTTCCTTTTCTTGGTCCTGATTTTTTTCCTTTCAAAAGAACATAGGCAAATCTCTCTCACAAAAAAAATGGCTGAGTGGGGGCAAGATCCTGGCCTAGTGAGCTGTTTGGGGAACACAAAGAGTAGGAGGCTTCCGGGCATTTATCTGGAGGGAGCTGGATGAAGAGATAAATTCCTCAAGGGGATGCCAGCTTGATTCTCTGTTGCTGTGATTCCTTTTAATTGATTTCCCCTTTTCTGTGTATATCAATTTGTCTAACAATATTATCTCTTTTTTCATCCTCCATTATTCTATCTTCTGCTTTCTGGCATTTTTCTTACATTCCACATCTCTATCATTAGTCCTCAATTTTTCAGATTTGCATTTCTATCCATATATCCTGTTTCTTTCCTTTATTAACTTTTTTCCTTTTTCATTTTCTTTTCCCTTACCCTCACTCCTCATTATTCTGGCCTTTTAATTCATTCTATTTATTCTTCTCTACTTGGTTTCCCATTTCATTGTTGGTAACCCACTTTTTTTATTCCTATTACTCTACTCTGATTAAATAAGTGAAATATTAATTTTCCAAGGTCTTATATGGTTCCCCTTCTAATATTTACTATTATTATTGATATTATCCTTTAACTTTCCTTAAATTTTTGCTTTCTCAGGCCCTATTTTTTTCCTTCAAGGGAACATAGGCAACAGAAATGAAATAGAATAAGAACCAAGTGTCAAAGAGAAAACTAAACACACACACAAAACAACAGGAGTTAAATAAAACCCTAGATTAAAGAGAGAAGCTAATCAACTGAATAAACCCATCAAAATAAAAAGATGGTCAGATGGTAAGAAAAAATTGCAAACCATACTAAGAAATAAGAAGACATGGCCCAGTCTGATGAATAAAATAAAAACCAGGAAGAGGTGTCAAACATTAAACAACTAATCAAAGCTGTCCAAACAAATATTATTGACCAAGTTAATGAAGTGAAGGAAGAGATTAAGGATATTAAGAAGACATAGGGAGAACATAATGAGAAATTATAAACATACATAAAAAGATAACAGATATGATGGTGATGAATGCCACAATCCAAGAAATTAAAAAAAATTAAAAATTAAAAAAAATCCCTGGAAGCACATAACAGTAGATTTGAACAGGCAGAGGAAAGAATTAGTGCTGTGGAAGTCAGTACATCTGACATCAAACAGATAGTAGAACAGATACATAAAAAGAGAAAAAATCCATGGGAGACTTATGGATATGAATGACAATACAACATGCACAAACATATACAGTATAGGCATCCCCAAGAAAGAATAGAAGGGAAAGGGGAGAGAAGGAGTGTTGAAGGAAATAATGGCTGAAAAGTTCCCAACCCTATTGAGGGAGATGGACATATATGTACAGGAAGCACTGTGAACCCTAAACATTATAAATCCCAACAGGCTTTCTCTAAGATATATACTCATCAAACTGCCCAATGCTCAAGACGAAGAGAAAACACTGAAGGCAGCAAGAGAAAAGAGAACCATCATATAAAAGGGAAGCTCAATAATACTAAGGGCTGATTTCTCATCAAAAACTTTGGAGTCAAGAAGGCAGTGGTATGACACAGTTAAGGTACTAAAAGACAAAATTTCCAGCAAATTATTCTCTATCCAGAAGAGCTGGCATTCAAAACTGATGGAGAGTTCAAAATATTCACAGATAAACAGAAATTAAGAGAGTATGCCAATAAGAAACCTTACAATAAAACAAAAACCATAAAAGGGTGGGAGTAGCTATGCCAATATTGGACAAAAAAGTCTGTAAATGCAAAACAACTGTAATAGACAAAGACAGACACTATATATTAGTGAAAGGGGTAATATTTCAAGAGGAAAGAAAAATCATAAACATTTATGCACCTAACCAGGGCGACTCAAAATACACGAGACAAATGCTGGAAAAACTAAGAGGAGAAGTAGATGCCGCTACAACTATAGTGGGATACTTTAATACACCATTATCACCATTAGACAGACCATCTTGATGGAAAATCAATAAAGAAACAAAAACTTTGCATAATACATTAGAGGATCTGGATCTAATCGACATATACAGAACACTACACCCAAATACAGCAGGATATACATTCTTCTCGAATGCCCTCGGTTCATATTACAAAGTAGACCACATGTTAGGCCACAGAAAAATTCTCAATGAATTCAGAATCATTTAGATTATACAAAGTAATTTCTCTGACTACAATGGAATGAAATTGGAAATCAGTAATGGTCAGAGAACAAGATTAGGCAAAAAGATATGGAAGTTAAACAACACACTCTTAGACAGACAGTGAGCTGAGAAAGAAATCTCAAAAGAAATCAGTGACTACCTTGAAATGAATGAAAATGACAACACAACATATCAAAACCAATGGGATGTAACAAAAAATGCATTGAGAGGGAAACTCATAGCCATAAATCCATATATCAAAAAAGAAGAAAGTGCTAAAATCAAAGACATAACTGCAAACCTGAAGGAATTAGAAAAACAACAACAAACTAACCACAAAGGAAGTAGAAAGAAGGAAATAACAAAGATTAGGACATAAATAAATGAAATAGAAAATTAGAAAGCACTAGAAAAATTTTTAAAAACCAAAAACTTTGAGAAGATCAATAAAATTGACAAACCCTTAGCCAGACTAACAAAGAAATAAAGAGAGAAGATGCAAATACACAAAATAAGAAATGAGGAAGGGGATGTCAGCACTGACCACACAGAAACAACAAGTATCAGAAGAGGATAGTTTGAAAAATTATATGCAACAAGAATGAAAATTTAGAGAAAATGGACAAATTCCTAGAAACTCACAAGCTGCCTACACTGACAAAAGAAGAAATTGATGAACTCAACAGACCAATTAAATAACAAAATAAACTCAGCCATTAAAATCTCACAACTAAAAATAGCCAAGGAACAGACAGACTCACAGGTGAATTCTACCAAACATTCTGAAAAGAACTAACACCAATCCTGCTTAAACTCTTCCAAAAAATATAAATAGAAGGAACTTTGCCTAACTCATTCTATGATGCCAATATTACCCTAATACCAAAGCCAAACAAAGATGCTACAAGAAAGTAAAATTACAGACCAATCTCTCTAATGAATCTAGATGCTAAAATCTTCAACAAAATACTTGCTAATCACATTCAACAACAAATGAATTATACACCATTATGAAGTAGGTATCATCCCAGGTATGCAAGGATGGTTCAACATAAGAAAATCAATTAATGTAATATACCACATAAACAGATAAAAAAAAAAAATCACATGATCATCTGTATAGACAGAGAAAAAGAACTTGACAAAATACAGCAGCCTTTCCTGATAAAAACATTGCAAAAGATAAGAATAGAAGGAAACTTTCTGACCATGATAAAGGATATATATGAAAAAACGACAGCTAACATCATCTTCAACAGTGAAATACTGGAAGCTTTCCCTCTAAGATCAGGAACAAGACAAGGATTCTCACTATCACTGCTTTAATTTAACATTGTATTAGAAAAACTTGCTCAAGCACTGAGGCAAGAAAAAGATATAAAAGGCATCCAAATTGGAAAGGAAGAGGAAAAAATTCACTATTTGCAGATGACATGATCTTATACTTTGATACCTTGAGAAATCTACAACAAAGCTCCTAGAACTTAATGAGTGCAGTGAAGTCACAGGCTATAAGATCAATGCTCAAAAATCAGTAGCATTTCTGTACACGAATAATGAGCAATCTGAGGAGGAAATCAAGAAAAAATACCATTTAGAATAGTAACTAAAAGAATCAAATACCTAGAAATAAATTTAACTAAAGATTTGAAGGACTTAAGTTCAGAAAATTCCACAACACTGTTAAAGGAAATCAAAGAAGACTTAAATAAATAGAAGAATATTCCCTGGTGAAGACCGATTAAATGGATAGGAAGACTAAATATCAGTAAGATGGCTATCCTACCCAAAGTAATGTACAGATTTAATGCAATCCCAATAAAAATCAGCACTATAGATTTTATTGAATTAGAAAAACTAACTACAAAATTTATTTGGAAGGGTAAGATGACCTGAATACCCAAAAAAGTATTGGAAATGAAAAATGAAATCAGAGTAATCACAATACCTGACTTTAAAATATACTACACAGCTACAGTGGTCAAAAATGCATGCTATTGGCACATGTATTAGACATACAGACAAATAGAACTAAATTGAGTGTTCTGATATACAGATATACATCCTCACATAGACAGTCATCTGATATTCAACAAGGCCACCATGCCCCCTCAACTGGGAGAGAGTGGCTTCTTCAACAAATGGTCCTTGGAGAACTGGATATCCATATTGAAAAGAGTGAAAGAGAAATACCATCTAACACCTTATACAAAAACCAAATCAAGGTGGATCAAAGATCTAAATATAAAAGCCAAGACCACAAAAAACCTGGAAAATAATGTAAGGAAGCATCTATAGGACTTTGTAATAGGAAATGGTTTCATGAACTTCACACCCAAAGCATGAACAGTAAAAGAAAAATAGATAAATGGGATCTCCTCCTCAAAATTAAAACTTTTGTACTGCAAAGGATGTTATCAAGAAAGTAAAAAGGCAGCCTAGACAACAGGAGAAAATATTTGGCAACCATATTCTGATATAAGCCTAATATCCAGCATGTATAAAGAAATCTTACATCTCGGAAAAAAAAAAAAAAAAAGACAAATAACCCATTTAAAAAAATGGGCAAGCGACTTGAAAAGACGCTTCTCCAAGGAAGGAAAACAAACGGTTAAAAAGCACATGAAAAGGGGGTCGGATGTGGCTCAAGTGGTTGGGCGTCCGTCTCCCATATGGAGGGACCCGGGTTCGATCCCTGGGACCTCCCGGTAAAAAAAAAAAAAAAAAAAAAGCACATGAAAAGATGCTCAACATCACTAGCTATTAAGGAAATGCAAATCAAAACTCCATTGAGATTCATCTTACACCCATTAGATTTGTGCCTATTAAAAAAACAGAAGATTCTAAGTATTGGAGAGGATGTGGAGGAATGGGATCCCTCATCCACTGCTGGTGGGAATGTAGAATGGTCCAGACATTGTGGAGGACAGTTTGGCAATTCCTCAAAACACTAACTATGGAACTGCCATAAGATCCAGCATATCCATTGCTGTGTATATACCCAAAAGAACTGAATGCAAAGACATGAACAAATACATGCACACCAAATTTCATTGCAGAATTATTCACTATTGCCAAAAGTTGGGATCAAGCCAAATGCCCATCAAGAGATGAATGGATAAACAAAATGTTGTACATATATACAATGGTATATTACCAAGCTGTTAGAAGAAATACAGTGCTTACACAAGGATAACATGGATGAATCTTTAGGACCTTATGTTGAATGAAGCAAGCTAGGCATTGAAGGATGAACAGTACATGACCTCACTGACACAAATTAAGCAAGTTGAGCAGACTCAGTGAGCTATTGTCTGGAAGATAAGTGTACAGGAAATAGAAAGGGAGAAGAAGTTTGTGAGCCAACACCCATATGGATATAATCTATGGTAAAGTGAAAGTGTGTATTTGTTCATTGAAGGGATATGATAGCAAGGTCATGATATTGACATGGGTGTTTCAGGATTGACATGTGGGTAGATTGGGGAGAGAGGGTAGGAAGATCCAGGGAAATGTGGGGAGGGTTGAGAGCGGGACCAGGTGAACACTGGGGATTTGTGGATGTGTGATTGAAAGTGCAAAGTTGGGAATGCTCTTATGGCAACATGACAAGGAAGGGTTACTGGCTTAGGGTGTTGGATGTGGGGGCATTCGTGACAGGATGCACCTGGAGTAGGTTTCTAGGGAGAGTGTGAGTGATCATTGTGTCATAATGTGTGGTAGCAGTGGGTGGAGACCCATATAATGAGTGGGAAGATGTTGACTCCCATCCTGGTGAAGACCGATTCATTCACAAACAGAGATGCAGGAGTCTCTTTAAGAGGATGGGCAGTTCCTAATAGGGGTGGACAAACCAGTGTGTCAAAACCTCAGTGATTTTGCAAATAACTATGAATCTTGTCATTCAAAGAGTGAAGCCAAGGGGTCGCCATTGGCCCTGAGGGGAGGAGGAGGGAAGAAAAGAATAGATCAAAGCAGGGGTATTTAGTGGGCAATGGAATTGTTCCACATGATGTTGCAATGATTGACACAGGCCATGTTAAATATCAAAATTTATGAAAGCGTACGGTCTAAAATGTAAACCATATGTAAACCATTTACCATGTTTAGTAACTATGTTTCACTCTTTGTATTTCAGTTATAAAAAAAGTACCATCCACATGTAAAATGGTATTAATATGGGAAGGGGTAAAAGGGGAGGTTTTTAAGTATATGGGAGTCCCCTGTACTGTGTACATCACTTTACTGTGACTTCTTTGAAACCAAAATGAAAAATAAGTAAGAGACTTTGGGAATAAATGGAAGAAAATGCCACTGTACATACAGGACATCAGATATTACAGTGATGAAAGAAAAATGTCAAAAAATTTAATATATTTAGTTATTTTTTAATAGCCCAATCTTTTATTTCTATTTTAATTTTAGTTTTCTTTTAAATTTTTTTTATTTATTTTATTTCTTATACTTAACACTATCATTATTACTTCATTTTCCTATTAATTGTATTTGGTTATTTTAATGGCTTCATTTTTTGAGATGCTTTGGATCACAGAAGAATTACTTCTGGTACAGGGGAAGATCATTGGTGTGGGGTGTCATGATGGGGGATAAATGGGAGGAAGTTCACCTGGGCATACATATAAGGTATAGATATATCTTCCAACGTACATATTTCTATATGTAATATAGATATTGTCACAGTGGGTGGAGACTCACAAAATAACCAAGAGAATATTGAATTCCCATCCTGAAGAGCGCTGCCACATTCTCTAAGGAAGCAGCAACAGTCACTCAAGTGCAGGGGCAATGACTGGCAAAGGCAAATGGTCTATTGATGGACCCTTGATATTGATGATTATGCTTATAAATCTTTGTTCTTGAAATTGAACCTTAACTTAGTGTTGTGAGGTACCTAACAGTTGCCTCCTGAGAGCCTCCTTTTTGATCAAATGTGGCCTCTTTCTAAGACAAACTCAGCATTTAAATGCATTACCTTCACCCCATCATGGGATAAGACTCCCAGGGTTGAGCCTCCCTGGCACAATGGTATTACTACCAAGCACCAACTAGCAAAGCAACTGGAAAAAGAACTCAAATAAAAGGTGTAAGAGGTAAAGACAAATGAGGTTATATGGCTAAGAGACTGCAAAGTGAGTCAGGAGGTCATCCCAGAGTTAACACTTATGCACATCTCAGCAGGATCTCATAAACTTCCAAAGTGGATACTACCCCAAGTAGTGGGGTTCCTGGGGGCTCTGGAGTCACACAGGTCCTATGGCCAGGGCAGATAGCTCTGGAGTTTGGTGCCTTGCCAGTGGGCCCTACAATGAAGTGTGTGCTACTGAGAGTAACAGAGATGGACTCAATTATTGCTTCCCTACAAGGCTCATCTGTCCCTTCTATTTAAACCTATATTTGGTGCTTATGTTTGTAGGTGTACATCCAAGAGACTTGAGTCTTTGCACTGTCCATGTGCCAGCTGGGCCTGGAACCTCAGCGGAATTGCAACACCTACTTTCCAGTTCATGGACTCACCCAGGACAACTAACAAGGAGGTGAGGATTGACAATCACCATAACAAGGAAATGAGAGAGCCAACAACTGCAAGCAAGAGATTCCCATCCATTGAATGTATGGAATCAAAGCCTACTCTCAATTAGAAGTGGAATGGACATCACCACCCAAGAATCCTCAGGAATAAGGAATGAACTGTGGGCTTGAGTGGACTTGCTGGTATTCTACTATAAACATTTTGTGATTTTAGCATTGGAAGAAATTAAAAAATTAATATGGAGGCACTGACCATTGAAGGTTCTGGAGGCAGAGAGAAGGAAAAACAGTTTTACAATGGGGGCTTTTTGGGGCCATGGGAATCATCCTAAATGACATTGCAACAACAGATATAGGCCATTTTATATCATCACATAACATGCAGAAATGTGTGGGAGAGAGTGTAGACTACAATGTGAACTATGGTCCGTGCTCAGTGGCAAAGCTCCAGGATGCATGTATCAATTGCAATGAATATACCACACTAACAAAGGATGTTGAGGTGGGAGGGTGTGGGAGGTGTGGGGAGTAGGACATATGAGAATACTTATATTTTTTGTATAACGTTTATGTAATCTAAGTATCTTTTAAAAAATTAAAAAAATATATTATTTTTTAAAAAGATAACCGAACAATTATTTGTGAGATGTTGTTTACATGATATTACAAAGGACCTTGATATATTCACTATGTTTGATGTATGAAAGCTGCATCAACAGAACTTTCAAATTCTAAGTGTTTGGAAAGTAAAATAATGTAAAACATCAAAACTAAATAAAAAATACAAATACATCAGAGAAACCACATATTTTATAGGAATGATGGGCAGAAATGAAGAACCAGGTTTGAATCCAATTAATTATATGGCATTATTTTATTTAAAGTTGTACTGTGTAAATGAAATGAATGAAATTATGATAGGCATTTAGCGATTGCCCATATTTTTCTCCAGATAGTGGAAATAAAGAGAACTCATATTGCAGTAAAAATTTGCTTTCTCTTTATACTTGAGCTGTCTGAATCAAGCAATTGTATAGATTTCCAAGTTAAAATTGCCAAGGGAATTTTTGTGCCATGAGAGGGCAGAGCAGTTTTGAAGCAGGTCTTTGGTTGTATCTGCCAAGGCTGATGTCATGAACTTTTCTATTCATTGGTTTCTGTGTATTAAAATATAATGCATCTTTAGCGGCCATTACAAATTTTAATTTCATTTCAAATAAGCTTGTAAATCTTTAATTGGATAAAATTTATCCAATTAAATTAAATGTGAAACTAAGTAGTGCAGGGTTTACACTGGAGTCCCACAGGAACAGGGTCACATATTTAATAGAATCCTTCATAAACATTTCTAATCTACACTTTCATAGCAGCAACACAAGCATACATACTCAAATATACACAGACACCAACACATACAAACTACTTAGCTTTTCATGGTCATTTGTCTTTCAGGTGAATAAATGAAGATAGGAAGTAGAGAAGAAACTAAATAAACTGAAATATAAATGGAAAAGTAAATATAGGATAAGAGAATGAGAAGAATCTATTAGGGGAAAAGCCTTGGAAAGTTTTGCATGGTGCAAAAGTACTTATAGTGAAATTAAACCTGGGAAATTGAAGTAATTTTTTAAAAATTCTGGGACACCATATCTATTTAATGGACAATTTTGAAGTGGACACCCCCTTAAAAAATGATTGACCTAAAAGAGAAGTTTTAAATTATAATTAGACTTTAATTTTAAGAATATATTTTCCATTGTGTTTCCAACCCTTTTTTTTTAAGGAGGTACTGTGGATTGAACCCAGGACCTCATATATGGGAAGCAGGCAATCAAACACTTGAGCTGCATCTGCTCCCCTCCAGTGCTTTTTTGTTGTTATACTATCAGTGAAGATGCAAAATCAGCTCTGTATTATTCCTTGCAAAAATTTATAACCTCAATCTGATTAAAAGAAAACACGGTACAGATCCAAACTGAGGACTGGCTCATAGGCTTCAGAATTTTCAAGGCAGTGAAACCCAAGGACTAACATAGGAACTATTCCATATTAAAGGAGGCTAAAGAGAAATAAAAACTTAAAATTTGTGATCTTGGATTAGATCCTGAGTTAAGTAATATAAATAGCTAAATAGGGCATCACTGGGACTGTTCATGAAATTTGAATTTGGACTGATTTAGACAATATGTCAATATTAAATTCTCTTGGGTTTTTAGAATGTAAACTTACTGTGGTTATGAAAGAGAGTGTTTTATTCTTAAAAAAAAATACACACTGGGGCATTTTGTGATAAAAGGGCATGATGCCATCAATTAGTCCTCATATGGTTCAGAATAAAATTACATTTATTTATATAAATCAAAAGAAATGAAAGAAGGAAGGCAAGAAGGCAGGAAGGCAGGAAAGCAAGAAGGAAGGTGGGAAGAAAGGAAGGAAAGAAAGAAGGATGGAAGGGAGGCAAAG
Organism: Tolypeutes matacus; assembly: GCA_026826555.1. NCBI lineage: Eukaryota > Metazoa > Chordata > Mammalia > Cingulata > Chlamyphoridae > Tolypeutes > Tolypeutes matacus. The sequence continues at coordinate 852,482 of JAKSZT010000536.1, forward strand.
AACAAAGTGGAAGAAATTGTAGACAACTGGTGAATCTAAGTAAAGGAAGGTTACTTGTACTGTACTTGCTATGTTTATGTTTAATGAAATTATGTCAAAATAAAGAGTTAAAAAATGAGAGTAACTGTGTTAGTTTCCTGGTTGCTAAGTCAAATAACATGTAATGTTTGGCTTAAATGACAGTAACTTCTTGTTTCAATGTTTTGATGCTAGGAGAAATCCACACTCAAGGCATCATCAAGGCGATACTTTTCTCCTAGAGACTATGGCGTTATGAGTCTGCCTGCCAGGATCCTTGGTCTTTGGCTTTTCTGTGGTGTGACAATGCACTTACAACCTCTCCTGGCTTCTTCTTTCACTTTTAGTTTCATTTGACCCAGCTTCTTTCTGGTCTTTCTTATTTTTTCTCTTTGTGACCTTCTCTATAACACCTTTAGTAATGGGATTGAGCCATTTTATTTCAGCTGGTCCAGATATTAACTGAAGTAATCTCATCCATAGGCCCTATTTAAAAATATTTGCAGCCATAGGAATAGATTAAATTGAAGAACCCATTTCCCTGGGGTACATAGGTCCAAGCTACCACAATAACCATATCACCTGTAAAAACTGATTTTAAAAGTTAAAGTCATAGAACAAAGCTCTGTTTCTCATTACCGTGTTTGAAAATATTTAATTTGAAATTTTATAAAAATTCACTATATGATACAAAGTAAACCTTTTTATTGTTACCCTTGAAACTCTCAAATCCCTTACAGTTTACCATAATGTTCTATACAAATATTGTTAAATGACACACCGAATATTTTCTATGTGCAATAATATTTTTAAAACTCAAAATTATCACTCTAAATTTGAAAGTATTTATGTGAATACTGTTATAGATGATTAAGTGATTTCATAAAAAGGTTTTAGATATATTTCACAGGACAATCTTTAATTCTTTTAAATCTACAAATTTAAACATTATTTTTTCATTTTTCTCTGCTTTTCTTTCTTTTTTTGTTATTCATACCACATTCATGAAAATTTTCATATCAATAAATATGGAAGTTATTAGTTTTGTAAACAGTCTCCAAGATAAGTTCTGTAATAATCTTATCTAGATTAATATTAGGTTCTGAAAGTTGCAAATAAATAGTCTATATTATCAAACTTCCTGCCAGGATTTTGTTTGCTAGAAATGACTAAGAAAATGTAGTGTCTAAAACTACCTTTAAAATGTACCAGATAATTGTTTTATTTAAAATTAATATGAAGCAGGTAGCATTCTGCCACCTTCTCATTTCTATGTGATAGTCTATGAGTTGAAAATATGACAATGAATAAAATAGAAAATATTCATTATCCTTTGGAGTATAGTATTTAGTGTAGTGAAGATTGATAATAAATAAAAAAGCAAATATTTAATATGCCAGGATTAAAAAGTGCCATGAACTAAAAATCAAACAAAGTAATCAAAGAGATTGATGGTAACCAAGCTAGGAAGATGGGATGTGTACTGTTTAGGATAGGATGTTCAGGGCAGGCCCATTTGATAAGTTGACATTTGAACTAAGACCTAAATCAGTGGTTCTCTGTTGGGAGAATTTTTCCCCGAGGGGACATTTGACAATTTCTGCAGACATTTTTGGTTGTTACAACTGAGGAAGGGGGCTGCTAATGGCATATTGTGATTAGAGGTTAGTGATATACCTAAATAGCTACAATAAGTAGGAAGGTCACTCAGGACTTTCCAGACCAAAATATCAATAGTGTCAATTGGACTTAAATGAACTAAAGGAATAAATTTTGACTATTTCTGCAGTGGGTGGCAGGGGGGGAGGAGTTCTAGAAATACATAACAGCAAGTGTAAATGGGGTATGCTTGTTCTGTAGGAAGAAAACTGGGGAGTCCAGAATGACAAAAGTAAGGGAAAAAGATAGAGAATACTTAAAGAAGAGATCAGAAATATATTGGGACCCCCTCATCATCAAAGGATATGGAATTTTATCCATAGTACAATGGAAAAACATTTGAGAGATTCAGGACATGATCTGATTTATGGTTTAATAAGATTCCTCTGATTGCCTTATTGAGCATCAAGAGTCAAAGCTGGAAGTTTGGTTAGGAAGATAATGTAATAATCTAGGAAAAGATTATGGAATTTTAGATGAGGTAATAGCAGTGCAGGTAGTGAGAAGTATTCTTAATATGGGCATAGTTTTTATTGCTCTTCTGGATGTGAAAATGTTAAATCTATTTTGAAAAGAATTTCTGGTAGTTTATTATAAAACTAAATGTACACTTACCATATGTCCCAACATTCCATTCCTAGCTATTTATCCAAGAGAAATAGTATGTTCACATAAAGATTTGTACTAAAAGTCCACAGAAGCTTTTCACATAATAGCCAAGAACTTGTAATGTCCATCCTTAGTAACATAGAAAAACTCTGGTATATTCATATAATGAAATATTCCTCAGCAATAAAAAGGAATGAACTACTGACACACCAGTTTTAATGATTTGCACAATTATTTTGCTGAGGGAAAGCAAACTTACATGATATGGTATCGCTGCTTTAATTTATATTAAATCTTAGAACAGGTAAAACAAATATATGATGGAAAAAATCCAGAACAGTAGTTACCAATGGTGATTGGAGGATGCTTAGGGATTGTATTGAAGAAGCATAGGGAAATTTCTGGAGTGGCATAAATTTCTATAACTTCATACCTATTTGAGTTTCAGACATGTATTCATTTGTAAGCACTGTATTTTTGAGAATTTTCATTAAAAAATGTTGGAAAAAGTAGTTTATTGTTGCACCCAGTGGAGTCATTCATTTTGGATGGCAATACACCATTCAATCAAACATTTTTTAATAAAATCTGAAGTTAACTAGATATTAACAACAATTATTTTCATGCTTTTCCACTTTGATCCTGGTTATTTTCTGATACCTTACTCTAGATGGTGAAGGTATGCTTTGCCCCATGTCCAGAGTGAAACTTGGATGCCAGGAATACTTAAGAGAGTATGGAAAGCTAGCCTTTGCAGATGTCAAACAATTAGAAAAGGAAGTTAAATTTCCAGATAAGGGTAGGCTGACCCCTGGCTCTTATGAACTGTGTTATCAAGGGGATTTGGTGTTGAGATCCCAGGTAAAGTTCATGGGAAAGGTAGAAATTTACCAAATCATAAATTACTTAGCAAATGGAATAGAAGAATTGATTTAATTGTCTGAGTCAGCAAGAAAGATAGAAAATGTGGGTTCAAGAGAGAGTCTCAACAAGCTATTAAAAGTTACTTGAAAATGAACCAGAGGCAGGGAGAGTAGTCTTAATGATGCTGAGATGGTTTGGGCACTTGGCTATTCTCTCTGTTGGGAGTATCTTTTCCATCTGTCTTCATTTCCTTAAATGTGACTAATACTTCAAGAGAAGTTACCAGCTTTTCTTTACATCCAGCACATTAAAGGAAACCATGAATAATATGAATGCCACCTCCACTACCTGAACTGTATGTTATTCAATGCCAGTGATTATTAAATCACTGTACTTTGTCTCTTATAACATATACAAGGTCTATCACATAGTAGTCAATGAAAAAATCTGTAAAAGTGTCCAGAAAAGTGTACATATTATTCTGATCATTTTACTTTGCCATGCACATGAAGACAATTTCTTATCACTTTCTAAATGATTTTGAGAGTTATTTACATAATAAAGAAATATGCCTATTTCTGTCATATGCATTGTAAATATATTTTCAAGGATTGGCATTTATATTTTGCTTTTGTGATATTTTTAAAGAATAAATGTAATCAACAGAAATAAATATTTTTTATATTTTAGACCAAAGTTGAATCTCAAGAAATCTTAGTCTGTTTATATTTTTGTCTTCTCCCCACTGAAGTCACAGTATGGCACACATGATGTATTCCATGGGATGAATACTATTGAAAAACATCAGGAATGACCAAAAACTTTACAGGAGCTTATTTTCTGTATCACAAAAGCTTAACCTGAAAACTGAAATGCACAAAGATATTCTCATTAATAGCATGTTGATGCCTTTTCACTTTCCTTAAATATAACATTAGTACCCTTTTATATCTTGAGAAACTCTATTAAGGAATTCAGAGAAAAACTGGAAATGGGGAGGATTTGAACTGTGAATAATACTTAATAATTTACAAAAATAAAGTTTAATGAAATGAGTTGAATTTAGAAGTAACAACAAATAGGAATTATAAGGGGGGAGCAAAAGGTAAGAGACAATCTATAGTTAAGGCAATAGCATATAATAAATATTCATGATGTTTAAACTCTTAAAGGGCTTTTCACTGCACTATTTTTCACTCAATATTATCCAGCAATTGTCTGGGGCATATGGTTTTGAGTATCCTTGATTGTTTATTTCTCTGAAGCTGTTGCTGTTGTTTCTTACTGAAAAAAATAGTCTCAGACATTAACTCAAATATTCTCTCAAGGTTCAAGGAATATGATAGTGGAATGAGATAAATTAAACTTAGAAAATTTGTTTTGTGGCAAAATGTCTCTATTATTGACGATCATATATTTTCTGACAACGTAAAAGTTAAATAGTATCAATAGGTTGAATTGATTCCATTTTGTCCAGAGGATAAGTTGCAAAGCTCAGTAAGAGAAGAGATTTTGGACACAAAGTTCATTTTATTAAATTGTATTTTCTCCTTGCAGATGATTCCTTAGTTGGACTTTCTCATATGCACTGAAACCACGCAACAGAATAATGTAGTGATTATGCTCATATAACCAAGACTGACACAGGATCTTATACAGCACAGAATAATTAAAACATTTTCCATTTCTACTTGAGAAACCTGGTGTGGAAATTTCTCATTATTGTGATCATGAGGTTCATTCAGACCTTTGAAAGCTCCATAAATGTCTTCCTATTGTAGCTGGCCATTACACACCCCTGTCTCTCAACTACCATAGCCCTTAGATTACTTTTTGAAACTACTCTACAATAAATGCAATATCCAACAATGATTACTTTATCCAAGTTTTGCACATCATGTCTTTAGTGATATCAATATCTTGGTTTTCCTCCTCAGGACTGTGGATATTTATGCAGCAATATTTGAGTCCTTATTTTACATCACAATCATGAGCAGGCAAAAATCTTCATTTGTTTTCTTGGATTAGAGAGAGTCCATTTTGTATTCTGCAGCCAGATTATCTTGAGCCTAAGATTTCCATTCTTTGGGCCCAATTTAATTGATCATTAGTGCTGTGATATGCAGCCATTGCTGTGACTTACCTGCATGGATATTTATATGATCAACCTATTGCTGGTGTCTAAAATGGGGTCATTTGCACAAGCTGTTTTATGATTCTAATGCCCACATATATTACCATCTTGCATTCACTGAAAAACCACATGAACTCTTAAAACTTGAGAACATTTTCCAGCCAAGAGTGATATGTCAGGAGAAGTCAGAGAGATTTGAATCATGACAATGACTTCAAACATCGTTACTGGTTTGAAGGTGGAGAAGGCAAGAATATGAACAATGTAAGTGATCTTTGGGAGATGAGTCTCCTGGTTAACAGTTGATAGTGAAACAAGGACCTCAGCTCTACACTCACAAGGAACTAAACTCTGCCAACAAACTAGATGAGCTTGGCAGTGTATTCTCCCCCAAAACTTCCAGATAAGTGCCCAGGTAGGTTGACAACTTGATTTTCACCCTTTGAAAACATAATCAGAGAACAGCTCAGCTTACCTAAAACTTCGTGCTCCCTGCATTACCTTCAATAGACTCACCATTCAATCTTTTATTTGTACCTTAAGGAGTTTGATCATGGAATGGGAAAGATTAGTGGTATGAATTTAAAGTCATTTTATAAATGAATGGAGTTCTTTTTTTCAGCCAGGAGAGGGAGGTAGTTGACCTCAGTTGCTGACATTATGTTAAACTGGAATGTGTTTGTGGTCTATAAAAAATTTTAAAAGTGTAGACATGGAAACCGTTTTTTTGCGTGATAAAAATGTTTCTGCTCTTCAAAACAGAGGAGACCTGATTTGTTCACATATGCAATGAGTTCTGAGGAGTAATCTGGATCATTATCTCACCTCTCTTCCCTTCCATCTTCTTAGACTCTATTCTTATGTCTTTTATTCACCTTTCCTATAATTAATTGCACATCTATGGTTGAAAAGAATGTTGGTAGGAAAAGGAGTAGAAAAAAGTTGCAAATGGGCAAGAGATGGAGGGCAGGAAGCAGAATGAGACTATCTTTAAGATGATATTTAAGACTTTGTATCCAGTAATATATTCTGAATCAAAAATTGTATTATTGGTTATTTCATTTGACTGTCTTTTCTGTTAGCAATTTTATTATTGTGGTCTTAATAGAAAGTGGGAAGAAGAAGGGAACACATTTGTTGAGGGATTAAAATGAGTCAAGAGAACATCTTTGCTTTTCCAGTAACTTAAATGAAAAGTTTGACTTAATGAAAGACATCAGTCTATATCATTGGGTTACAAGAGTAGAGACTGCCTATTCTTCATTATTACCTATTTTGAAAACTGCAGCATGTTCAGAATAGGTGTGTTGATAAGGGTAGATTTGGTGGCCAATTAAAAACTAAAAAGTAAACACAGATGAATAAATATATACATTTCTCAATTAAATGTAATGGATACATGTAAATTTTTTTTTTTAACCAAACAATATATTACACAATATATTTGGTTCATAGTAATGCATTCATACAGTATTTGTCCTTTTGTGTCTGGCTTGCTTCACTCAACATAATGTCCTCCAGGTTCATCCATGTTGCCATATGCTTTATGACTTCATTTTTTCTTACAGCTGCATAATATTTCATCATGTGACACTCAGATATTTTAATGGTTATTTGATATAACTTCTCACCTGTCACTGATACAAGAGGAATCAAAATACTATCATATTCCTCCAATTAGAGGGTAGACTTATGAATACCACATTATAAATTGAGTTTTAGTTCAGGACTGCTTCAGAGTAGGTTTCAAGTGGCTGTTTATCTCCTGTGATTATTTCCCAATTATTACATATTTATTTGGAACAGATATACTTAGTATTTGGAAGAATCCATCTATTGAGGCTACTGAAAAATCCTTACATCACAGACAAGACAGAAAATATGAAGAAAAATGGTACTTTATAAGGACATCCAGAGATAATAGCAATGATATATTTAAAAGATTCAAGGTCCCCATAATATCATCATTGAATTAATTGACCTAGCCTATGTAACAAGTAGATGAATTGTAACATATGACTATAGACTACTGTAATATCACACAGGTGGTGGCTAAAATCAAAATTGTAGTGCCAAGAATATTAACATTATTAGAATTTCATATCCTCTATACTTAATTTATACCTCTGATCTTGTGAATGAATTTTTCTCCAGTCCCATGAAAAGGCAAAACAAAATAAATTTGCTTTTACATAGCAAATGACAATACTATTTTGCCCTGGGACTATGTTTTCTCCTGTCATTTTTTTCATCATAGAATCCCAGATATTTTTCAAAATATTAGAATGGTCCACTATATTGATGCCATCATGCAAAATAGACTGATATGCAAGAAATGAAAATATTCTATATATCACAGTATAATTTATGTAAAATAGCCACAACAACTTTGCAACT